>JAHHFK020000660.1:0-428619 GCA_024533555.2 Aedes koreicus
CATTGCCCAGTGAACAAGCGAACGGAACAGTTCGTTCGGTCAGCTTTCCGTTGCTTTGGAAGCTTTTCACAAGTTGTTTCAAGCCTTCAGCGCTATTTTTTTTTCTGAGTCGCGAGTGAAATCGAGTCTTAGTTTTCTGAAGTAGAAAACGTTGAGTGTTAAACAGTGCAACAACGTCATTAATTGCAATTAGCGATATTGCCACGACCTAAAAGCCATATTGCTCCGCATCTATACGGCACGCACACCAGCAGTCCATCGTGTGTAGCGTGCAGTCGATCATCTGCTAACCACCACCGACCAGAACATCATCATCGTCATCATTATCATCATCGTTCAGCTCAACGTCTAGCCGGCCACGCGGCCACGGATCGTCGTTCGACAGCAGCACATTCGTCGCCCGGCTGCAGCAGATCAGTGATATATATAAGATAAGCTTTTGTTCTCTTTCTTCTGAATATATTGTTTTGTATTGTGTGGAGAGTGAGTGAGAGTGAGTGAGAGTGTGTGAGAGCGTGTGAGAGAGTGTGCTTAGGTTTAGTTTGTTGTGTGCTTAGGTTTAGTTTGTTTATCTGTGATTGATTGTAGATAATTGCGTTAGTGGTTGAGCATCATAAGCTCCCACGGGTGCGACATGGATGCTTTGTCGGAAGATGATTCATCCATGCCGCCAAATGATGGGGTAGCTCTTAAAGTTACCCGATCGCGTGCTTATCCAGATAGTTCAGCTGGTCCTTGGGTTGTCTATTTTCGGCCCAAAACGAAACCTCTCAATATTTACCAGATTTCAAACGATCTGACGAAACGATTCTCGGCCGTGACCGAGATAATTAAAGTCAGGCCAAATAAACTTCGGGTCGTTGTGTCCAACCTTAAACAAGCTAACGAAATTGCTGTCTCTCAGTTTTTTACACTGGAATATTTAGTGTACATCCCAGCTCGAGGTATTGAGATTGAAGGGGTGGTCACCGAAGCGAGCTTGACCCCTGAGATCCTGTTGAAGCAGGGGGTTGGTCGCTTTAAGAACCCTCTGCTTCCTTCAGTCAAGATACTGGATGTGCAAAAACTAGGCACAGTATCGATCAGTGAGGGTAAAAAGAAATTTACCAACTCAGACTCGTTTCGTGTGACCTTCTCTGGTTCAGCCCTCCCTCAATACGTCGAGTTGGGAAAACTTCGACTACCTGTGCGGTTGTTTGTACCTCGGGTCATGATCTGCCAAAAATGCAAGCAGATGGGACATACGACCTCCCATTGCGGCAATAAGGCACGCTGCTCCAACTGCGGAGAGAAACATGAGGATGGCGCCTGTGCAGACAGCACACCAAAATGCGCTTTCTGTAAGGGAACTCCTCCTCATGCTCTCTCTTCGTGCCCGGCGTACAAACAACACGGGGAAAAAATAGAACGCTCGCTAAAACAGCGTTCCAGGCAATCTTTCGCCGAAATGGTGAAAAAGGCCTCCCCATCACCCAATGCCAATACAAATCCCTTTGCTCCTCTGTCAGATGACGAGTCTGACTTTGATTCGGCTGAAGAGGGAACATCGTTCACTTTTCCGGAAGGTGCCCCACGGAAGCGAAGACGCGTCCGCCCACGGAAAGTTGCTGAAAAGAAGCCCGAGACCAGCCTGCCTACTTCAAAAAAAGGTGGGAAAAAGGAAAATCCAATTCCTCCTGGTTTTCGTAGTACTAACTACACCCAGGACTTTCCATCTCTCCCGGGGACATCCAAAACCCCTGATGCCCCAATTTTAAGAACAGAAGCCCCTTCCTCGACTGGGCTGTTCTCATTTGATAACATTGTCGAAGGTATCTTCAAGTACCTCGAAATTTCTGACCCTCTCAAAAGCATTGTTTTGGCAATGCTTCCAACAGTGAAGACTTTTTTGAAGCAATTGACAATTAAGTGGCCCCTCCTTGCAGCTATCATCTCCTTCGATGGATAATTTTCCAAATGAGGTCGGGGATTTGATCACTGTTCTACAGTGGAATTGTCGAAGTTTGATTCCTAAATTGGAATCATTCAAATTTTTAACTCACAATACCGGTTGTGATGCTTTCGCTCTTTGTGAAACATGGCTCTCTTCCGAAATCGATCTTCCGTTTCATGATTTCAATATTATTCGTCTTGATCGTGAGGATTCACGTGGAGGAGGAGTACTTTTGGGGATCAAAAAGTGCTACTCCTTCTATAGAGTGAATTTTCCTCCTATTCCAGGTATTGAAGTTGTCGCATGTCAGGCTGTTATTAAAAATAAAAGCCTTTGCATTGCTTCCGTTTATATTCCTCCTAGAGCCTCAATAAACCAAAAACAACTTTCAGATATTTGTTCGGTTCTTCCTGCTCCGCGGTTGATCATGGGAGATTTTAACTCTCACGGTACAGGCTGGGGAGAACTGTACGACGACAACCGGTCTTCCTTATTATATGACCTCTGTGACAACTTCAATATGACAGTTCTTAACAATGGAGAAGTAACACGTTTGGCTGGAACATCCTCAGTTGGCAGTAGATTAGACCTCACACTTTGTTCGAATTCATTATCGTTGGATTGCACATGGAATGTGATTCAAGATCCCCACGGTAGTGATCACTTGCCCATAAAAATTTCGGTTGCCACCGGGTTCAATCCGTCGAAATCTGTCAACGTCACGTATGATCTTACCCGTCACATCGATTGGACAAAGTTCAGGACAGCAGTAGATGAAGCCGTAACGACGGTAGAAAGGCTTTCACCGCTAGACGAATATAACTTCCTCTCCAACCTGATCTTAGACAGCGCGCTTCAAGCTCAAACTCGACCAGTTCCAGGGACGTCATTTCGCAGGAAACCTCCTTCTCCATGGTGGGATCAGCAATGCACCGAGGTTTACCGTAAAAAGTCCGACGCGTTTAAAGTTTTCCGTAGACGTGGAACACCTGAGCACTTCGAAGTATACACGGCTCTTGAACGTGAACTTAAGAGCCTCATCAAGGCCAAGAAACGCGGATACTGGCGAAGATTCGTGGACGGGCTATCGCGCGAGACGTCGATGAGTACTCTTTGGAACACGGCGCGAAGATTGCGTAACCGAACTACGAACAACGAGAGCGAAGAGTACTCGGATCAATGGATCCTCAAGTTCGCGCGAAAAGTTTGTCCAGATTCTGTGCCGGCACGGATCATTCCTCGCGAAACCGAGAATCCGATAGATGAGAACAGCCAACCTTTTTCAATGGTAGAACTCTCTCTCGCGCTCCTTTCGTGTGGCAATACGGCTCCAGGAGCTGATAGAATCAAGTTCAACTTGCTTAAGAACCTTCCAGACGTCGCGAAGAGGCGCATGTTGAACTTGTTTAATCAGTTTTTGGAGCTCAACATTGTACCGGATGATTGGAGGCGGGTGAGAGTTATCGCCATTCAAAAACCTGGCAAACCCGCGTCCGACCACAACTCCTATCGACCCATCGCGATGTTATCCTGCATTCGAAAATTGTTGGAGAAAATGATCCTCTTGCGTCTGGACAAATGGGTTGAGACGAACAACCTGCTTTCAGATACGCAATATGGTTTCCGTAGGGGTAAGGGAACGAACGACTGTCTCGCGTTGCTTTCCACAGATATTCAGCTAGCTTTTGCTAAAAAAGAGCAAATGGCTTCTGTATTCTTGGATATCAAGGGGGCTTTTGATTCAGTATCTGTTGAAGTTCTTTCAGATAAACTCCACGCTTGTGGCTTTTCACCATTAATGAATAATTTTTTGTACAATTTGCTGTCAGAGAAACATATGAGCTTCTCTCATGGAACCTCTACAGCTTCACGATTTAGCTACATGGGTCTCCCCCAGGGATCATGTTTAAGCCCCCTTTTGTATAATTTTTATGTCAAAGACATTGACGGTTGTCTAAGTGACAACTGTACGTTGAGACAACTTGCAGATGATGGCGTAGTGTCTGTCACGGGACCCAATGGGGTCGATCTGCAAGGACCCTTACAGGATACCTTAGACAATTTGTCTACTTGGGCTTTAGAGCTAGGTATCGAATTCTCTACGGAGAAAACTGAGTTGGTAGTTTTTTCTAGGAAGCATAACCCAGCACAACCGAAGCTTCAAATTTGGGGTAAGCCGATAACTCATTCTATGTCATTTAAATATCTTGGGGTCTGGTTCGATTCTAAGTGCACCTGGAGATCCCATATTGAGTATCTGAAGCGAAAGTGCCAGCAGAGGGTCAATTTTCTCTGCACAATTACCGGGACCTGGTGGGGAGCGCATCCGCAAGATCTTCTAACGTTGTACCGGACAACGATTTTGTCGGTTATGGAATACGGTAGTTTTTGTTTTCAGTCAGCGGCTCGGTCGCACTTCATTAAACTGGAACGTATTCAGTATCGGTGTCTTCGTATCGCGTTAGGTTGCATGCACTCGACTCACACCATGAGTCTTGAAGTGCTGGCTGGCATGTTGCCACTCTCGGATCGGTTTTCAGAATTATCTCTCCGGCTCCTCACCAGGTGTGAAGTTATGAACCCCCAGGTGATCGAAAATTTTGAGAAGCTCCTTGAGTTGAATACTCAAACCCGCTTCATGACCTTGTACCATTTGTACATAACACAGGATGTCAGCCCTTCGCCGAACATTTCCAATCGTGTTTGCTTCTCCGATTTCGACAATTCGGTTCATTTTGATTTATCCATGAAGCAAGAGCTTCATGGAATCCCAGAGCATCATCGTCCTATGATTGCTCCGGTAATATTTGCTGCAAAGTTTGGCCAAGTTAATTCCACTAAATCGTTCTTCACTGACGGATCTTTGATAGAGGAGTCAGCAGGCTTTGGTATATTCAATGAAATTTATAGCGACAATCGTAAACTTCAAGCTCCTTGTTCCGTATATGTCGCCGAATTAGCGGCAATACACTTTACGCTAGAAATCATTGCCTCATTAACACCGGATCAGTACTTCATTTTCACGGATAGTCTCAGTTCTATAGAGGCTATTCGCTCATTGAGGCCGGTAAAGCACTCCTCGTATTTTCTCATGAAAATACAGGAGCTTCTAAGTGCTTTATCTTCGCGTTATTTTATCATCACCTTTGTATGGGTCCCATCTCATTGTTCAATTCCGGGCAATGAGAAAGCGGACTCGCTTGCAAAGGTGGGCGCTATGGAAGGCGATATTTGTGATCGACAAATCGCCTTCAACGAATTTTTTCCTATTTTTCGTCAACAGTCACTTGTCAGCTGGCAGTATAAATGGAGTAAAGGAGATTTGGGGCGATGGCAACATTCTATCATCCCAAAGGTGTCGAAGAAATCCTGGTTTAAGGGGATGGATGTGGGTCGAGACTTCATTCGTGTCATGTCTCGCCTCATGTCCAATCATTATTCTTTGAACGCTCATTTATACCGGGTTGGGCTGAGCGACAGCAATCTCTGCGAGTGTGGACAAGGCTATCAGGACGCAGATCACGTTATTTGGTCTTGTGCTGAACATCGTGGAGTCAGATCGGAGCTTTATGATTCCCTTCGGGCTCGAGGTAGACAACCCAATGTGCCAATTCGAGATATTTTGGCTGTACGTGATTTGGAGTACATGAAACTCATTTATGTGTTTTTGACTAACATTAGCCTTAGATTGTAGTTAGTTTAACCTGTATGTTTACTATAAGTTTTTTTTTATCTGTGTATGTGTGTTTTTTTTTCTTTTTCAAAAAATGTTCAAGTCAAAAGTAAACCATAAATTGTATAGTTATAAGTTTTTAGATAATTTAGAATTTAAATTTAATGTGTTATGTAAACCATACCTTAAATTCCCACCCTCTTTCCCATCCGTAATTTGTAATTCCTATTAACCTCGAGACGGCCGCGAGTAATCGGCTCTATCCTCCTAACTTTAGTTTTAAGATAAATGATGTATATAAATATGAAAATTTGGCTCTGTAAAGTTGATTCGATTGAGCCTGTACAAATAAACGATTATTAAAAAAAAAAAAAAAAAAAATAAAAAAAAAGATTAGGGAGGGTGTGAAAAATTATCAAGTTTGAGCCGTCGAAAAGCATAATTTGATGAAAATTTGTAACCGTCGCCGCCTCACGGATCGTGGCAAAACATGCCTTCTGCCGGCACAGATTCCGGTCTATCCTAGACCACTACAGGGACTGGCGGAGCCTTCGGTTGAAGGGGGGACTCACTATATGACAAGCTCAAAATCGGCAGAGTTTCGATTAAACTCCTTGATTGTCTTGAAAAAGACCGTTTTGTTTCGGTTCGGAGAAAGAAGGCTGGCACAAAGCGTAACTTTACTAAACTTTGTTTATTTATCCTCTCGATTGTAAGTATGGAATGTAAGTAAGCAAATAAGCTTACGTGGTCTATATTTATAGTAAAAATTTTCTTCTTCCGGAAACATATTGGTCGTAACTCAATTTGGGCGCCAACCAATCAACGCATTCGCTGCATCGGTGCGGTTGAATATGTTTTACTAGCGTTGATGAAAAAAAAAAATGGCCGACGCAATCGGTTTGCTGCTGATCGGTGTTAAATACAAAAGTCGAAGTAGGGGAAACGAGCGGAAAAGGAGTCCGTTTTCAAATAAAAGGTGAGATGTTTCATAGGCCATTTTACAACAAGAGACGGGGAAGAGAAAATGTTGTCGGGATAGGGTTTGCGCTTTATTTTAATCGTCATTCTATTTTCGCACTGGTAGTTGCGAACAGATTCCTTGTGATCAATTGGGTCAAAAAGAGCAGTACTCACCAGAAACCACCAGACTCTAATAATCATTTTGAAATTTGGTTATATAAATGTTCCACAATGTGAATTTGAAATCCGGGTCAATTTGACCAGAAACACCTTATCCGTCAAAAAATGTTAACACCCAAGGAAGGTTAAAATACTGAAAATCGATCCACATTGGGAAAATTTCAGCGGTACGGTTAATTTTGCTCGTGGTAAGTTTGTGCACAATAACTTCTACAGTTTGGTTCATTTTGATTTATTTATGAAGCAGTAGCTTCATTGAATCCCAGAGCATCATCGTCCTATGATTGCTCCGGTAATATTTGCTGCAAAGTTTGGCCAAGTTGATTCCACTAAATCGTTCTTCACTGACGGATCTTTGATAGAGGAGTCAGCAGGCTTTGGTATATTTAATTACATTTATAGAGCCAATCGTAAACTTCAAGCTCCTTGTTCCGTATATGTCGCTGAATTAGCGGCAATACATTTTATGCAAGAAATTCTTGCCTCACTTACACCGAATCAGAATTTCATTTTTACGGATAGTCTCAGTTCTATAGAGGCTATTCGCTCCCTGAGGCCGGTAAAGCACTCCTCGTATTTTCTCATGAAAATACAGGAGCTTCTGAGTGCTTTATCTTCGCGTTATTTTATTTTCACCTTTGTATGGGTCCCTTCTCATTGTTCAATTCAGGGCAATGAGAGAACGGACTCACTTGCAAAGGTTTGCGTTACAGAAGGCGATATTTACGATCGACAAATCTCCTTGAATGATTTTTTTTTTTTCCTATTTTCAGCGTTGCCAGGTGGATTTATACAATATCGGTATTGCTTATTAAAAAATATCGGTATTTATCGGTATAAAGTAAAATTCAGATTTTTTTCAAGTGAACTATAGTTTAATTTTGATATAAGATTACAATATATTTTGGCGATCATTTTTCTTCTATTTTCAAATTTTATATGGACAAAGTTTGACGTAAACATAAAAAATAAAATAAAAAATACATTAGCCATTTTTTTATATTTACCATCTCGAGGTTGAATATGTATACTTTGAATAAATATACATTTCAATATATATTTTTTAGAATACACACTTCTTAAGATGTTATTAAGATAACAAAAATCATGTATAGCGATAAGGTTTTTGAGCCAACTCCCGTTGTGCTAAGCACATCCCTTATTTTTTTTAAATAGATTTTAACACAAAAACGGATTAATTCTAGTGTATACCGCTTCCAATTTTATACACTTTTCCATACATACCACTGGATTTGTTAGACACGAAAAGCTAAGATATGATCGATTATTCAACACTGCTTCTTGAGCGCATAGTGAATTTGATATTTTTGATTTTTTTTTTTTTGCTTGATAGAACGAAAATAGGCGACTACGACGAAGTAGCGCTCTACCCTATCAATAAACAGATAATTTCTTTTGAAAATCCCATATTAAAAAGCATAAATGTATAAAGTATTGTTGCTTGTTACTATAGGACTGATGAGTTTACCCAACAAACAAACGAAAGCAGTAAATAAGCATATGTGCATTATTACAACTGAATTAAGACTTTTGTGGCTGAATAAAAAATCTGGCTGAAATATAAGCTGAATAACCATGTCTTCAATTGAAACAATAACATTATTTCAAGTGTTTCATTTTGTTTGAATAACATGCTTATTAAAAGCTATTTTAGTATTTATATGTAACTAAATTTACACAGTTCAACAAAGAGTCGAATAACAGTTTATAAATCCGTTGAAACATCGTTTATATAGCCTATTTATAGTTATGCTGTATAAATGATGCTATATTCATTGAGTTCAGTTAATTCCTATGTTTTTGTTTATGAGTTTAATTTTTGGTACTGGTGAAAAAGTATTGACCTGTTTTCAAGAGTTGAAATTATAGTCAATTGCTTGAAGCAAATAGCTCAAAGGCTACCCTTTACATTGCCCATCAGAATAGAAAACAGCGCAGTGTTTACAAATAACATCAGAAAACATTGTCATATCTTTTAATCGTCTCTTGTTCAATATGCCCTTGCCAGTAATGCACGTAGTAAAACCGAACATCAACCATCAAAGCTTGGTAATTCAGATGTTTAATAACAGCATTTAGAAGGTTTATTTGAGCACTGATATTGCTTATATACAGACAACGCTATAAATAGAATATCAATGTAGCTCAATAAGAGCATCACTTCTGCTACTATTCAATATATAACATTGAGCTTATATAGCCGATTCGTTTGTACTTCATTCAATTCTAGAATAGCGCAGTTGGTAAGTCACGTAGTTGAGGATACGAAAGTTGATAGTTCGAATCTCGCTATTTAATGGTAATAAATAAATGTTACAAAATGTTTCTGTTGATGTCTATGCATAATAATATCAAATTAAATATGCACAATATGAAATCCAAATAAAAATGTTTGTATCATATGGAAAATCATACAAAAACCCCAACAAAGTTTTATGAAAATTTAAAAAAGTTGAACAAAAGTTCTATAAAAGACACCACAGCTTTTTTAATATGCTCAATGATGTTGAAGAAAAATATATTATTCTTAACAAACACTCGCTTAGCTCAACAAAGGTCTCTTCGACTCTCGGAATTACCCTCAAGTTCTGTAAAGCATTAAAACAGCAGTTATTCAATTATCAGCTGAACTCCATTGCTGCAAACTTGCTTCTTAAGCATATGCAATTGGCAGTGTTCAAAAGCATTTGGCGACAGCTTAATAACTTCTCCAAATTTGTGTGAATAATGCCTGAACAAAAGCTGTGATGGAAAATAGTTCAGAGATTATTCAACACGCTGCTGAATTAAATCGCCATAATGATGTTTATTGAATGAGTGATTGTTTGTTGGGTATTATGCTTAAAATTACAACCTGTCTTCATTTGTTAACGCATTTAATATCATAATTAAACTCGATAATTTTATCACAGACATACAACCATAACACATCTACTTTCAAATTAAATGCTTAAAATGGCAGGCATCCATTTACTCTAACTTGAAACTTTTTCCGTTTCTCGCTCGCCTCGCATAGCACGTGAGCAACGGAGGAAACAAAAACAGAAGCTAAAGCTAAAGCTAAAAACAAAATACAGTGACCATTCGTTCATTGCAACATGTTTACATTGCAATGAGCGAATGGCATTCGCTCATTGCAACATCTGACAACGTCAAATCGACTGTCAAAAACTCGTGAACAATAGATCGTAAATGACAGATTACTGCTTGACATTTGCATATGACAGTTAATTGCTTTTTAATTGCAAAACGTTGCAATTAGTGGACTTGCAATGAAAAGACGTTTCAATTAACGAAATTGCAATAAGCGAATGGTCACTGTACGCACAGTGAGCGCAGTTGCAGCCGCAGGGTTTTCCATTTGAAGAATGGCGAGGGCGAGGGGTAAGAAATCTAAAAAAACACGCTGATAAATCATAAACCAAATATAATGTTGAAATAACTTTCATTGAAAATCGGTATTTATCGGTATAAAAAGTTGGAAATCGGTATTTTCAGAGCCCTTGTCGGTATATCGGTATTGAGAATAAAAATCGGTATAAATACCGATAAATCGGTATACCTGGCAACGCTGACCGTCGGAAAGTTTTGGTTATCAAACAGTTCCAACTTTTCCAATCATGGGAATCTATGCTGTTGATAGCGTAACCGTAAAAACCTATCGACAAACGATCCGACTATAACTAATTCCCACTCGGTGCAAATTTATTGCCATTTACATATATCTACCATTCCAGCCTCAGCCTGAATTCTCGCTGCGGCTGTTTTGGCCTCGCCTGTGGAACAGAAATGCCAGGTTCTCGTAGGTACCCATCTTTGGAAGCAAATATCTCATCTGCAATGACCTGCACGATTGCTACCGACAGTGGTATGAGCGCACCTCTACGTGGAAAAACAGGATCAGCTCAGGCAAAGGAGCTTTGCTGCTATATGGAGTGTCGTGATTGTGTCGTTGATAACGATCTTCCACACTGCCATTATGTTTGCCTACCAAGAGGCAAAAAAACAAGCGACTGAACCAGGAGCAACCGCTCTCAATGAACCGTCACATGCCTAGGAGGAATCGCTACAGTGCCAACCGGATAAAAGTATATTAGATCGATATTTGTTTCTTACCTTCGTCAACCATCGGGTTCGGGTTTTGTAAGCTATCTCTCTGTTCTTCCGCTACGTTAAACGAATTAAGTAAAATAAGCCAAATAAACGTATTTTCGCAAACTTTCGGTCAATAAAAGAATCTTAAAAGTGCTTCTAAGTGCTTCGATCAAATGAAGACATTCCAATGGTCATTATTATCAACGTAAGTGTAATATTAATAATATGCAATTTTGTTCAGTACTGTATATTTCTAGGGATGAAAGAGCAGAAAAATAGAAAAGAGTTTACCCGAGTCGACATTCTTGAAGCTAAGAATCAAATGGCTGTGTTGTGAGCTAGGGGGCGTATGAAGGCAAAGCCGAAGCACAAATAAATTATCCGCACAATATGCATACGTAATATCTTAATCTTCATCATATTATGTGACCTTAAGCTAAGCTTGAGGAGAAAACAAGACGCTTGATAGCACCGCAGATGATTCGTTCTAATTTTATACGCTTGGATCAATTTTCATTTAATGCTCCACATGTACTTGTATTGTTTTTTGAGTTATTGTTTTTCAGTAATTGGATTATTTCTAGACTAATATTTGAAAAGGGCGGAAGAGTCAAAATGTAATCAAATCATATTGCATTATATTTTGATTGAACAATTTCAGAACAACTAATTTACCTTGACAATGACATTAAAATCAATTATGTACTTCTTTTCGAGCGAGAACAAGTCCAGATTTGAAGGTCTTTCTTCGCTGCCTTAGCTGTCACCTAAAAGCACGAAGTCCGGTACAAAACGCGCGCGGGAGTACTGACCAGGGCCTTGGGTCGCCACAAGCCGTGGCGGTCATATTGTTCAGATCAACTCAGATTTCACATCGGAGAGCTATGTTTTCCTCCTCTGTGTAGACAGCTGGACAATTATAAACGCCATATATCAGCCTTAGCTAGGCAAGAATATTCCCGCATTTCCCAACTCCTCTTCCGTTTCCTCCACGGTTACCTAAACCATAATTGATCCAGCCCTCAGGTCTCCCCATTCGATTCTATCGCGTTGTCTATGTCCATGACTGTAAACACATGATTAAGAATCCACCATTCAATTAGTACAATAAGAAAAATGTTTACCTTACCTCTGATTTTCCTAGTAGTACCTAGATTCATCTTATTAGTAAATTGTTTTGGTACGTGAAGCATGGAATTCGACGTCTTCAAACATTGAAAACACTGGGTCGTAATTCCTCGCCTATTGATTATTGTGACTGAAGAGCGTAGACGAAATAACAAACAAGATGCCAAATTGTCATAATTTAACGGCGAGTTTCCAGTGCTGGCAGTTTAACAGGCGAAAACCCTAAGGCGTAATAACACTCTAAACATGAACAGGGCGTATTTTGGTGTTTATCAATTTCTAGCTCATTTAAACATATTAGGTGTACTCTTAGAAAATTCTGCAAATTTGAGTATTGTGAAAAAATGGTTATACATTTATTGTTCAAAGTATTGGCCATCGCTAGTATAATTGGGGGCCCCCCGGAAAAAGAGCGGGCGGTAACCACGAATGCGATCCATTTTTTGACTTCGTCATAATTACGGAAGTGCTGGTCAGCCAGGCCATGTTGCTCGTCGGAAGAGAGGAACGGTGGAAGCCGGGAAGGCGGGGGAACCCCCGGCAGGCCACCGGCTGTGCAACAGGGCCGAGCATTGTTAGTTGCAAAAGATTGTTGGTTTTAGGGTCAAAGTTGTCGCCGGTAGACTTCGCCCGTGATGGTTTCTTTTGGTTGCAACAGCTCATAGACAGACCGTGGTCCCACCAAATACACAGCATGATTTTCTGGGCATGAATATTGGGATTGGCCGTCGATGTTGTAGCATGACCGGGGTATCCAAGTGTACGTTTTGGATTTTCGTAATGGATCCACTTTTCGTCACCAGTCACAATTCGATCCAAAAACCCTTCCGTATGTGCCGTTTAAGCAGCTCTTCGCATGTGAAAAAACGGCGCTCAACGTCTCTCGGCCGCATTTCGTATGGCACCCAATGACCGACCTTTGGAATACCATTCCCAATCTTTCAAATGCTTAGTCTAATGGATGGTTGGTTAACAATAAATGCTGCTGCAAGTTCTTTTTGCGTTTGTGAGGGTCTTGGTCGAGCAAAGTTTCCAATTCGACGTCTTCAAACTTTTTGACCGGGCCGGGGCGTTTTGTCTCAGTATGGACAATATGACCACTTTTAAAGCGTGAAACCAAATTGACACATTCGAACGTCGATTTTGTAGTCCGGGTATGTTTCGGAGAGCAATTCGCATGCTTGAGATGCATTTTTCTTCGAATTGAGACAGTGAAATTAAAACTTCGCAAATGCTGCTTTGATGACACGAATTTCGACTATTTTTCGGCTTCACAACAAACTCGTTTACTTTCACTAATGATGCGTAACTTACACTGAAATAACTAGAGAATAGAATGAAGTTTCGGATGTGATAGCTGTCAATGTCAAAATTCATGTCAGAACAATAGATATGAAGTTGTCTGCAAATGGACGAACAAAAAGAGAGAGGGGGAAATTGGGGGGGAGGGGGGGTTTGTTACGACAAACTCCGTACAAATCAGTCCAAATAACAACAGAGAATTTTTTTTTTGGCGTAGAACCACTGATGGGAACTTTTGTGGTATAAAGAAGGATTGAAGAACCTTTCATTTTTTTTTCGAACTGTGAAGTTTAGGTAAAACATTACTTACTGGAACACACCCTTAGACTCGCTGGCATCTTTGCTCATTCTCTGAGACTACAATCATTGGTGCAACAACATGACAATTTCAAAACATCATCTACAACATTTCGCCATGTACTCGGTTCATGGCTGCTTCTCTCCAACCTTGTGGACGACCCACACTCACCAGACCTTGCTGCATCTGATCTACCAGTCTTGTCGCTGCGCTCCAAGTAACGGCCGGATTAGAGACGAACATCATCTACATTTACATTAGATCGTTCTCACACTCCAACTTGTCGCCCTTCTTGTAGATGGGGCCATATAACTCTGCTGTTTGGTTCCTCAGATTCAGACTATCAGCCGATGCAAACAGACTGCTTCTCCATGCCCATCTTGTTGAGTTCAGCTCCTGTAAAATATTTGCCTTGTTATTCTTGAGATAACGTTTGCATAAAAAAATGGACTTTTTTTTCGGATGGTGATAAAAAAAAGCTAAGACAGATAATTGCTTTTGATAAATTTCCCATGGAAGGTAATTATTTAAGCTTACTTGCAAAACATTTCTACGCCCTTGCGAGCGGCCTTCCGGCAGTTAACCGGAACATTGGACGAAAACATTCGTGTAGGCATGTTTTTGAGTTCTTTCTTCGTTTTATTTATCAATTCCTCCTCAGTTTTCGCGACAAAATTGTTGGAGTAGATCTTACGCTTCAGGTTGGCCAAGAAATTATCGATAAGACACATCTGGATGATGTTTGGTGGGTTCACCGACTTGGGTACCACATCGGTATTCAGCCGCTCCATCTCCTCCAACGATCGCTTCCAGTAGTGGGCCGACGCCAGATCCGGCCAGAACACCGCGTCTTCGCCCTTATGGTATTTCTTGATGAACGACGCAACTTCCGGCAGCGATGTAGCCACTTTCCCCTCGGTCTTCCTCTTCAGCATCCTTTGGAGCTGCTTGTTGCTCAGGGGTGTCGGCTTTCCGGGACCGGGCTTTCTTTCGATGCTCTGATTGTTGTCTAATAGTGCCAAGATGTTGTAGATGCCGGAACGGGCGTATCCGGCGTTCACAAAGTGCCGCACGATGTCCGTTTTCGACGTTGTGGGTTGCCGTTCTTTGAACGCGCACACTTCTGAACGGAGTTGCTTCACTGTTTTTGCCATCACGGTTAGATTTCAACTGATAAAGCTGTCAAATTTTGTCTGCTGACTCATGGGTTACTATGATTGATGCAGCATGGGTAGTTTCGTCAGTGCGGGTGAAGGTAAGCCCATAAAAAATCGGAAATTTTTGACCATTTTTTTAAATGCAAACGTTATTGGATAGCATCCTTAACTTCTTCCATCGAGAGAACTGGTTCGTTCTCATCGTGCGGCATTCTGACGAGTCATTCTTGTCTTGGACTTTCGCGCTTGCGCTTCTCTTTACCATTCAGGTGTTCGTCATAGTGCTGCTTCCACCTATAGATAATCACACTTTCATCCGTCAGAATGCCCTCATCCTTATCCCTATACATGTCGGCTCGTTACACATCGCCTTTGCGAGATGTGTTGAGCTTCTGATAGAACTTTTGCGTTTCTTGAGTGCGGTTCAGCAAGTTCATTTCCCCAACTCCACTTCTTTCGAGGGGCGTTTTTTCTACAGGAATTTATTTATTTATTTATTTATTTATTTATTTATTTATTTATTGTTTTCATCATTTGACTTGATGCTTTAAGAAAGTTTTCTCCGATGAGAAAAAGCCCGTTTGAATTGGGCGTAAAAACCCTATATCATTTCAGCAAAACATCACATGACATGAACATACATTAAATAAGGTCGAACAAAATAAAATACAATTCAAAAAGTCAAAAAATAAAACTTAAAACTATGTCCATATCGGTAAGAAATAAATCGTTTGAAAGATTTATTTATCACAATAATTCAACTGACAAGCAAATGTCTAAATGAATAAAAAACTTAAATTACTTGGTTACGGCCAGAAGTACGGAAAGAGTCAAGAAGCCGATGACGAAACACGTCAGCAGATAAGTTGAAGTCGAACAAATTGAAACGCTCGTTGAAACGCTGGCTGATTTCTTGAATTGGTTCATGGAGTGCATAGTTGTTGTTCTGTGGCTCAAGATGCAAAAATACACGTTGACGAAGAGGTCTCTCGGGAGCGTACAAATTTAACTGTAACAACAGTGCCGGACAGTCAATTTCACCCCTGAGCAGCTTCCCAGCAAACAAAGCCTGAGCGGCCTTTCGTCTCACCTCAAGTGGCTCGATATTAAGCACACGGCAACACTCTTCATACGGAGGCAGGTTCGTAGGATCACGCCAACTGAGAAAGCGAAGAGCGTATCTTACGAACTTTCGTTGAACTGCTTCGATTCTGGCGATCCATATGGCCTGGAAAGGGCACCATACAATAGCACATGATTCTAGTATGGAACGTACAAGTGAGCAATAAAGTGACCTGAAGCAGAGCGGGTCACGAAACTCGTCAGCAATTTTAAAAATAAAGCCCAGTTGACGATTGGCTCTGGACACAATGTCGTTGTAGTGAAATCTGAATGTCATTCCATTATCCAAAATAACACCGAGATCCTTGATGTGTTGAACGCGAGTGAGCGATTTCCCGGAGAGGACATAGTCGAAGATGATTGGTGCGTTTTTTCCGGTGATATGATATTATGTTGCATTTTTCGATGCTTAAGCCCATCAGATTCCTTGAGCACCATTCGGCGAAAATACACAACATATGCTGCAAGTCGGAACAGTCTGATAGACTTTTTATAGTTTTGTAAATTTTTGAATCATCTGCGTAGAAGAGGCGGCACCCTGGTGGGGATAGCAAGATGGCATCGTTTACGAAGATCGAGAAGAGCAGTGGACCAAGGTTGCTGCCTTGCGGAACTCCCGAATTATTTGTGAAAGCTTCCGACTCCGACGTGCCAATCTTAACCCGTACTGAGCGATTCACCAAGTAAGACCTAAACCAATCCACAGCGGCAGATGATATGCCGAGTATGTCCAGCTTAGCAAGCAGAATTTCATGATCCACCGTATCAAACGCAGCCTTCAGATCCATATACGCAGCATCAACCTGCCATCCATAATCAATACAACGCAGGCAGCTAGAAGTAAACTGAACCAGGTTCGTAGAAACCGAACGTTTCGGATAAAAGCCGTGTTGATCAGAATCGATGTAGTTTTTACAGCACTCAAACAAGGAACCGTTTATAATAATTTCGAATACCTTTGAACATGCGCACAGTGAGGTGATACCACGGTATTTGACAATGTCCCGTTTATCTCCTTTTTTGTGGATCGGAAATATATACGAGTGTTTCCAGCGTGTGGGAAACTCACTTTGCTGCGCCGAAAGCTGGAAGATCCTTGCAAGGGGAAGGCAAAGACTGTCTGCACATCGTTTTAAAACAGACGATGGGATGCCATCAGGGTCAGTGGCAAACGAGAGCTTCAGTTTGTGTATTGCAGTCATCACTGTGTCATCAGTAATGCGTGGAAAATCGAAATTGACCACGTCGTGTGGCAACCCCATAGTAGCATCTATCACTTGTGTCGGCAAAGCGGAGAAATCGTTGAACACTTGCATAAAACGTTGGGCAAACAGGTTGCATTTCTCACCTTCAGTATTGGCTGTGTTGTTTCCGAGGAACATGGAACAAGGCAACCCGGTTTCCTTTCGCTTGGAGTTAACAAACGACCAACAATTTTTGGGTTCTCTCGCAGGTTTGCTTCCGTGCGTCTTACATGTCGATTGTAAACGAAACGGTTATATTTGCGGTAACGATGACTTGCGAAATTAAACTGTCGTTTGTAGTAGGGTGAGCGAGAAGTGCAGTACTTACGGAGGGCGGCAGAGCGTTGTCGCTTCAGTACGCGTAGGCGTGGATTTGACCATGATGGTTTTTGCGGAGGGCGACGTACTGGAACAATGCGAAAAATTGCATTTTCCAGCGCAGAACTGAAAAAATCAACTGCGTCGTTCACATTACTTGTCGATTCAATAAATTGCCAATCAATTCCAGCAAGCTCATTATTCAATGCAGCGTAATCGGCCCGCCGAAAGTCCAGAGAGTAGGACTCAGATGGCGGCGAATGAATCAACGGGGCGGGTAGGTTGAAATACACGACGAGAGCAGGGTGGTCGACATCTAGATCGATTAGTGGTTCGACTGGCAGAGTAAGGAGTGTGCCCGGTAATGCAGGATTATTTGCTAGAACAAGATCGAGCAAGCGCCCATTCCGGTTCAGCATGGTATTAACTTCAGTGAATCCATGGAAATTAAATCCATCCAAAAGGCTAGAACAAGCCGCCGGCACATGCGATAAAAAGGGATCGATCATTGGAATGTCGTTGTCGGTCAAGCGCCACTGTAATCCAGCTTGGTTGTAGTCGCCGAATAAGAGCGCAGGAGAGTGAGAGCTCAGTTGAGATGATATTGAGCCTAGCGAATCCACATAATCACGGATCATTGTGCAATCGTTTTTTCGATCGGGAGGAATGTAGACTACGCCCACGCTAAGTGTGTCTCGTAGATGCTCCAGAACAATCCAAATCTGCTCCAATCGGCTTGAAATGGGCGACTCGCTGAGATAGCTGGTTAGCCTAGTTGAAACAGCAATCAGGACCCCTCCGCCGCGTGTTTTATGACTATTCAGCGGGGATCGATCAGTTCTGTAGACATTGTATAATGATCCGAAAAGTTGCGACGAATTGATCCTATCATCCAGTTAGTAGAGGAGAAGAATGCAGCACGGGCGAGAATGCTGCAACACCGTACGAGAGCGAATGTGGAACGGTATAGACAGGCACGAAACAGACAAAATTCTATTCTTCGAAGGAAAAAGCCACAGAGGGAAGATCGAGACCGCGAAGAAATGGAAGCACTGTACCGTGCTAACGACACACGCAAATTCTACGAGAAGTTAAACAGCTCGCGCAAAGGCTACGTACCACAAGCTGATATTTGCAGAGACCTGGATGGCAACCTTCTCACAGGAGAGTGTGAGGTGATTGAAAGGTGGAAGCAGTACTTCGACGAGCACCTGAACGGCAATGTTACAGCGAACGAAAGTGGCACGATAATAAATCTAGGAACACGCGCAGAAGAGGACAGGACCCCGACCCCAATCCTTCAGGAAGTTGAGGAGGAAATTGGTCGGTTTAAAAACAACAAAGCCGCTGGTGTTGACCAACTCCCAAGCGAGCTATTAAAATACGGTGGTGAAGCACTGGCCAGAGCGCTGCACTGGGTAATTACCAAGATTTGGGAGGAGGAATGTTTACCGGAGGATTGGATGGAAGGAATAGTGTGTCTCATCTATAAAAAGGGCGACAAGCTGGATTGCTGCAATTTTCGTGCGATCACGCTACTGAGCGCCGCCTTCAAGTTGCTCTCCCAAATGTTATGCCGCCGCCTGTCACCAATTGCAAAGGAGTTCGTGGGGCAATACCAAGCGGGATTCATGGGTGCCCACGCTACTACGGACCAGATTTTCGCGATTCGGCAAGTACTGCAGAAATGTCGCGAATACAATGTGCCCACATATCATCTTTTCATCCACTTCAAATCAGCGTATGATACAATCGATCGAGACCAGCTATGGCAAATCATGCACGAATATGGATTTCCGAAAAAAACAGACGCGATTGATCAAAGCAACGATGGATCGAGTGATGTGTGTCGTCCGAGTATCAGGGACGCTCTCGAGTCCCTTCGAATCTCGGAGAGGGTTACGGCAAGGTGATGGATTGTCGTGTTTGTTGTTTAACATTGCATTGGAGGGTGTGATTCGAAGAGCTGGGATAGACACGAGTGGCACGATCTTCAGGAAGCCTCCTACCACGAGTTCAGATTGACGGTGATGGAATCGAGGTAGTAGACGAATTCGTGTATCTGGGCTCATTGGTGACCGCCGATAACGACACCAGCAGAGAAATACAAAGGCACATTATGGCTGGCAATCACCGAACCACAAAGTTGACCATCTACAAGACATTAGTTAGACCGGTAGTTCTCTACCGCCACGAAACATGGACATTGCTAGTGGAGGACCAACGCGCCCTTGGTGTCTTTGAATGGAAGGTGTTGCGTACGATCTACGGTGGAGTGCAGATGGAAGACGGAACGTGAAGGAGGCGAATGATCCACGAATTGCACCAGTTGCTGGGAGAACCTCCCATCGTACACATCGCAAAAACCGGTCGACTACGATGGGCTGGGCATGTCGTAAGAATGTCAGACGACAGCCCTGTGAAAATGGTTCTCGAAAACTAACCGACAGGTTCAAGAAGAAGAGGCGCGAAACGAGCAAGGTGGATTGATCAAGTAGAAGGCGACCTGCGGACCCTCCGCAGACAGCGAGGCTGGCGAGGAACAGCCATGGACTGATTACAATGGAAACAACTTCTGTGTACAGCAGAGGCCACACCGGCCTTAGTCTGATTGGTAAGGTAAGGTAAGCTTCTCCATTACATCCTCAGTCAATTCATGATTGAACGGACTGGCAAGGAACTCGATGTCTGGGAATTTTATTTCGGTTTGGGGGGGGGGTTCCCGAGGTATCGGGGGAATTATGGGGGGGGGAGGGGGGTGGGGCGGGGTGGCATTGCCACGTAACCTGTACAATGATTTTATGTTTATAATAAATAAAATCTTTTTTTTTTTTTTTTTTCTTTTTTTTTTTTTTTTTTTTTTTTTTTTTTGTGGTGTGGTTATAAGGGTGGGGGCTTCGTTTCTGTTTTTTTTTCTTCGGTTTTTTCCCCCCCCCCCCCAACCTCCCCCGCGTGGCCTAATTTCACCCATTTTTCGCCCTTTGTCTCAATAAATTTCATACCTTTCCACGTCATGGAGAGACTAAAAAAGGATTTTTCGCAGTTTTTACATTCCCGATTAGAGCAAAATAAAAATTCACATTTGCGTCCCATGTTTTGACAAAAAAAAAACAAAACATTTCCGAACACACAATTTATCGTTTTTTCTTAGGTGGACTATGGGCATCAATTAGAGTGTTACGTCTGTTTGTCTGTGCTAGTGTCATGAATCAACTTAACATTAATCTTCTGTGAAATCTGCGAAGTGAGTTATGAATTTGCTGTCTTGGACAAGTGTTTTGATAGCGTAATTATGGTCTCAAATCTCGTGGATGTAATTTTACATCGAATTTCGAGCCTTTCATGATCCGTTACTCAATTTGAACGAAAAACCCTGTTTTTGAATAAACTGCTCGGAAAAAAATGACACTTCCACCTCCACGCCAGCATATCCTAGTTTACAACTGAGAATCTGACATTCAGTGAATAACCAAGAATAAGATATGTAACCATCTTGCTGATTCTTGTGAACAAAGCCTAAAGTGCGGTTCTTTTCCACACTGATTTTTAGATACTGGTGACGTCAATGAGTTTGGATATCTGTCGATTCTAACTACAATGGTAGTGAAATCAAATGTAAAAGAAAACTTATTTCAAGTAACTCATTCACGATAAACTATTGAACTAATCTCAAAACATAGTTCGTAATTACTTTGGAAGGAATGAATTGGTGTGAAAACAAAGTCGTTATAATTATGCCTCTTGAATGGAATCAAAACAAATCACCAATTAGTTCCTCGGCATTTCCCAACAAGCAAATCTTAATACTCATCAAGAAAACTTACAGCAATTAGATGATGCTATCTCTAACACTCTGGACGAAAACTTGCCCCATAATACCGCAAATATGTTTCAAACAATAGATTGAACACCACCCCGCATCCGCTAGCACCTCCCAAACCTTTCGGAAGCAATCACCCTACAATGCCCACACATAGGGGAGAAGTTTGGCCGATGAACGATATCCCTTTTCATTACCAGCTTATCCCGTCCATTTCAAGTAATAGAAGCAACAACGTCATTTGTAGCCCTTCGCCACCATCCTGTTCCCTCATTACATCTATAGCAACATACGTCCACACCCAATATACCACCCATTCATGATTCTTAACGTCAACTTAACCCCCCACTTTTCCCGGACTCGGACGACCCATTAGCAATTCCTTCCCCGTAATAAGTGTTGGGAGCGGTAGAAACATTCCATCCGGTGTCCTCAAGAGAAAGCGGGTTCTCGGTGTATCGGACTTCCGCCCCGGCTGTTGTTCTATGAGCGACTGCTGCTGAGCCAAACGACCGCCCACTATCATGGGCGGAGTGGAATTCAGATTGAATTAAGATACGAAAGCAAATATTTGCTCCTTCTGGTTGCCTACCCACACAACGTGATGCTTGCTTGGCGTTGCACGTGAAGGAAGCAAGGAAGCTAGTGCACTGTGGGTCGGAAAACTCCCAGTTGACTGAAGCGTGGCTTGAATTACTTAAGTGTTAATATAAATTCAAATTTCGAAAACTGTCTGAGCCTCATACCACTTATGCGGGTAGGAGAGCTGATGGCTGCATAAATTACTTCGACTCCTTTGGTCGGTAATGGGGCCCTGAGAATGGATTACTTAACAGCTTAGCTGATGTAACATGAGTCTGTGCTGTTCATCATCGAATGGATGACGTTGACTAAACGGAGACTGAACCTTGAATATGCTGTAAATTTTGTTCAGAAGTTCACTGATGGCAGATATTTCCAAAAAAATATACGGCAACTTCAGTGAAACTTTTGCCCCAGCGTGCTTCGACAGTAGAACGGGATGCCTTGAATGTGCGATAACGTCTGCTTTTAAACATTAAATAGTTTTCATCGCTATTTTATGCCAATTTCCTGCCACCTGGTGATGAATCAACCCTTCCTTGTATTGTCAATCATAGTACCACTTTTATTTATTTATTTATCAAGCGTAGACCGTTTTAGTTTCAATAATTACTTAGCATCTATTGTTTCATAAAGGGTGGAACGGTAGAAAATTGGTCAAACATGATTAAGTGCATACTGATTAGTTTATTATATTAATGATCAATCGCGATTTCTTTTTGAAGTTCATCGTCTATAAAACACAGGAAAATTATTTGATAAGACTTTTGATTTTCCCGATGTGAACTGTCGGGTTTTACGTTTCATTTCCGTTGTCGGGTTTACGTTTCATTTCCGTTCGTTTCCGCTGTTATATCCACCTTATTTGATGCTGAACGCCAGTACGATTTGCACACTATTGGTGGTATACTCATTGATGAATTAATATCTTTCGATGAATAATTCGTCGAGTGAAGATCAAGATATGATCACCGTATTACAATGCCACTGTCCTAGTCTAATACCTAAAGTAGACTCGTTCAAGTATTTGATTCACAATTCTGATTGTGATATATTTGCTCTCTGTGAAACATGGCTTTCTTCTGAAGACGAATTAAACTTCCAAGATTTTAACATTATTCGCCTGGACCGAGATGATTCATATGGTGGCGTACTTTGGAGGATAAAAAATGCTACCCCTTCTATAAAACCTCACTCTGAATAATCTCAGGCATTGAAATTGTCACTTGCCAAATAAATGAAAAGAATAAAGATCTTTGCATAGCTTACACGGTGTTCAATAAGTTCGGATACACTTTCAAAATTTGTTAAAAAAATGAAAACATGTTTTTTTATTTTTTGGATTTATGTTATTGAAAGCTATGTTTACAAGGAACGTTTACAACATTTCTCTTGGAATGACCCCCCCTTTGTACTCCTTAACGAGCTTCAAACGTTTCTCGAACGCGTCGCAGGCGGCACGCACGGACTGCATGGGCATTTCGTCCCAGATTTTGAGAATTACCGTCTTGAAATGATCCAAAGTGCTGACCTTGTATTCGTTCAGCTTCGCCATCATATAGGACCAAACAAAAAAGTCGAGAGGATTCAAGTCCGGGGAGCTGGGAGGCCACAAAGTTTTGTCCAGAAAGTCGGTTAAATTGTCCCCACACCAGGCTTGAACCACATTTGCCGTATGGGCTGGTGCACCGTCCTGCTGGAACACGTAGTGCTCATCGCCGTAGAGGCTTCGGAGACTGGGGGCAACAACCTTTTCCAAAACCTCAGTTTTGTAGTACGCCGCGTTGATTTTGACGTTTTTTTCAATAAACACCAAGGGTAGCTTACCACGTTTGCATACTGCCCCCCAAACCATCACCGACGCGGCACTTTGGAACCGAGGGATGTTTATATTGGATTCAGGAATGCTGTCCCTCGATGGCGCCCACACCCGGTCATTTTGCACATTGTGCGGCTGCTGCAGCACGAACAGTTTCTCGTCCGAAAAAACAAACTCCTGACCAGCGTGCCGAGAGAGGATCCTCTTAGCTCGATCCAACCGCTTTTTGCTGGTAGCCTCCGAAACGCCATGGACCTTACGTTTTTTGTAAGGCCTGAAACCAAGGTCCTTGGTGAGTATGGTGTGAGCGGTTCCAATGGAAACGTTGAGATCTGCAGCCGTTTTCCGGATTGAGCGGTTCTTTTTGCGCCGAATTCGCTCCCTCACGATCTTGATGACCCGTGGCGTCCTCGCTGAACGCGGCCGACCGGATCTCGCACGGTCATTGGTCGAGGACGTCTCCCGGTATCGCCTGATGGTCGTGTAGACAAAGTTCCGCTTGACCCCATGCGATTTCAGCAGCCGGAATATATCGCCGGGTCGCTCACCGTTCAAAAAACGCTTAATTACGAAGTCCCGATACTCTTTCATCGCGCGTAACAAACAAACAACAACTAACAGAATGTCAACACCGCGCACATTCGGTAGCGTATGAATGAAGCTAAAGCTGACACCAATACCAATGCAGAATATGTACATGGCGCATACCTACGCAATGATGAAAACTTGTATTCGAACTTATTGAACACCGTGTATATCTATGTCCCACCGTAGAAATGAATAAACCGCCGTCAACTTTGGAGTTCAGTTACATTACTTCCATCTCCAGTTCTTATTCTGAGCGACCTGAACTCCCACGGTACTGCTTGGGGCGAAGAATACGATGACAACAGAGCGGGTATTTTCTATGACTTATGCGACGATTTCAACTTGACCATCTTGAATACTGGGGAAGCAACACGAATAGCAAAACCTCCTTCCAGGGTGAGTTGACTTGACATATCCTTGTGCTCGAATTTACTATCATTAGATTGTCTGTGGAAGGTAATCAATGATCCCCATGGTAGTGATCACTTACCAATTATTATCTCAATCACACATAGTTTTCAAAAAACAGACCAGTCAATCCAGGTTCCTTATGACCTCACGAGGCATATCGACAGGCAACATTTTGAATCGGCGGTAACCCTTGATATTAATTCAACCGATCCTCTTCCACCATCGGATGAGTATCGTTTTCTTTCCGAACTGATGTACAAAAGCGCATTAGAAGCTCAGAAACGACGTGTTCCAAATGCATCCCTCAAAAGAAGACCCGCCACCCCTGGATGGGATGACGAATGCACTAAGTTGTATCTTGAGAAATCCGAAACGTTTGAAGATTTTCGTAAACATGAAACATCCGAGTTTTTTGAAAAAAAAAAGCCTTAAAAATCGCTCAAAGCAAATAAACGCAAAAACTGGCGTTCATTTGTACAGGGACTATCTAGAGAAACCTCGATGACAACGCTTTGGAGAAAGGCTCCCTACATGCGAAATCGCTCATCCTCCAATGAGAGTGACGAATACTCCATGCAGTGGATATTCGACTTCGCTAAAAAGGTTTGTCCAGACTCTGTCCCAACACAACCGAATTTACGAAATACCACTCGAAGTAACGGTTTTCAGGACGAACCATTTTTTTTTTTTACTTGTAAAATTTGTTTTATTCTTCCGATGTTAAAAACTAATTACAAAATAATTAATCAAACTTCGTTTGCCAATTCAAATTCTAGAGCAGCTACGTCAATCACATTATTAGTATGCATAATAAAGTTGACGTATCTTATAAATAGTTTCAAAATTTTAGTCTTCTTTACTCTGTCAATGTTTTTCAGTTGAGGTCTCACTAGCTCCTCTATCGAGAGTCTTCGCCATCCATTGAATAGAACGTTTAGCATGCGTTGCAGTAGTCGCCATGCTTGGTCGACTCGAGCGCATTCGCCGAGTTTATGCTGCAAAGTCTCGCAGGCTATGTTGCAGAACAAACAGTTTTTACCGTCAACCCTGTTCATCCGGAACATCAGTTTTCTCGTCTCTAGCTTTTCATTGACCAACAAAAACAAAGATGACCG
Source organism: Aedes koreicus (assembly GCA_024533555.2). Lineage (NCBI taxonomy): Eukaryota > Metazoa > Arthropoda > Insecta > Diptera > Culicidae > Aedes > Aedes koreicus. Next base: position 25,770 of record JAHHFK020000660.1, read on the forward strand.
TTCGCTCGAGTTCAGCTGTCGCATTTTTATGTTGCCCCAGATGTTTTTCCAGTCGGCCGTTGGATACTCGCGAGTAACTTTCGGTACTTCCGTTTGATTGATTAGATGCTTGTGAATAATAACAGCGGAAGGATTTTGTTGGATGAGTGGAGGTAGAGTAGGGAAATTTGAGAGGATGAATTTTAGGCAAGGACAATCTGCGGGTGGGGTGGGATTTGCTTGGGTGAGAAAGGATAAATAGAAGGGAAGGGAATTGATATCTGTTGTGTGTCGATTAAGCAGCAGCGCACTGCATTTGAAGACTGGCAAGTATAGATTCAGGCCACCTTCTACTCTGCTACGCGCCAACTGCTGCATTGGGACTCGTGCCACGATGCCTCGCCAAAGAAATGTTCCCATCGTCGCCGTCAGCTTCGCCGTATGAGCAGCTGTCGGTTTGAGGATAGATGCGAGATACCACATTTTGGACGTGATGAATGTATTGAGCAAGATCACTTTCTGGTGCAAGTTGAGAGTGCGTAGCGAGTGGAGATAGACTTGTCGAGAGAATGAGACCACAAGCGCATCCCAGTTAATTTTGTTCATCAGCCGTATGGAGTTAGCGAAAGTCACTCCCAAAATCCGGACGGTGTTTACGTTCGGCAACCACGGAGCGGTGAGCGGCATGACGTCAGTGTAACCCACTGATATTGAAGCAGATTTCTCCAGACTCACCCTTGCACCAGAGACTTTTTCGAAGAGCTTTAAGGTTTCACGTATCTGATTCATTCTCTCCATGCACGTGCTGATCACCGAAATATCATCGGCGTACGCGACGACGAGGTCCGATCCACATATCTCCTCGAGCCGCTTGAGTAATGGGTGCAGGTAGATAACAAAGAGGTGCATGGAGAGAGGATCTCCCTGGCGTACCGATCTGTCGATGGGGAAAGCTACCGAAAGGCGCCCATTTATGAGCAGACGAGAGGATGATAGGTCTCCGATTTTACTCAATAAACTAATAAGGTTCGGATTAAACCCGAGCGAGCACATGGTACGGAAAAGAAACGATCGATCAACGACGTCGAAAGCATGCCGGAGATCGAATGATGCCAGCAAACCACGTTGTTTATGTTTGACCAGCCGAGCGATGCGATCCTTCAAAGCGAGAGTAGCCTGGAAGATATTGCGACCGGAGTTGGAGCATTTTTGACTCTCGGTGAGAATACCGTGGGTACTCATTACACTCTCCAGGCGCTGCTTGAGAATACGAGATAGGATTTTATAGTCGAAGTTAAGTAGCGAGATTGGCCTGTAGGAGTGTGCCGTATGTTCGTTCCCCTTCTTTTTGACGAGAACGATCACACCATCAACAAATGCGGTTGGAAAGTTGCCTGCCAGTGCCTCGTTAATGACGAGCGTGAGCTCTCTCCAGATAATGTCGAACGCTTTTAGGTAAAATTCCCGTGGCAGAGAGTCACCGCCGGGCGATTTGTTTGGGCAACTAGTCTTGATGGCTGTGATAATATCGGTAGGAGTTATTTCATTCATGCAAAACTCACTTACCGGATCGTTTTCTGGGATCACTCTGTCGCATTCGAATGTGTCTGTCTCGTCTCTTTCTGTTACGCCTACAGCGTAGAGTGTTCGGTAGAAGCCAAGCATGTGCCGTTCGATCGCATCCGGATCGTCGATGAGTTGGTTATTGTCGTCTCGGAGCTGTGTGATGGTTGTTTTTTTCCTGCGCCTTTCGCCTAGCTGGAACGTTGAGATAGATTCGCCAGATATGAATGACTCGTTTATGCGCACGAATGCTTGCGTGAAATTGCGTTGGAGAGTCAACATTTTTGCCTTCACCCGGTTGATTGTGGATGGTTGATGTTGGTGGTGGAATTCATCGAAAGCAGTTTTCGATTTCCAACGGAAGAATATTTTGATTTTAGGCTTAGCGTACGACAACCACCACTGCATCCATGATGGGTAGTTTCGTCGCTGGCGGGTCCAGTACTGTCATTGAATCTGGAACTCTTGCATGTTGTCTGGTGTCAGCAAATGGGGACGAAGAGACCAGAAGCCACGACCAGGCTCACGGCCAGATTGGGGAAGGCAGATTCGCGATGTAATAGCTTTATGGTCGGAGAAACAGCATACGTGTGTATCGGCAGTTCGGAGCATGTTGCGTAAACCCTGCGTGACGTAAATACGGTCCATGCGAGACGAAGAGTTTTGTGAGATGTATGTGTACCCAGAGGTATTTGGGCAGAGCTGTTCCCAAACATCGAGGAGCTGTAGTTGCTGGACGGTGGCAAAGAGAGCGGGGCTGTGGTTGTGTCCCGTCGCATCGCGCTGCCGTATAACACAGTTGAAGTCACCAGCTAACAGAGTGTGCTCTGTGTTATGACGAAGGTAGTAAGCAAGAGTGTTGGTGAAGAAGCGTTCTCTCTCCGCCCGTAGAGCCGTACCGGATGGAGCGTATACATTGCAAATTGTAGTGTTTTTCACTCGTAGTGCTATCAGACGTCCGTCTAGGCTTCTCTCGACGTTCGAGTACTGCAGGTGTTCTCTCAGTGCTATTGCCGTACCTCTTCGTGCGTGGTCCACATTACATTCGATGCTGTAGCCAGGCAGGTCGAGTTTGTCGTGCTCTACTTCCTGCAAGAAAGCGATGTCGATGTTCGTTGTCCGAAGAAAAGTCCGAAGTGCGTTGAGCTTGGTCGGGTTGGTGATGTTGTTGATATTTATAGAGGCGATGTTACAACTGGTCAGAGCCATTATATTTCGCTATCCATCTCCTCATACGCTTCGTCACCAAGGTTTGATCGCTGTTTCTTGGGTGGATTACACCCTTTCTTCTTTCTGCCGCTTCCCGAAGCTGACGAGCAATCGGTATCGTTTCCATCGCTGTTGCGAGTGTCCTTGCGTGTGAACATTCGGCTAATTGAGCCTACCAGAACCGGCGGTGCCATGAGAGAGGCAGCGTGTTCGGGTTGGCTTGTTTTCACCTGCTTCGGTTCGCCAGAGTTTTGGACGGACAGCTTTGGAGCTGTGAGTGGAGGAAAGTTTGTGATTGATCGGTGGGTCAGTGGCTTCTCTCCAACAGTGAGTTTCGGCGCCGGCGGTTTCACGAACGGCGTTTTCTGCTTCGGTGCAGAAGGCTTCGGAGCGGTAGTTTTTGACCCCATTTGACTGGCCACATTGGCATACGTTTTCTGCACGAGCAGTTTTTTGTTGTCCACACAAGAGATGCCATTGTGTACAAATTCGCTGCAGTGGCGGCATGTCTGTAGCTGACCGAGGTACGTCACGTTTGTTGTCTGTCCGTCGATGGTTATGTAGCTCGCGATGTTTCGCTTTACCATCATTCGCGCGATACGAGCACCAGTCGGGCGCCCCGCAAATCGATATTTGCTGTCCCATAGTTGGCCGGTGACGGAGAGAACTTCACCGTAGGCGCTGAGAAAATCGGCGATTTGCTCGTTCGATATATCTTCGGACAGATCCGACAGCTTGACCTCTACCGCCCCGTCCTCCAATGTGATACGAAGCTTGTAGGTTTTGTCGTCAACTTTGGTCAGCTCTAGGTCGATAACCTTCACAAAGGCACATCCTAATACTTTGCTTGGCTGGAGGCGCAGAACTTGTTCATAAGACAAGCCCAACACGGTGGCAACAAAGTCATGAAGCTCATCATACGATGGTTTCTTAGGCACGTTCGCATAGTCAATGCGGAACGTGTTTTCGCGTCGAACACTCATCACGTGTTATTCACAGTGAATTGAACACGCGGAAAGGATCGATAACTTTTAGACACTTGCGATTCCGAAAATCCGAAAAAATAGCTTGCGTGTGGCTTCTACGGAAGTTGAGCGCTAACTAATTCACAACGTTGGGATTTTCAATAGCACTTCTTTCATCGAATTACTCTGCTTCGGGAAGCGATATGATTAAATTCAACCTTCTAAAAAATCTCCCCGAAATCGCCAAAAGACGATTACTTAACCTGTATAACACTCTCATGGAACTAAGCATAGTTCCACCCGCATGGAGACAGGATAAAGTAATAGATATTCAAAAGCCTGGGAAACCAGCGTCTGATTACATACAATTCATAGCATCCGATCTCTATTTATTTATTATGTCATCTTCGATAGCATCGTACAGACTACGCTAATTTCTAATATTCTTAATACTATTTCAAAATGTGCTTCTGCTGGTCATGAAATCGAAATGTTCATTAACGTTATTAAAGGCTGCGTCGAGTGGGTTGTTGAAACCATAACTAGTCCGATGTGCAGGTACGGCGACGAGTTGAGAGCTCCTCAATTGCCTCGGAGGAACATACAGGGGAACGTCTTGGAGAAGTTCGGGACAATCGATATTGCCACGTAGTAAGTCGAATACAACAAAATCCTGAATGTTAGTGCGCCTAGCAGATAAGGTTTCCAGTCCTATCAGCATGCACCGTGCGGTGTAGTCGGGTAAAGCTAAAGGGTCATTCCAAGGGAGATTGCGGAGTGCAAAGCGTATGAATGACTTTTGAATTCTCTCTCCACTCTGTTGATCATTGATGCATGATGAGGTGTCCAGACGGCAGCTGCATACTCAAGGATGCTACGGACCAATGTGCAGAACAATGTTTTTTGTGCGTATATATCTGTGAACTGCCAGGTATGACGTCGAAGGAGTCTGAGAACCGTGGAGGCTTTTGCCGTAACAAGCGCGACATGTTCGCTGAATTTCAACTTGACGTCGATTGTAACACCGAGGTCGCAGATGGAGGATACACGCTCTAGTGAGGCAGAGCCAACTGTGTATTGATGCGGATGGATAGCACTCTATGCTATCATGTTTGAGGAAATTGTTAGAAAAAATTATCCTATCAAGACTTGGCCGCTGGGTTGAATCAAATAACCTGCTATCATATACGCAGTTTGGTTTCCGAAAGAGTAAAGGAACAAACGATTGCTTAGCGTTACTTTCATCTGATATACAACTGGCCTTTGCACACAAGAAGCAATTGGCTTCAGCATTTCTGGATATTAAGGGCGCATTTGATTCAGTTTCCAGTGATATACTGGCAGATAGTCTGCACAGTAGTGGTTTGCCAGGAATTTCAAATAACTTTTTCTATAATTTACTGTCAGTAAAACAAATGACCTTCAATCAAGGCCAACTGACAACTTCCAGAATTAGCTACATGGGCTTGCCCCAAGGCTCATGTTTAAGTCCCTTGCTTTATAATTTTTATGTTAAAGATATTGATAACTACTAGGAAAATAGATGCACGCTAAGACAACTTGCAGACAATGCTGTGATCTTCTTTAAAGGTCCACGAGCGGAAATCTTGCAAAGACCATTGCAAATTCCCTAGATAATCTGTCCATCTGGGCCAGAAATTTGGGGATCGAGTTTTCACCGCATGAAACCGAATTGGTAGTGTTTACTAGAAAGCGGTTCCCTACCCAACTCCGTCTCAAGCTATTGGGATGAGACATTATCCAATTTTTGACCTTCAAATACCGTGGAGTCATGATTGATTCAAAATGCACTTGAAGTACTCACATTGCGTATTTGAAACAGAAATGTCAACAAGGGATCAATTTTCAAAGATCAATTTCCGGGACATGGTGGGGTGCTCACCCGGAAGACCTCATTAAACTCTATAAAACAACTATTCTTTCAGTTCTGAAAAACTCTTTTTGTTCGGAAAAAGTTGGGGTGGGGGGGGAGATGGGGGGGGGGGGGGGAGGGGGGGGGGGGGAGGGAAAGGAGGGGGTGTGTGATATAAGTTCTTTGGGGTGGGCCCAAGCAACACAACTTGTATTGAACAAGTTGAAAGTACTGTCAAATGACAAAAACAGGTTATCAATATGTGTAAGTGTATAACACTTTATTTCATACTTTAATATGACGTAAAAAGCGCAAAAAGTGAAGCCTTATAAAACATAAAATGGAAAAAAATTATCCTCATGCAAAAGTATAACATCATCAAGCGTGGGATTTGAACACTAGTCCTTGACGTGATAGGTTTGTAGCTTCTTTACTAAGCCAACTCCGATTGTTGAAAAGTCAACTCTGAGTATCTATGATTTGCTTCCCGTTGGCAGTGAAACCACAATCTTGTACAACAAATTAATTTTCGAAACAAAACACGTTTTGCAAAACATGGTTGGTGTGATGTAATTTCAACAGTACATGGAACTACCCATAAAATCTTGTCCTGTTCATGTTTTATAAATGTATGGAACCATGTTTTTAAGAACAATAATAAATTATTAATCACTTGCAGCAGTAAAACAATTTTTTTTTAGCTCGATTGTTAGTCAGAATACGAGCGATCCAAACCGCTCCGAACTTGACATGTTTTGCAATACGTTTATAATACATTTATAAAACATACAATTGTAAATCATTCTAAAAAGATGTTTTGTGTGTTACTTGGGAGGCTATTCAAGGTTCCAGATCAACTTCGACCTTTTTTTATTCCCCATTTTTTTTTTGAAAAAGAAAAAAAATGTTGATGAAAATTAAAAAATTTTTTGTGGGGTGGTGGGGGTGTGTGGGTGTATTTCTTGGAAAATGAACTTGTTTGGTGTGTGGGGGGGGGGGGGGAGATTTGTGTGTAGTTGGAAGCCTATTTTTGGGTTGGGGTCGGGCGGGGGGGAGAGCCTTTTTTTAAAAAGGGGGGGGGGGGGGGGGGGGGATTGTTGGCCGGGGCGGAGGGGGGAGGGGGGGAAGGAGAAGAATTTCACATGATGAATTTTTCCCATTAAAGACTGGAATCGGAAATAATGAGACACACAAAAATGATCACCGAAAATTCATTTTCAATCGGATACATTTCAGGGATTATATAACTATTTATTAGCTATGTTTTGACATAATTTATTTATTGAATTTCTTCTTCTTCATTATCGCCCAGAACTTTTCGATCGGACGAAGTTCTGGTGTATTTGGCGGGTTCACCTCCTTCGCGACCACATTAACGCCCTTCACTTCGTACCAATCCATTACAGGCTTGGCGGAATGGCACGAAGCGAGATCCGGCTAGATCAGCGTGGGATCACGGTGAGAGGGGAGGAAGGGCAGCAAGCGCTTCTGCAAGCATTCCTCTCGATAAATCTGCCTGTTTATGGTGCCGGTTGTAACGCACGGCTTGTTGTACCGTCCGCACTCGCAGATCGCCTGCCACAACAGGCACTTCTTCGTGAATTTGTCCATCTTTCTCTTCCGGAACTTTTCCGGAACCTCCATGTGGGACGTACCGACAAAAAACTCGAGGCCGGGGATTTGTTTGGTGTCCGCCTTGATATATGTCTCGTCGTCCATGACGAGACAGCCTGGCTTGACCAGCCACTCACGGTACAGCTTCCGCGCACGCAATTTGGCCACCGTGTTTTGCTTGTCAGTCCGGCGCCTTCCTGACCTTAAAAACACGTAGCCCAGCCCGCTTCATGGTCTGCTGGACGAACCACTTCGACGAATTGACCTTTTTGGCCACGTCTCGGGTGGAAAGGTTCGGGTTATTCTTAAAGTACTGCCTTATCTTCCGCGCCTTCTCTGGGTATCCCGTTTTCGGTTTTCGGCCGCTTCCAGCGCGCCGCTCGATGGTCTTCGTCTCCTGGAATATCTTCACAACGCGGGACACGGTGGAATGGTGGATTCCAAGCCTTTTGCCGATCCATCTGTGCGACTGACCAGGATAATGGATCACCGCGCCCAAGATTTGCTGGCGTAGCTCTTCTTCTTTCGATTGCATCTTGAAAAATACTTGACAGATCACGATAAAATTTTGCACACATAAACATAACACTAGTATTACTCAAAATGTCATTAATGTTTACTTACGCGATAAAAAGTTACACCCAAAACAAAGTGTCACATTTTTTCCGAGTCCAATCTTTAGTACGTCAGAGTTCTCTTCAAAGTTGGCTAAACGATTGGACAAGTGATTCTCTTGGGCGGTGGTTACATTTCATTATCCCAAATGTTTCGTCGAGATCGTGGTTCAAAGATCTGGATGTATGTCGCGGTTTCATTCGTGTGATGTCAAGACTTATGTCCAACCACTACTCGCTAGCTGCACATCTAGCAGAATTAACCTCGTCGATAGCAATGTATGTAGGTGCGGAACGATGGTTATTACGACATCTCTCACGCAGTTTGGTATTGCCCGGATAATGATGCCTCCAGAGCACGACTATTGGATATCCTAGTGGCCCGAGGTAGACAACCCTTACGCGAGGTAAGAGATGTTTTGGGAATGCGCGATCTCCCCTACATGCAAGCGATCTACGAATTCCTTTGTTTGTGTGAGCTAAGAGTGTAACGTCATCTTCCCCCTTCCTTCCACTCTAGTAGAGGGCTTCCCTGCCATTGTGTCCCAGTTATATAATCCTTTTGTTTCCGTGCTACTTGTACCTGCCCACCAAGCTGTGGTCATCCATCTGCGGCTGGTAGATTTCACAACCATGAGTAGCAACTCATACCTGAATTAAGTTACCTACCTAGCCCCTTCCAAACAATAATGTGACCCCCTGAGCTAGCCACGAGTAACTTTACTAAAATCGAAAAATAAAACATTGTTAATTACAATATTGAATATCGGCTGTTACACACGCCTGAGCCTAATAAATAAACGAACTGATTAAAAAAAATAGTTTTTTTTAAATGCATGATTAAAAAAACTACGCCATGTTTGAGTCGACCAAGTTTTGACCGTTCATTCCTTAGAAGGCCACGAAGTTAATTTCAAAACGATTTGTTTTTAAGCCACTTTTAGTCATTGTCACATTTTTTTTTTTTTAATTTTACAAAATTATTTTATTTATTTATATGACCGACAATGTAATATATTTTTAATATGTTTTAAAAAAAAACGAAAGGATGAGTTATGTCAGTGACATAACTGCAAAGTTGACGTAGGACTGCTTGTTGATGTGAAGAAATTGATGTCATCGAATTCATGAATTTCTACTATATTTTATTCAGTCTAAAGAACCATGAAACCCTGTGCTGTTGGTGTGTGAGGCTCCGGTTCTTCTTCCGCTATTGGTTCTTCACGAAAATTTATAGAAACTGCAGTTCGCCTCGAATTGACTGTTAATGTATTTTGTTTCGGTGAAAGATATTTTGTTTGTTAAATCATCGCCAACATTAGATTCCGCCCTAATTTGCTTTTGTAAACAATGGCTTTCGTAGTCATTTGCTCTTGAACAAAAGGTCACAAATACAAATTAAGCACTCTTTAAGGAAGAAGAGCTTTATTTCTATCCGCTGATATATTCAATTTGAAGGAATTGTATACAACTTCCGATAAATTAGCAGACAAAGTGTTTGTTTACAAAAGCAGATTCTTCCTAATCAAATGTTGGCACTAAAATGTCCAACGTGCTTGTAAGTGTGAAATGGATCCTGTGTTTACGGAGGGAACATGGTTCGCGATTGAAATGTTCTTATCAGTTTTCTTGGGCTGCAGGACAGCCTGAGTGTTTGGCGGCACGTGATACTACGATAAAAATAGGCATTTACACCGTTTCTAACTCGAGATTGTACAGACTGAAGATTGAACATATACCCAAAAGTTGAAAAGGTGGTAAAAAATGCAATTGCAGTTTATACTATCATATCTTGAGAAATCCGCATGATTCAGAAAAGGCAATTTCGCCCATTTTGATTCACAAAGCGTTTTATGGTACAAATGAAGCCATGCAAATGTGTGCAAGCGACTGGCAAGCAAAAATAGCTCGAAACAATTTTATCGCTGTAGGCTCCATATTCAATCATCACCAACATACACCAACAATATACAATATGGATGAGTCGATATCACAAAATGCCGCAACGCTATTGGCCACTGTTGTATTGCCGCCGTCAAGTGTTCTATGTTTGTTCTCACTGATCATCGACAAAGCGTTTTATGAAATAAACAATGCCATGCCATGCAAGTTTGTTAGCGACAGGTTGCACATAGCTTGGTGGAAAATATGTCCATTTGCTTCATTGCTGCACCCTGAATTCCTCGCCAAGTGAACTAACTGTTGGGTTTCTATTCCCACATTCTTACCTTGTCAAAGTGGCTAATTGGTTGCCATCAAGAGCCGCCGCGCTAGCGGTCCTGGTCTGTATCTCGATCTTGATGTGCACATTTTATTTTTGTGAGCCATCTGACTTTCGAACACTCATCTCTTACTCATCAACTAAATATCACTGCGAACAATCTCACGCACACGTTCAATTTTTCATTGCGAATTGCTGTTGCTGTTTTGCCCACAACTAATGTTAGATTTTTCATCCAACTTACGATCAATAGCAAAAATGGAACAAAATCAAGCGAAATTGTATAACAATCTTACTTTTTTAGTTTGGGTGTAGAGCGAATTACGAAGAACTTAACCTAACACCAAGTAGACCAGTTTAGACATTTTCGTTTTGCAAAAAGTTCCACTGGCTGGAGCGGGAATCGAACCCTCAACTTCATGACAACAACCGCTTGAACGACGGGCGACGCCGCTAACCACTTGACCACGAAGATGATGTGGGCGATTGATTTGGCCATTTTCTCCGAGACGCGGCTTTTTCAACGCCATATTGAGCCGGTGCGTGGTAATGAAAATTTCGATGAGCTCAAGAGAAATTTCTATCAAACATACTCTTTAGTTGGCAACTTGATTTGATCGTCCTGAAAAGGACGGATTTTAGTTGATAACATGGTTCGCGATTGAAATTTTCTTCAGTCTTCTTGGGCTGCAGGACACCACTCTGTGAAATGGTCACACCGGAGAAAAGTTTGTTCAGCTCCTCGTCGTTGCGGATGGCTAGCTGCAGGTGACGTGGATGATTCTTCTTGGTCTGGTCTTCTTGTTTTCACGGGCGGCGTTTTCTACCAACGTGCTCCGCAAACACGTCTGTCGCATGCGGATGCACAGCGAGAACTGATGATTGGTCGGTCGTCCCCACATGTTTGATATTCGTTGGCACGGTAACTGTGGCAGTATGAACCAATCAGAGCGAGGCGCAAACATGATGTCATTTTCGACCAATAGCGTTGTGCGTTTAGACATTTTTCTTTTAAGTACATTTTAATTAGTTTAAACAAACATTATGAATTAAGTTTGCAACAGGGATTCAGCTTTGATGTTCTACCTTGCGAATGAAATACTTATCGTAAAATGTCTGTGGGCCAGAGAGGAGATATTATCGTTCAAAGTCTCCAAACCCGCGTAACGCTTGCGATTTCAGAAATTTTAGAACGGCGCCCCTATACAGGAATAGAAAAGAGAGACGTAAGTCCTACGTCAAAACGAAAATGATTTGAGCACATCGTGAACAGTGGATTTAGGCAAATCCAATGTTTTTGCAAGGTCCCGTATTGACAAGTCAGGATTTGCCATACGCCCGTACAAAATTCGCTCGGGCATTTGTTTTTCTTTTGTCGCCATCTTGAATACTAAACATGAAATGTAAACATCAATCATAGTCTTTTTCATCATAGACTCTCAGCTATACCACAGTGAAATTTTTGATTCCTACGTGCAATATTTCAAAAGTTACAATGATTTGAAGGTGTCCGGATTAATGTGGATCCAGACCTTAGTTATGGATCTGTTGGTTCGTTGGTTGTTCAACTCGCCTTGTCATTTACTCCGAGACGCGACGTTTAATGCAATGCCATATTCAGCCGGGGTGCGGTAATTGATATTTCAAAGAGCACAAGAGAAAAATTCAACCAAACACACTCTTTAGTTGACAAACTGATTTGGTCGTCCTGAAAAGGACGGATTTAGTTGACGGGAGAGAAACATGGTTCGCGATTAAACTTGGGCTTTCATCTTGGTATTCTTGGTTCAGTTCCTCGTTGTTGCGGGTGGCCATCTGCAGGTGACGTGGGATGATTCTAGTCTCGTTGTCACGGGCGGCTTTTTCCTGCCAACTCGTAGGCTTCAGCAGCCATGTTTCTCGCATCGAAGTTGACGGGAGCATCGGCACCAACAGCCAACTGCACCAACGCCTCTCTGGGCAACGACTGCTCGCCAGTGCGCAATTGCGTTCCTTTAGCAGATCCTACTCTGCACAGCTCCCCAGGTTTACCCCTTTTATAACATTCGTGGCAGACTAGGAGACGTTCCTTACTTAAATATGAAGTCTGTGCATATTTAGTGACCCTTGTACCCTTGTATTGAAAACGAAGACGTAGTCCTACGTCAAAACCATGATTTACATCCCTCAAATTAAGTCCTTGATATCCAAATACAGATAGCAAAATCTCCAGTCTTCATCCAATTTATCACCATTAAATTCAACTGCATTACACAAAGTTCCCCCACCGTTCCGAATTCGACCCGATTAATCCTCAACCGAAAGGAGCAGAAATTTAATTAACATTCATTGCTTGCATGGTTAAGCTCTGTGGAACAACAGTCTTCGTAACCGAACAATCTAATTCCATTTCCAGTTCCAGAAAGCAACCCGAAATTTTCCAACCTCCGATGATCATCGGTTGAGGAACTCCAGCTTCGAAGATGACATTTTTGAAAAGGGTCACACAAGGCGTAATCCTGGCGAACCCCCCCCCCTCCTTCTCACTCCAGCAGTAATTGATTATGCTGAGAGCTACTAAATAGTCTGCCGCCGCCGCCGCCACCAGCCAGCTGGAAAACAACCAACAACAGTGAGATCCCTGCGATAGGACAGTGCCTCTAATGAGTTCACAAAGCTTTTAATTTTTCACACTTGCTCCTTTTGCTGTCCCCTTTCGCAAAACTTTACACACGGCCTTGCTGAAAGGGGTTGCCTCGCACTAAAGAGGGGCGGAATAAAAATCACTTTTGCTAATTTTCCAGACAACCGCCCGGCACAAACAAGCAGCGAGCAAGTTTCAAATCTAGACACTCCATCATCCGCTAATTTTTCGTTGTTCTTGGATGCTGGGAGAAAAATCGACGATGCTTCCAGAGGTGAGGTGGCCGCGCGCTTTTCCGCTTTGTTCTCACGATGGGAAATTAGTTTCGCATGATAAGACAGCTCTCGCTCGGATTATTAATTATAATAATAATGATTTTTGCTTTGCATTGTTTACCTGGTGGTGGGTTTGAAGGGAGGGGGTAAATGTGCTTGCCTTGCGGAGGCGAGAAAAACCAAAGCTTCGGAGATATTGATGTGGGTGTTTCTGTTGGGTGAGATACGGCTAGACATGAGAAGCGGTGGAAACTCGTTCGTTGCAATGGATGGAGAGAAGAAAAAAAAAACTAATTGCTTCTTTCGATAAGAGCACCGAAGGGGGATATCGTGGTGAATCTTTTGGCTCAGATGCCGGTTTGGAAATAGATTGGCTGTGTTCGTCCCGAAGGGAGAGTTGATTGAGAGATAGAAAACCAGCATAAATCAAATGCTGCAAATGGATAAATCGACTCTGGTGATGACGATGGTTGAATGGCTAGTCTAGGTCAGCAAGCAGAGCGGTGTGTCTGTGGTTTCAATGAGTCAAGGCCGTCGCCTTTTTCTTAATGAGTGTCATCTGGAGTGGGCTCAATCTCGGTAAATCATTAGCCTAAGGCAAATTGAAATGGTTCCATGGCTGAATAGTGTATTCATAAATATTGAACAACTTCATGGTAACAAGTAATGAAGACTTTATAGCATTCGGTCGATCTCGATGAAGATTTGATTTCTTTGGAGAATTTCAGATCATTATCTATTTATTTACTTTTTTTATGTACGAGAAGGAAAATATCCAATCAAACTCATGAAGAACTCAGGGTGTTGGTGTGGTGAACTGCCACTATTATCTTCAAAAGATCTACCCGTGGAGATAGCAGAGGATAATAAAATTAGGTCTCATCGATAGGTAAGCTGAATATATAAATAAGAATAAGGATGTAAATATATTAGTCTTAAGGTAAACATCGTATTGAATGGTTGTCTCCACCATATCCCACCCCCCTTGTGCAAGAGCTGGCAGGAGCCACTCTACAGGACTACTTACGGCCCGCTTCATTGGGTTGAAGGTGCCCTTGGCCCACTAAAGCCCCCTGTGCTTCCGGCATGGGACCCTCCCTTGACCCACTTTTCGGTAATACTTCGGGAGGAGAGGGGGGGGGGGGTTGTTGTGCATTGAGCACCCGCTATGTCTAACAACTTAGGACCTAAGTAGTTTGCTGATACCTCTGACCTGCTGCTGGTCATTACTACATCTGTTTTGGAGCTCTAGAACGATCTGCGAAGTTTCAGTGCTTACAGCGTTCGAGATGTCCCGGTCTTGACACATCCTATGGACAATGTTGTCCGGGATCCTGTCCGGACCACTCACGGCCATCATGCCGTTTCTCGCACCGTTGAAGCGAAAACATGCGAAGAATGCACCCACGCACCCATGACACGTGAAGGACTCAGCGTGCCTGTACTTATGCAGGTACTGTTTAAAGTAGCTATGGCCTGATAGGATCTGCGTCAAGCGGAAGTTTACTTTACCATGTCAAGGACCAACTCATCCGGATAAATCTGGAATAAGTCGATGGGTCCATTGACCTTTGGTGGAGCTATTAAAGACTGTATTCGATGAAATTTGGACACATGCAATTGTTCGTAACTTTTTAGCGTGTGGGTAAAAATTATTGAAATTTTAACTAAATGTATTTCATTGTGCTGTGTCAATTGTGTAATGAGTTTCGTGAAAATCGGTCGAGTGATTTCAGTGATGGCTTCGAATGAAGAAATAGTGCGTCAACAAATTTTGGGCACTCACTTCGAAAACCCAAACGCTTCTCATCGATGGATCGGAAAACAGCTCGGAATCGCACATTCAACCGTATCTCATGTGATCAAAACGTTCAAGGACCGTAAGACAACCATGCGGAAAAATGGTAGTGGCAGAAAACGTGGCACATCAAATCCGGAGAAGGCCAGGATGGTATTGAACCAATTTAAGCGTTATCCCAACATTTCGATCAGGGATGTTGCGAAAAAGGCGAAAGTTTCAGTTTGTTTTGTGCAGAAAACAATGAAACGTTCTGGATTACATGTGTACAAGGTCCAGAAGGCACCGAACCGGAGCGATAAATAGAACTCGATGGCCAAAACTCGTGCAAGAAACTGTACAGGGAGTGGCTCACAAAACCGTTCTGCATTGTGATGGACGATGAGACCTACATTAAAGCCGACACCAAACAAATGCCAGGACAGGAACACTACGTCACCACCTCTAAGTTGGCCGTTCCGGAGAGTGTACGGAAGAAGAAACTGTCGAAATTCGCCAAAAAATTCCTTGTCTGGCAAGCGATCTGCGGATGTGGCAAAATGAGTCAGCCCTTCATCACCTCTAGGACCGTCAACGGACAAATCTACAAGGACGAATGCCTCCAAAAACGACTTCTGCCCTTCTTGAGATCTCACGATGGCCCGACACTGTTTTGGCCGGATTTGGCATCTTACCACTATGCCCGGCCCGTCTTAGACTGGTACAAAGATAATAATGTAGTTTTTGTACCAAAAGACGTCAACCCTCCAAACACTCCGGAACTTTGAACCCAATTGAAAAATTTTGGGCAATCATGAAGGCAAAGCTCGTTAAAACTCCAAAACTGATAGAAAATGAACTTGAACTAAAGAAAGTGTGGTTAAAAGTAAGTAAGCAAGTCGGTCCTGTCATTGCCCAAAATTTGATGAAAGAGGTCAAGGCAAAGGTGCGGGCATTTCGGTTGGGAGAAAAGGTTCAATAAACCAATGATGTCAAAACTTAACCATTCTTACTTTATTTCCAGAAAGTTTGAAAAGAATCGTGCTCAAGGAAAATTTTTGGTGACCTATTTTGTGTGTCCAAATTTCATCCAATACTGTCTTTACATTCTCTCTGCCACTTGACTATAAATGCGGCTCTAATTGTCTCCCGGATACTTCTTGTGTCTCGTTGTTCGAAGCCCTCTACGTCCTCTTTTATGATGATGCCTATGGGCATCATCCCCACTAAGACGCAGACCTCTTAGGTACATCAGCCTGTGCGTACTCTCGAGCTTACCCAAATAGCTCTTAGTACTTTAAGCGGTGGCTCACGCTGGCCCGCCAGACCTGACAGGGCAACATTGGCCAGGAGCTTTCGCTTGGTCTCTTGCAAAGCCGAGCGATTCAGCATCATGCGGGATAATGCCGGTTGAGTCATGAGCCAGTCCCTCTTGCAGGCCTAATCGACGTGGCTGATAAAGGGCATCTTATCGTCGATCACAACCTCCAAGTATCTAAGGGACCGCTTTTAGGTGATGGTTCAGTTACCTTCTCTAATCGGACTCCGAACTACCCTTTGCTCCGATTTTCTGTAATTGACCACAGTAACCTCCGTTTTATGATGGGCTAACTTCACTTTGTTGGAGCACATCCATCCCTTTACTATGGCAATGGAGTGTATGACCACCAACTCCACCTCTTCTATAGATTCACCTTAGACTTCTAGTGTGATGTCGTCCGCGAGTCGTAAGTCGCAACACTTCGTCAATATCGTGTTTCAGAGCACCGGGCTTAGGATCCCGCGGAACCGCTTCTGAGTTGTGAACCAGCACCCAATTCTGGCAGTTGTTTCCTAGAATCTTGTACAGGTATCCAGAAATCCGAAGAAATTGAAGTGAGTTGGCGATAGCCAACTATTGATCGCGTTTTTCACCCCACTGGTGACCACTGCACAGTAGCGGAAACCCCGTCTCTTGCGCTGGATTTCTACCTCTGCTGCTTTGGTTACGGACAGTATGGCAGCCACAGTTGGTTTGCCCTTACGGTAGCCAAACTGGTTATTTAATACGTCGCCTGTGTCCTTCGGGTACTTCGACAGCCTGTTCAGGATTACCCCCTCAAGCACCTTACCCGACTTGTTCAACAGGCATATCGGTCGATGCGGCGATGGATCACCTGGTGGCTTTTTTGTCTTGGATAGCAGTACGCGGATCTGGCGTTTCCAGGCGTCCGCGAAGACACCCTTGATCAGACATCTCTTCATTACCACCCTAAACCTTTAGGGAGCCAGCAACATTGCCGTCTTGCTGGCCAGATTTGGTATACTGTCTGTTTTTGGCGCTTTATTCACCTTGAGTGACTTTCCTATCACGACAAGTTCATCGTTCGTCACCGTTGCCTCTCCCCCGGCCTCCATGGTGCCGTTTTCATTGCCCACGTGATTGTAGATATTAGGTGTGTTAGCTAGTCATGGGATAAATGTCCCCCAATGATCACCTATGGTGATTGCTCGGTAGGAGCCACCACTCCCTTGGTTTTACCACCCTATAGGCGTCACCCTATTGGCCCGTATTGGCTTTCAAACACAAGCTCACGAAGCAAGCTCGTTTGCTGGCCTTTATCTCCCCCTTAAGTGCCCCTCGACGCTCTGTTCATTCTGCGTAAATATCGCGCTCTCTGCAACCTCCGCATAGCGCGAGGGCAAGTTATCCGGAGGTCAAAGATCAATTCTGCCCACCAGTAGACCGGAAACCTCCCATCTCTAGACTTGACCTTCCTAGGCATGGCTGCGTCGCACACAAGTGTTAGTAGCGCTACGACGTTGATCACCGCACGGATCATAGGTTTCGTTCATGTTTCGTTCCCGCTCAAGCACCTCTTCAAATACTTCTTTATCGAAGTATGATGTCCTCCATCTGCGGGCGAATGAAGTGGGTGCTCTTCCATTTGCACGCTGCCTAGTATTGTCGACGATACTATCACGAACCGCCACGTGGTCGCTACTGGTGCAGCCATCCTCTATCCTCTAGCTGCTTAACAACCCATAGCTGCCAAACCTCACGTTGATGATCGACTTCACTCCGTTTCTATGATAGGTACTCTTTATACCTACGTTGGCCAGATCTATATTGATCCTAGCGAGGGCCTCAATCAGGATCTGGCCGCTAGAGTTGGTTAAACGGTTCACCTACTCCAACGCCAAGGCGTTGATGTCACTCACTAAAACCAACGGATTTCGGCCAATTAGCTCTGTTGTCGTCTGATCAACCATTTGTGAAAACTAACTGGCGCGTAACAGCTACAGAAGAATACTCCATTCACCTTTGCAACCGCGAAGTCTTTATATGCAGTGGACTCAACCTCCTGAACCCGGTAGTTGACCGTCATCCATAATGCCGCCATTTTAGACCTATTTGCAACCCATTTGCTGTAATTGTTGGGTCTAATATTGTGGAGATATCTGATCCCGACTCGCAAACTGCCTGACACAACAGTTGCTGATCTGCCTCACAGTATATCTGGTTTAGTTGGGCTACCTGCACTGCGATCAGCTTCTAGGATTACCCTTGTAGGCCAGGCACTTAGGGCCTCCCTTGACGTGCTTGTCATCTGGTTTCCCAGAGCTTGGGAGGCTCTTTGCTGCCCTCCTTACCTTTTATACAATTCGCTCCTGTCCGGGTCTTCACATTCCCAGGACATGTGCCCGCTTTCAAGGCATCTGAAGAATGCCTTCGGCTGTTGGTGTACGCTCAGTGGGCAGACGGACCATCCTACTTTGAACATAGCCACTTTAAGGTCTGAGACCGGTGCTTTGGCTGCTACCAATCGAATCGTGGCCACTTGGGTCTCGAGTGGTCCCTTTCGCAGCCAAATGGAGATTTTGCTAGCCATCGTGATCTCATCCACTGGAGGTACTGGAGAGTCACTTACGTGGCTAGGGCACACACTTCCACACCTTCTCCTAAGGCTTTTTAAGCCAGCTCAGTGTTCCTCTTGAGGGCGAGGATCATCTTGCCCGTGAGGGTACGGCTTATACTCCGCCCATCGGTGCCCAGATTCACGAGCTTCGCGTCAAGGTGCATCGCTTTCAAGACCACCGAGTACTTAGAATCTTCGGTATTAATGAAAAAGGCGTCACCACGTTTATTTTTCTTCTTTTTGGGTCCTTTTTGCGGACCTTTGTGCTGAAGTTTTCCCTTCCCTTCTGTGGGTCGTTGATTTTAAACTTCTTTGTGCTTCTTTTTTCGGTACTAGGGCCAGACCTGGCACTTGGGCCACCCTCGGCGCGTAAGACACTGTTCACTGCTGTTGAGCTGGGCTTTGCACCAGACTTGGCCCCGAGACCACTTTCTTTCCACCCGGTTGGTCGTGAGAATGGACCAACCGACCCTGAAACCACGTTGGCGTATGTCCGCGGGCCGATGGGGCCCTTGTCCATCATCCGCTTCTTATACGTCACTGCCCCCATGGTAGATGGGGTGAGACCTTCTACGGAAACGGAAGTATCCGTCTGGATGTGCTTAGAGGTTCTTTTCTAGCCTTCTTCGCCGCGGCTAGCCTGGTCAATTCCATGGCCCTTTTTTTGACTAGAAACTTGGCTTCCAGCTCGTCCTTTTCGCGGCATGCACCCTGTAGGAATTTACGAAGCTTCAATAAACTTTGTTTAATGTCCTTGCTAATATTGCTACGAGTCGACGTGAAGTCGTGAAGTCGACGTGACGTTTGGCTGTTCCGAGACCACCTCCACTTTGGGAAGCGTTTCTTGTTTCTTCTGGATGTCCCGGATGAGTCCTGGTTCATCCATGGTCCCCATTCTCACGGAGGCACCTGCTTCGGATGCCGTTGCACTTGCGCACGTTCCCGATGTACCGCCGGATTCCGCCTTCCTGTTAGGACTGGTTCGCCTCTTCTTGGGATTTGATTGTATTTGGAGCTTCAGCCGCTTTCAAAACCTACGTGATGTTGTTGCCTTAATGATCCCATGGTTATCTATGCAAGCGGGGAGGGTTGTGCAAGTGAGGGTTGACATGGATATCGTGTGCCGGATCAGCGCAAGTCAGGTTTGGGCATCTGGGCCTACTCCCGCCTGGCTGACACAGCCGGTCGGTGGAGATTGGAACGTACTGAAGGCCTGCCAGGGTTTTAGTGGGACGGAGACAGCCTATGCCATGGGAACCTCCCCATTTCCTGTCGGTGTCACCCGGCAGTACTCAGGGAGACGACAAAGGTGCCAGCCCGAAGTCGTTGGTGCCGTCTAAGTTCCGTTTTGCGGCCAGATTCCGTTATTGGGGTCTTACTGACATCGACCCCAATGCGCCATGAGGCGCGTTTTCCGTAGTTCGTTTTGCCGTTAAGGGTTGTTTAACGTTTCCAAGGTGCATCGCGGGGAGGCGAACTACATCACACGCCACCTCAGATATGTCTGCCCAAATGTACGTGTCAATTAGACAGCTGAGTTTGTCTAGTCAAGAAATGAAATCTCCATGGCTAGACAAATGTTTATGACCTCACTTGGGTTATGACTAACAGTCAATCAGCTCGCACTTTTACCAGTTTAACCAATGGCAAATAAATCCGAATAGAATGCTTGTGGTGTTGAACAACGGTTTCATCCACGGAATATCTAGACGTTGACACCCAACCCACCATGATTTTGTCATATGACTCATTTGTTTGTTAATATTTAAGAACTTTCTACTCAAACCGAAAGGCGTTTTTTGTGGATCTGGATGTTGCCATGGTAGATTTGATAATGGTGGATTAAATTACCAACATTAAATTATCTGCTGAATGTCGAATTTTAGTCAATCAATGATTTGCACGTAGGCTTTCCCACCGTGATTCGTTTTCACCGTGAGTGACCCGTAATAAAGCCCACTGTCTTTAGAAATAGACGGTGCAATATTCGGGGAACGGTTAACAGTTGACTCGGTGCCATCTGGGTTGGACGAATCACGGAGTAATTGAACCGAACGCTGCTGGACCAAGCGATCATAATGCTTTCCTCTGTTCTGAAGGCGACGACATCGAGTTGACGAATCCGGTGAAGCAAATGTACAAGGGGGAAGACTTTGGCATCACCGGTCAGTCCGCGAAGATTACAGACGAAGATCAACGTGCACTGGACATAATGAATCGCGCCATTACACGACGTGTGGACGTTTTGGATTAGGCCAGATCTACAAGTACAACACCTTTGACTTCCCAGATAGTAGAACCCGTGCTCTACGTCGACTCCAGGTCACTGAGAAGAAAATGGATTCCGATCCTGATTTCGCTGATTAGTACTGCAGCAAGATTCAAGACTATGTTGGGAAGGAATACGCCCGAAAACTGGAACCTGCGGAACTCGCCGAAAGCCTGCTACTTGCCTCACTTCAGCGTGGTGACCGCTGGGAAGATCCGTTTGGCTAACATCGCACGGGCTTTCATTGAACGATCTCCTGCTGAAAGGTTCTGATTCGTTCCTCCGTTAATTGCGATTCTCGTGCGTGCAAGGAAGAAGAAGATTGCTTTCGTATCAGTCGTATCAATATCCATAGGTCGTTGGTTCAGATCCGGACCAAAATGTAGCACACGTCGAGTCGTTGATGGCCGGACGTTGCTAACGAGGTTGCTCACCTGTGGGATATTGTCCGAGTCGAGACACTCGGTTCGTTGGGATGGGAGCAACCGATACAGTTCCTTTTTGATTTTCCCACAGCACGACCAGTGACTCGTGCACAACCACTCTTTTTTTGCAATAGAAAGTCCGTTTTACACTACTTTATTCTAGTTTTATTTCTATCTTGCTACCGCTTAGCACGGAACGGAAGTATCTCTTCGATGTCAAATATTGATGAATTTTGATTGTTCTTAGTCGCGACATCTTGCGGATGAGGTCACACATTTTACCCGGTAAATCATTTGATCTTCTCCTAGCTTAGACAACATTTTTAGACATTCTAGTATAAAATAGCAAGGTACATACATGAAGGTATATTCCTCGTGGAACGAATGTATAAATATAAATAAACAGAGATACAAATAATGATTTGATCTAATAAAGACTTCTCTGGCGTTTAAATTGTTTGAGCAAGAAATGGGATGTGTACGTACATCAATTATTATATCCCATACATATCACAACCCATCACCTCACACTTAAGCATTTGGAGTAGCCTATATACAGACTAATATACTTTTTTTTAAATAAACAAGCCCTTGCTAATTTATCCACTTTGACAGCTGATTTCACGGTTGTAAATAATAAGCAATTTGATTTTACATGTACAGCCTGCTACGTTTGTAATAGTGACAACTTGCGGTGTAAAGTCAGTCAGGAGCATTTCCAGTCGGAATTGTCTGATAGTATGTTAAATTTTAATCGACTTTTTATATTTGAATGAAATTTTCACCATGCATTTGACTAAGAAGCTTGAGTATTTTTCACGAACAGAAAGATTTTTTTTTTTTTTTTGACTCAAGACTAAAAGGGTTCATACCAATTTTACGAATAGGGTTTTACCAAATTTTACCAATTTCAATACACAGAAAATATTTTATAAAAGTGCGATAGCATTTGAAAAAACTATAAGTCATACACCCCTCTATGGGACTTTCTATGGTAGTGAACTGCCACTTAATCTATTGAACTGCCACTTGAACACTAATTCAATGAACTTATTTTAATTGATTTGAAAATCGATTACAATGTTTTTGTGCCCACAAAATGAATCTCATTCAACGATGTATAAAAACCGTTATTTATGTTTTTATTAAACAATCCAATAGCTAAATCGGACGTTTGGATTTAGGAATAAACTTTAATTTAAAAATTGTAGCTCGGAAAAAACTGGTGCATAAAAAACTGTTTAACAACAAGTTGTAGTGGATAATGAACCTTATTGAAAAATAAAAATACCGAGGAAAAACATTTTTACTGAGCACAAGATTTATCTCTTTTTTCTTCTTTATATCTTGTGAAAAAACTTGAAGTTATTAGAAGAAATTTCGGCTTTGGCAAGTTTTAACCTATTATCGGCAGGGAAGTAAATGATGCCGTAGAGGTTTTTTTTTACGAAACGGGTATCTGGATCACGAAACACCTTCATGCAAAATCGCAGTTGTAAAGGGCTATATTATCCCATGACAATAAGATATGCCGGATCTTACTTAAATTATAAAAAAATTCGGTTTTTAAGAGTTGTTGTCGCTTACAACCAAGGGGTGTCTCACTGATATCGAGCGCAGCAAATTTGAATCAGATTGCAGTCACTTCAAAGTGAATAATCTCGATTTCCTCGATTTGCAATTTTCGATCGATCTAGTAGCACAGTCAATTTCATTGTTTTGTTTATCTGCTCGTAACGAAACGGCAATTACGTGATAAAAAGTACTGCCTGCGATAACTTAAGAACTTAAAGAGAAACTTCTGTGCTAGTTTGGATAACAAATCATCTGCTTCAATGTCTCAACCGGAGCATTAAAAAACGTACAAGTGCGGGTAAGTGTTTCTAGTGTATGAGTTATCACCTCAGATCTCGATTAGGTTTTGGAAATAAGTTTCACTGTTATTTTATTCATGCTTATAGAACCGGTTTTGGAATAGCATTCAGTTAGAGATCGGTATAGTGCCAGATTTAGTAAAAAACGTTCTAGATTATCTGGACTATACGTTTACCATCTTCTTCGGCTACTTCAGCGAGACTGGCGTGACGGGAATCCAGCAGGAGCTGAAAACAGTTGGGCTGCTGAAAGTCAGAAAGCTGCTTATCCAAGCAAATTGTTCCAAAAAAATGAAGATTTTTTTGGGGTGTATGATAACGACCCTGAGGCATTTATGTTTACAATAGCCCAGATCAAAAGCATAAAAAGTGTTGGTGACGCAATAAAGCGGTCAGGTGTCGGTATATACATCGACGAAAACCAAGATGAGACGCACAACAACAGCAAGAGCAGCAATGAAACAGAGCATGGTTCTATAAAATATTCAATATAAGTCATTGTTTAACAATATTAGGTTTGCACTCTTTTTCCTGCGAGGTTGGCGTAATTCAATAAAGACACGTTATGGTAATTTGAGCAAAACTGTTACCCCGAACGCCTACCTTTGCATAAACGCACATTGATGTTGCTGGCAAAAAAAATGTCGTCTACAAAATGTTCCCGAGCAGTTCTTAGCCTTGAGTCTGTCTAGTCATGCAGTTGAAGACTTATTTCGTCAGCTAAGATCTTCAACCAGATGCGACACATAGTGACGACACTGAAGTTTCAAGCACGACCCTACCTGATGCCCGAAATTCTGCATTCGAATTTGTGACCACAGGAATCAAGCTCATCGATAATTACTTACATCAAAATGAACCGCCGCAATTAACCATAAATTAACAGAACACAGCGGAATTGATTTCTGAACCTGAGTTAGATTCGACTCATAGCGATGACTTAATATCTCCATGCAGGACGGAACTTGAAGCGGAAGAAGTATTTCCTGAAACAGTTTCAATTAACTGTCCCGGCGATAATCGAGCGCAACTGCCAGCTCGAAAGGTTTATTTAGCTTCCCGATTATTCCGTAATTGCAGTGGGTCTTTAAACCTTAAAAGCACAACCAGTACATTCAAGCACACATTTGCGGTAATGGACGATGATGGAAAAATCTACAACATTAAAATTGAAACGCTTATATGGATGGTTACTGTTGGGAAACGTAAATCCACGGCCAGGTTACTCCGGTATAGAACACCATCAATGAGACGAGCCAATTTGAATAGGAAGATTCTATTTGAGAAAGGCGTTTATTTTTTTATATCTTGAACCGCAAAGCTATCGCTATCTTTTTTGCTCTACTTTATGTAAGAAGATTGATAGAAACTACCATCTCGCGATTTGTACTACAAAACTCATAGGCACTTGGCTACGGCGTCAAAATAATTATAAACTCAACTTAACCTTGAGTGCAAGAATGAGATTTGAATAGTACTTGTTAAAAAATTGACCTTGAGCTGACGTCTGACGTTGCCGAAAGTCGAGTTGTTGTTAAACACGACTACTGCGTCGCATGTTCTGTGCAGTAATGTGCAACGAATTGAAGTTGATGCAGTATCTTCGAATAATTCGAGTAAACTTTATTAAATATATTTGATCGAATTCATGAGAGACGCCCCTTGCTTACAACCCTTTAACTTAGCGTAGTCCCTTAGCCATGACATGGCTTTCTTAGCACTATCGAGAATTGAAATCCTTTTTTTTTTTTTTGCAAAAGGGGGGGCCCCCGCGGCGTGGTTGAAAAAATTCCCCCCCCCCCCAAAAAAAACGCGTCGGAATCTCACCCCCGGGCAAGTTACGAAAATACCCAAAAGGTATTTGAGGGACTACGAGGGGAGATGAACCAGCCCAGTGCTGAAAATCTCGATAATAAAGGAATAATTAAAAAAAATGTTTGAACCTCTTAACGGATCTCCTTTTGATTTTTTTTAAATGAGTTGAGTTATTTCGTTGAGTTGAGTTAGACCGTTTTTAATTACGTTATAATTGCTTATAATTTGAATTATAAGCGTGTTTCGTTTACTATTTGCAGGTTTCCTCAGTTCTTATTGCCAGTGGTGTCTGAGTACTAAGTTATTTTCGTGATTTTCAACGTAAATTTGACAGAAACTTTACGGAAAAACTGTCAAATCCACGTTAACGCAAACGCAAACGCTTCGTATCTATTAGCTTTTAAAAACCAACTGTTTGACAAAGCCAATGGATTTGTTCAAAATGGGTATGACATTCATGAATGTTAATTTGTCTCTAACTTTCTTGTACAACAACTGGTGAAGATCAACAATAAAGCGTATAGAACAAAGTATAGCAACATTTAAAATTGATATGAAAATACGTTAATAATCTAGCAGCTTTTGATACTTTGCGTATGGCGGTTCTGTACAGCAAGAGAGAGACAAAGATCTGTAGACACTAATTCACCGTTCTCTATATTGCACACGAATTGTTTTCCCACGTAATATGTTTCCCATTTACAGGCATTTTTTTTCGATTCTAAAGCAATAGTGTGGGAAGAATAAACTTCAAAAATTTATTTACAGCTCAACAGCAACCATAGGCGTAGCCAAGGGGGGGGGGGGGGGGTTGGTGGGCGGTGAGGTCCGTTGCCCCCCCCTAACTTTTGATTTTATTTTTAAATTTTTTGTGTTTATTTCAATTGTTTATTACTTATGTTTAATGTTTGTATTATTCCCGCTTTGCCTCAATGAAAAAGCGCGACGTTGCCTCGATTTTGTGACAAGTTGTAGCAAAAAAGCGCAAAAAGTGGACAACAATGAGATATATTTTTAAATAGGTAAGGCTACGAATTTTATTACAATTTTTTTCCTCTAATCAAGAACCCAACCTAGCATACCAAACGTATATAAAAAAATATCTTTAACCTATTATGTTAACTATTAGACAAGCATTTATTGCTTTTTCCCCCACGAGCCGATAGATGAAAGAGCTATGCTCAATTCAACTTCCAGTTCTTGGCAATCAATAAACTTAACATTTAAACCAATGTTATAGCTTTCGGAAGCCAAAAAATACTAGATTAAGAAACATAATTGATAGCTAGAAAGTGTGGCAACGAAAACTGGTTATGTGGACTATTGATGATATGGGCAAACCGGTCAATGTAATCCCCTTTTACGGCACTGCCCAGGTAACCAATAAGCATTAGTATATGCAGTAAATCAACCCTAAATCTGCATTTCATTCATGCTACAAGCATTATATTAGCACTATATCAGCATCTTGAATGATATCTGTTGTAAAGTTGCATTTCAAATGCTATTTAAATGCTTGTAGCCTGTAATAAGCATTTCGAATGCAAAATAGCATTAATGAAGCATTATCATAGCATTGCAGTAAAGTAGCCGTATATTGGGGCCAAAAGTGGCATTTATGTTGCATTTAAGGCGACTTAATTGCTTGATTGGTTGCTGTAAATACGCTTTGGACCTGCTTATTGGATACCTGGGTGTATTCTTACATGCAAGACACGAGCATGATTGACCGCCCGAGATTGCTACTGCGTTGCTATCAGATCAGCTGTTACTGCACAGAGAACTAACAGATGATGTTTAGGATTAGCATACATCCTCAATGTGTAAAAACTGGTGATCCCAAACTAAGGCAATAACCAGCGCCTGCCTCGCCCGCATGCAGGTCAAATAAGTAAAGGGTAGGAATGTGTGAGACTCGTTTGATTGAGAAATTGCTGGGATAAAGGATAACAGGATTTGGTCGCAGCAGGGTTCTTTTTAGTTAACGATAAGCTGAATCCAAGCGGCGTTTATTAAAACATTTAAATATTAGTACCGATTTCTGATTTGAACCTATTTATACTAACAGTAAGGATGCTATTGGAATCACTCACAATATGAGATAACTTACAAACATCAGCGTCGAATAACCGCTTGTTCAAACACATTTGAAGAAGTTATTTAGCTTTCAAGAAGAAATAGCAGAACATCTTTTCCAAATTTGTCTGAACAAACAGCTATACAGCATAGTTGTTTGTTAGATAGTGGTTTACTTGTTCCGGGATATAATGGCACGGCGAGCTTGCAAACCAATATTATGGGTCACAAATAATTGTGATCCCCACAGCCGGTCCACAACCCTGTCGAACCACATCTCACCGTGAAACATTTTTGTTGTTTTTTTTTTCTGTGCTCACTCGATCACTCGCATCGCCGAATTATATATAACCGAAACAATGCAAAACGCGCCATGCCCTATAGCAAAATAGTGCGTAATAAAGGATCGACACAACCTATCACTGCCGATGCTCGAAGCAAACTATTTCTTCGTAAACTTTCAATTTTTACAAATCTATCAATCAAGTAGAAACTTTTTTAGAATAATCTATGTGAATCCAGTGTGCGTAGATGCATTTCGTGCCTTCTGGCAACTTTATGCTTCGATTGATGTACAGGCTCATCGGTTTAGCACCAAGGGGGGTGACTTGGTCCTTTCATTATAGCCAATCGCTGTTTTGTGAAACATTGGACGGATTATTATAATTTGAGCTACCTCAATGCTGTCATCTTCCAAATTTAGCAGATCGACAGGCAATCGATAAAAACTCACCTGGTACCTCATAGCAAGATGCTAAGAGGCGGACCGGAAGCTTCCATGAGCTACCTCAAAGTATTTTTTTCCGCAAAAAACCCCAGAACCCTTGCGGAATTTATGTGCGATGGTTCGGCGCGTATTCATGAATAAAAGAATGCTTGTAACAAAACGGATCACCGGATAAAATACATACATAAGCACTCGGTTACTGTTTTGCATGACAATAGCATAAAATATGAATAAGTTAAATAGGTTCAAAAATTTCCACCAACCAAATACATTCCAACAAGTCGAGAACATACGCATGAACCAAGAAGAAAGCTACTATCAATGTCAATGCTCATTTGCTTTCATTCTAAATTTGTTTCGGAAAAGTTGCTCTGCTAGTAAATTTAGAGTACATTGTGTGAATTGCGCAATGTTTTTTTTTTTAAATTATTACCAGTTTCAAGCAGTTGTTTGATTCATTGTTATTTAATAGTACCATAAATGGGCAATCGAAAGTGTTTTAAAAGTAATTAAGTTAGACATTATTCCAACAAAGAAACAAACGAACGAAACTAAATGAATGATCTTGTTGCCAAAATCGGCCGGATATTGTAAAATACTTTGGGTTAGAGTTGACAAGAAAGGTAACTCTCTCTCTCTCTCTCTCTCTCTCTCTCTCTCTCTCTCTCTCTCTCTCTTAAAAAAAAGCTTGCCCTCCCCTACTTACAATCCTGGCTACGCCTATGAAAGCAACCCCAAAATTTTTTTGAGCAGTTTTATTAGGAGAACTTCGTATTCCATTCGACAATTTTGTTTAGCCTCCGTGGTGATCTTGTTTATGCTTATATTATTTTTTCATTGACACTTCGGCATTTTGACTCGCGCCACATATACATGGACCACGACCCCTTCCCCCCCTCCCCCTCGTCAGACCCCTTTCACATACACCAACCGTCCAACCATGGAATCACGTTCTGACATCATACAAATTATAAGCAATGTGTTATTGAAGTGACGGCATGTGCGATGTTCCGTAGTTTTTGTGATACCTTCTGCGCGTTATTAGCAGCCCTTGATATTTGTTGTTATGACATTTTTTGAAACAATTATTTTTTTGAGATTAAAATACGGAACAAAACCATATTATGCGGAGAAAATTTTGTGCAATTCTAAATTGCTTCAGCACATCATCATCCAATAATGTTTCCTTCTTTGCACTGGCTAAGAGGTGAGTGAATTATAAATTTTAAATTATTTTGAACTGGTCCCTATTATGAATAACTTTTACATCTTTTTGCAGGATTTTCTTGACAATTTCCCAATAACGTTCAATTGGGCGGAGCTGCGGTCAGTTTGGTGGGTTGATGTCCTTTTCCACGTAATCGATATGGTTTCTTCCAACCATTCAATCGTCGAACGAGCATAGTGGCAGATGCCAAATCCGGCTAGAACAGTGGTGGAGTTGTGGAGTTGTGTGTTGTATAACGGTAACAGCTGCTTCTGTAGCTGTTTTAGCGTTTTGCGTACTTGTATCGGTGTGCGAGAGCGTTTTAAATGATTGAAACTACTACTAAAAGGAGGATAACACTTATGCAAACAATATATTGATTTGTCTGAATCAAAAGGGCCATTGATTCCAAATCTAACAAATAAATTCAGTATCGTTTTATTCTATCCTCCAGTAACATGAACTATACTCGTATTCCATTTTTTTTAACCGGAGCATACTGTGATGATCATATGGTAGCAACAAATATATCACTTATACAAGTTGATTTGACGTTTTTCAACACAATTAAAATAGAATGAGTAGAGACAAATAAAATCGAGCTACCTTTTCAACAACAAAATTTTTCACTTTTCGCGTCATTGAATCGTTCTAAGTTGTCCTTCCGTTTAGTCTAACTTATCGTGACTCTTCAACTTCTGTCATAAATTATCACTTCTTGACTTGAACCTGGTTGCTGCGATGCTCCGAAGTTTTGCCACGGCTACGCCAACGGATGGCACGATGTCTAGCCTCGCGAGGCCGGTTCGCGCAGTGTCGTCAACAGTCACTCATAGACTCTGAATCTATTGTGGTTGCTTGTTTAACTATACGAGATTAAGTTAATAATTAATTTTAACAAGCGTGTAAAATTTCCCCTCGTTCAATTCCAAGCCAAAGGAGGCGTAAACAACGAGATTGTTTGCAATATTTCATGAGCAATACAACAATGTTTGTAATCTTTTATACAACAGACTAGACTCAGGCGTTATCTGGCTTAAATTCACATGAAATATCCCATTATTTTCTGCCATATCTAGCATTCCCTTTATGTGCATTAGATAACGCAGAAAATTCGATGTTTCTTTTTATCTGTGTACACACTAAGAAATTCCCAATTTTACGCGTGACAGAATCTACCTTTGACAAAAAGGATTAAATAGACGTTAACAATCAAGTCATGCAAAACTCAGAGCTCAAGGACTGAAAAGCTCATCGCTCACAGAAAAGTGCGGTTGATTGAAATTATGTTTCAAAAAAGGATGAAATTCCTCCAGATCATGAATATATCTTCCCCGAAGAATTCGCATCTTTCATTTTCACGCCGAAATGTTTTCCATCGCCTTTTATTTCCACCCATCACCAAGCAACCAAACTCAAAGCGTGTTTCTAATCTTCATCCTCACATCTCCGAAGGGTCACCCTCGGATCATGAACGGCATTTGCGACTCATATATTTTTTTCATATTTGCTTCACCCCTCCACGTTCAGCCGAGGAAATTGACTCCGGTGGAGCCCATCTTGATGGCATTGAAAGTAGCCTGAATTGATTACGCCACCCCCCTTCGTGACGCTGGCAAACCGAGGGGGTCGTAGAACCTAATTAACAATAAACCGATTTCCCGATATGGCAGCTAGAGGGACGATAATGGTCGCTTCTGATCTATCGCCATCGAAGGGCAGGGGCGCACGGAGATGCATGAGAAATTAGCCGAGGCTCCCCATTGGACGCGAAATTTAATTCCCCCGCTATAAAGCCATCAGGCAATCGATATTTTATTTAGGTACACTGATGTGGTGCTAGCGATAAGCCCCCGGGCAGCCTATTGGCACGGTGGGCGGACGATGTTCATGCGATGCTATTTTGGTGTCAGTTTCATTGACTTGGTAATTGGATAGAGTGATAATGATGGACCGGCGAACAACGACGCAAGGAGGCAATCGTAAGGGATGGAAGAGCCAACAGCTGTTTGGTTGGAAGAGCAGTGCTAATTCTGACGCAGTCGGAATGGGATGAGAAAACGTTTAGGAGGAGACTTAAGGCTGATGCGTTTAGTGATGAATGGGGCTCGGGATCATTTTGTTCACATTGATTTAAATTTGAAATTAGAGAACCGAGAATCCTGATATATGTAGAGCTCTTGAAAGCTCAGTCAGTGTATTGTTCATCTGAAAATTATGACAAGCAACTAAGCAAATACTTTGTGGAGGTATTTCAAATCATTATTTTAATAAACAGCCTCTAGCTTACAAAACATGAACCAATTAAAGGGTGGAACGGTCAAAAATTGGTCAAACAAGATTAAGGGTAGAATGATAAGTTTATTATATCTTCTTCTTATTCTTCTTATTTCGCATTTCAAGCTTATTGTTTTTACAATAAGCTTGTTGCTTGCTCTCAATTTAGTGTTCTAAGTGCACTTCCACAGTTATTAACTGAGAGCTTTCGATGCCAAGTACCATTTTTGCATTAGTATGATTGTGTGGCAAATACAATCATACGCTATGCCCAGGGAGTCGAGAAATTTTCCTTGACGAACAATTCCTAGATCAGACCGGGAATCGAACCCAGCCACCTCCAGCATGGTGTTACTTTATAGCTGCGCCTTTACCGACTGAGCTAAGGGAGGACCTTCTATGTTCTATACATATTTATAAAAATGAAATGCTGTCCGTAAGATGATATGATATGATGTATGCTGGATTTACTTGATTTCTTTTTCATTTGATTTGTCTTGAATTCAAACAGGTTTTCATAACAAAAAAAAATACGAAAAATTTACTGGAAAGTGAAAAAAAAAATCACGTAAACTAAGCTGACATTTTGTATGGGAATATCATTATAGACAACAAGACCATCTATCGATTTGTAAGGAGAATCCTTTGGAAAATTTTATAATTGCGTCGTAATTAACAAAAAAAGAACGGAAGAGGAGTGAATCTCTAATTATTATTTAGGAAAGGTATGCGAAAAATGATAATACATACCAAATCTTTATTTTGATATTCAGTAAAAAAAAAGTTTACGGTTTTGATCAGTTAAATAGAGTTTCTACTGAAAGGTCTGTAAAATTTCTTCAACTTATAGATATCCGTCAGAGAACTACAAGTTTTCAGCAATTCGTTTGAAAATATTACTGAACATTTCTATTTATTTTACAGATTTACGATGTAAACTGATGAACTGTCA
Source organism: Aedes koreicus (assembly GCA_024533555.2). Lineage (NCBI taxonomy): Eukaryota > Metazoa > Arthropoda > Insecta > Diptera > Culicidae > Aedes > Aedes koreicus. The sequence continues at coordinate 58,004 of JAHHFK020000660.1, forward strand.
TTGAAAAACCGCTGTTCAGGAAATGCTTTACCGATTTTCAGTAAAACCATAATAACCACTGAGGCAAAATGTGAAAATCACTGGAATTCAGTAATCTTTACTGAACGCAAGAGTGTTAATCACATCTGTCAAACTATAGCATCGTTCGCTGTGTGAGAGATCGGAGTAAGCGTTGCTCGAGTGCGGTTGATTTTAAATTTTGCTGTCACGTTTTCTTTCGCAATACATTTGTGGTTCGAATATTATTTTAAAGCTTTTGTATTTGATTCATCATTAAACAGTCCGTAATTATCAGTAAAAAGAGGTAGTGTTATATAAGAAAAAACAATTTGGAAACCTATTGTCGAGGGTTATTGATGAAAAATTTATTGTCAGCGGAAAAGCTGTGAACGTAAGCGATGAATTAACGCCTCTATCTCTAGAATTGCTGAAATAGCTTAGAGAATTCCAAGAGCTGTTGAAGATAAAGTACATTCGGGCGGGTAGGGTTGGCATAACATTGGTCAAGAGAGATGCTAACACAATAGCAAGCCAGAATTAGTAAAAAGCAGAGAAGATCTCAAGCATGCCATGAATCACTATCTGCATAGCACATGTGTCTGGAACATCTTCTGAGCATTCTCCGTCGCCTAAACGGAAGAAAAATGTACATTAATATTGTTATTACCCGACATATGTTTAGTTCGGGTGATGTTTGTAGGATCAAAACGAAAACAATGTCTCTAGATTAAGTAGATTAATTATCTTTCGTCCTCCATAAAAATAAAACAAAACAAAGCGATCAGGTTTTTACGCATAAGCGGTTGTAAAGAAAGAATAAAAGGAATAGGCAATAACAAAACACAGCGTTCGGGTTTTTACGCATAAGCGGTTGCATCCTTTTTAAGAAGGAATAAAAGGAATGGAAAATAACAAAATAAATTTCTCTCGCGCTCCTCAGCAAAGATTTACCTGAACGTTTTCTAAAGATGTTACAAGTAATTTACCTATCTATACGACTTAGAACTAGTATATAAGAAAAACCTTAGAATAAATATACAGACTTCATCAGTCCGCATCGAGCTCTCATGCCGTGCGGTTCTATTTTCTTTTGCTGAAGGAAGTATTTTTGCTACCTAAAGCTATAACAAAATCAAACAGCACTTTTCAGTGCTTAACATTACCTGCACATTTTTTATTTAATAAATGTTTTCATTTGTCATACTTTCCTGGCAAATGGAAAAATGCCAAAGTTGTTCCAATTTTGAAGCCCGAGAAAGATCCAGCTGAAGCTTCTAGCTACAGACCAATAAGTTTACTTCCTTCAATCAGTAAACTTTTTGAAAAGCTAATTTTGAATAGAATGATGCTTCACATCAATACAAACTCAATTTTTGCAGATGAGCAATTTGGATTTCGCCATGGCCATTCAACTACTCATCAACTTTTGAGAGTTACTAATTTAATTCGTTCAAACAAATCTGAAGGCTGCTCAACTGGAGTTGCTCTTCTAGACATAGAAAAAGCATTCGACAGTGTTTGGCATGAAGGTTTGATTACTAAATTGAAAAACTTTAATTTTCCGCTCTATATTATAAAATTAATTCAAAATTATTTAACTGACAGAACTCTGCAGGTAAATTATCAGAATTCCAAATCTGATCGACTACCTGTTAGAGCTGGAGTTCCTCAGGGTAGCATTCTTGGGCCGATACTATATAACATTTTTACTTCCGACCTCCCTGATTTGCCTCAGGGTTGTCAGAAATCCTTGTTTGCTGATGACACAGGCATCTCCGCTAAAGGAAGAAGTCTTCGTGTCATTTGCAGGAGACTGCAGAAAAGTTTGGACATTTTCTCTTCTTATTTACAGAAATGGAAGATTTCTCCCAACGCTTCCAAAACTCAACTAATAATATTCCCACATAAACCTAGAGCTTCTTTTTTGAAACCTAGTAGTAATCACATCGTTACTATGAGCGGTGTTCCAATTTCCTGGTCAAGCGAAGTGAAATACCTTGGTCTATTACTTGATCAAAAATTAAATTTTAAAAATCACATTGAAGGCATTCAAGCCAAATGTAATAAATATATAAAATGTTTATATCCTCTTATAAACAGAAAATCCAAACTATGTCTGAAGAACAAACTACTAATATTTAAACACATTTTTAGACCGGCCATGCTTTATGCTGTTCCAATATGGTCTAGTTGTTGTGCTACCAGGAAAAAAATACTTCAAAGGATTCAGAACAAAGTTCTGAAGATGATTTTGAAGCTGCCTTCTTGGTACAGTACTAACGAAGTACATAGAATTTCGAATGTTGAGACTTTAGAACAAATGTCCAACAAAATAATTAATAATTTCAGACAAAAATCGTTGCAATCTTCTATTGCAATGATTAATTCCCTTTATGCTTAGTTAAGATTAATTTTAGTTTGTTTTTAGTTTTAAGATTATTATTGTTATACTGACATGCAGGAATAAAAACCTGTTTAAAATACTGAACTGCTAAGGCATGAACCATGTAAACAAAATTAGATACATATTTTAACAATTAAGGTTGATACGTTACGGTAGTAGCTGGAGCACCTAGATCAACATGAAATGTAAATATGAATAAATTTGGAACAAATAAAGAGTTAAAAAAAAAAAAAAAAAAAAAAAAAAAAATAAATAAATAAAAAAAAAAAATAAAAAAAATTAAAAAAAAAAACAAAAAAAACCTGCACATTTTTTATTTTTTACCCTTATTCCTTTTCGATCCTTGTCTGGACCCTACGCGAGGTAATCCGACTTGGATTTCGATTTGGAAAATTCCTCTTTGACCCTTCGGATTCTTGTAGAATCTGCTTGGAAGTTGATTAGGAGAAAACGTATAAATTCTAATCATTTTGGAGAAAATGGCGCCTAAACGCAAAAGAAAGGGACAATCTCTGGATTCCCCTTCTAACAATATTGATTTGAGCAATCAATTCGATATTCTGACTGATGATGAGAATGATCCATCAGTCAGGCAAAAATCTTCGAAGCATTCCCGAATTAATGCAGGGAAAGAAAAGGTTCCACCTATTGTGGTAACAACATCTGATTTTCATGGGCTCCGTAAGGAACTCACGAATTTCATTAAAGATTCTAAATTTTCCTTTCAAATCGGTCGTCGGGGTGAATGCCGTGTATTGGCTGAAACCTTGATCGGATTTAAACTTCTCGTGGAGTATCTTGCTCAAAGAGGCATCAAATTCTTTACACATGACACCAAAACTGAACGTCTGTTCAAGGTGGTCTCAAAAGGTCTAGCCAGTGGTGAATCCCTGGATGAGATCAAAGAAGAAATTATCAAATTGCTTGGAGTTACACCAGTTCAAGTGATAAAGATGAAAAAGAAATCCCAACCTGGCGATTCTCGCAATGGGATTTCTAACGATTTTTATTAAGTTCATTTTAAATCAAATGAACTGAATAACCTCAAGGCATTGGAAAAAGCCAGCCTTATGCTCCATGTCAGAGTGAAGTGGGAACACTTCAGGAAGACTGGAGGAAATTCTCAACACCTCACCCAGTGCCGTAAATGCCAGGGATGGGGTCACGGGACGAAAAATTGTCACATGGATGCCAAATGCATGCATTGTGGCGATTCCTCTCACGCCAAGGACAACTGTCCTGTGAAGGATCCCAAAAATTTTAAATGTGCGAATTGTGGTGGATACCACAAATCCATTTTTTGGGAATGCAAGACTCGCAAAGCGATCTTGAATTCTCGTGCTAAGCATCAGGTAGGGACCGCTTCACGTTCCCGACCAGGTAATTATTCCTCGGCTGTTAACAACGGTCATCGAGGAGGAAATCCAACATTCGTACCGGAAGGTACGATCAATGCCCAACCGTCAAATTTTCCACTGCCATCTGCTGTTAACAATGGTCAGCGAAGTACAAATGTACCCGTAAGTACAAACAGAGCACAAGTTTTCAATGCTCAATTCTTACCTGCTGGTAGCAATGTACAGCTAGGTAATGGAGCTTCCTACGCTGCCGTTACAGCCGGTAGAAACCAAAATTCTACCAGAAATGTTGAAGATTTTGACTTAGGTAGCATAACCGCTCCAAAAATGGATTTTTTACAGAAATCATTAATCGATATGATTAATGGAATGTTAAATACAAACTCCATGTTTGATGCAATTCAAACTGGTATAAAATTTGCAAACAATATTGTCATGACCCTGAAATTCAGCAATGGGTATTAAGACACTGAATATTTTTAATTGGAATGCTCGATCTCTTAAAAATAATGAAGATGAGCTGTTTAACTTTTCACGAGTTCATAACGTGCATATTGCCGTTGTAACTGAAACTTTTCTTAAATCAGGTGATAAAATAAAAAGGGATCCTAATTATTTCGTACACCGCAATGATCGTCTTGAAAGTCCAGGTGGTGGCGTTGCCATAATTGTTCATAGGCGTATCAAACATCAAATTCTTTCTTCATTTGATACCAAAGTTTTTGAAACTTTGGGGGTTTCTGTTGAAACAAAATTTGGTCAACTTACACTATTAGCTGCCTATTTACCATTCCAATGCGTCTTCAAAAGGGTGACCTACAGAAGCTTACCCGTAATAGGTCAAAATTCTTCATTATTGGTGATTTTAATGCAAAACACCGTTCGTGGAATAATGCTCAAAGTAATTCCAATGGTAATATACTATTTGATAATTGTTCTGCGGGTTATTACACTATCCAATATCCAAACAGCCCAACTTGCTTTTCTTCTGCCAGAAATCCCTAAACTATTGATTTGGTCTTAACTGATTCATGTCAACTTTGTAGCCAATTGGTTACCCATGCTGACTTTGGTTCGGATCACCTTCCAGTAACTTTTGAAATATCTCAAGAAATAATTTCTAATCCCAACAGTTCTACTTTCAATTATCATAGAGCTGATTGGAACCAATATCAAACATTCATGGAATATAACTTTGATCCTAATATTCCTTTGGAAACTAAAAATGATATCGATAATGCTCTTGACTCTCTGACTACTTCCATAGTTAAAGCAAGAGCTGTCTCAGTTCCAAAATGCGAGGTAAAGTTCAATACAATTATAAAAGACGACGATCTTCAGCTTTTGATCCGTCTGAAAAATATCCGTAGAAGACAATATCAAAGAACACGCGAACCCGCCATGAAAGTTATTTGGCGAGATTTGCAAAAACAAATTAAAAAACGCTTCTCTGCCCTGAGGAACAAACAATTCGAAAATAATGTGTCAAAATTAGAGCTGAGTTCCAAACCTTTTTGGAAACTCTCCAAAATTTTAAAGAAACCTCAAAAGCCTATTCCAGCGCTCAAAGAAGGTGATAAAATATTGCTAACAAATGTGGAAAAAGCTCAAAAACTTGCTGAGCAGTTTGAGAGTTCCCATAATTTCAGTTTGGGTCTTACTAGTCCTATCGAGAATCAGGTTTCTCTTGATTATCTGAATATTTCCTCAAGGGAAAATATTGTTGATGAATCCTGGGGTACTGATTTGGGTGAAGTAAAAACTATAACTAAAAAGTTAAAAAATATGAAGGCTCCAGGTGATGATGGAATTTTCTATATACTCATCAAAAAACTCCCAGTGAGTACCTTGTCTTTCATGGTAAAATTATTTAATAAATGTTTTCATTTGTCATACTTTCCTGGCAAATGGAAAAATGCCAAAGTTGTTCCAATTTTGAAGCCCGAGAAAGATCCTGCTGAAGCTTCTTGCTACAGACCAATATGTTTACTTCTTTCAATCAGTAAACTTTTTGAAAAGCTAATTTTGAATAGAATGATGCTTCACATCAATACAAACTCAATTTTTGCAGATGAGCAATTTGGATTTCGCCATGGCCATTCAACTACTCATCAACTTTTGAGAGTTACTAATTTAATTCGTTCAAACAAATCTGAAGGCTGCTCAACTGGAGTTGCTCTTCTAGACATAGAAAAAGCATTCGACAGTGTTTGGCATGAAGGTTTGATTGCTAAATTGAAAAACTTTAATTTTCCGCTCTATATTATAAAATTAATTCAAAATTATTTAACTGACAGAACTCTGCAGGTAAATCATCAGAATTCCAAATCTGATCGACTACCTGTTAGAGCTGGAGTTCCTCAGGGTAGCATTCTTGGGCCGATACTATATAACATTTTTACTTCCGACCTCCCTGATTTGCCTCAGGGTTGTCAGAAATCCTTGTTTGCTGATGACACAGGCATCTCCGCTAAAGGAAGAAATCTTCGTGTCATTTGCAGGAGACTGTAGAAAAGTTTGGACATTTTCTCTTCTTATTTACAGAAATGGAAGATTTCTCCCAACGCTTCCAAAACTCAACTAATAATATTACCACATAAACCTAGAGCTTCTTTTTTGAAACTTAGTAGTAGTCACATCGTTACTATGAGCGGTGTTACAATTTCCTGGTCAAGCGAAGTGAAATACCTTGGTCTATTACTTGATCAAAAATTAAATTTTAAAAATCACATTGAAGGCATTCAAGCCAAATGTAATAAATATATAAAATGTTTATATCCTCTTATAAACAGAAAATCCAAACTATGTCTGAAGAACAAACTACTAATATTTAAACAAATTTTTAGACCGGCCATGCTTTATGCTGTTCCAATATGGTCTAGTTGTTGTGCTACCAGGAAAAAAATACTTCAAAGGATTCAGAACAAAGTTCTGAAGATGATTTTGAAGCTGCCTTCTTGGTTCAGTACTAACGAAGTACGTAGAATTTCGAATGTTGAGACTTTAGAACAAATGTCCAACAAAATAATTAATAATTTCAGACAAAAATCGTTGCAATCTTCTATTGCAATGATTTATTCCCTTTATGCTTAATTAAGATTAATTTTAGTTGGTTTTTAGTTTTAAGATTATTATTGTTATACTGACACGCAGGAATAAAAACCTGTTTAAAATACTGAACTGCTAAGGCATGAACAATGTAAACAAAATTAGATACATATTTTAACAATTAAGGTTGATACGTTACGGTAGTAGCTGGAGCACCTAGATTAACATGAAATGTAAATATGAATAAATTTGGAACAAATAAAGAGTTCGTTATTACTTCTGATATCCGAACTCACGCTGATTGTTGATTAATTGCTACGAGTTAACATTTAAGCCTTTCACACTGAGAAGGAACTGATTGTTAATAAGTTCTTTAATCTTCATCAGCTATTAGTTACTCCAAACAGTAACAAATATTATTTTGCGCAAAATTTTCCTTTTATATTTTTTGTTTCTAATTAAGTAATCAATGGATTCTTTACCGATTATAAATTTGAATAAATATCATGACAGTGTGCAAGAATTCAATAAAAAAATATGAAATGGATGGCACTAATTGTTTGAATGTAATACAATAGAATGTTAGAGGGATAAATGATTTTGAAAAAATTGATGAAGTGATTTATTTTGTAAATGAATGTAAAGTGAATGTTGATATTATTGTTGTCGGTGAAACTTGGTTGAAGAAAGATAATAGCAGAGTTTACAATATTCCAGGCTGTCATGCATATTTCACATGTCGTTTAGCTGTGTTTATACGAAGTTCATTGGAAAATAAACTGATAGTTAGTCAAACAATCAAAGGCTTGCATTACGTTCATCTTGAAATTAAATACCAGGCGAAACTGTATCACTTAATTGGGGTTCATCGTCCACCATCGTATGATTTCAGCGATTTTAGAAGGATGGGTATCATCTGCATCTCCATCTAAACCGTATTTCATTGTTGGTGATGTGAATGTCCCAATTAATTTGCAAAATAACAATTTAGTAGTAAGATACAAAAACTTATTGGAATCGTACGGTTATGTATGTACGAATACGTATCCAACTCGTCCAGCAAGTAATAATATTTTAGATCACTTTATTTTTTCAATCGAGCTTGCTGCTAAGTTGCAGAACCACACTATCTTCAGTGATATTAGCGACCATCTTCCTGTTATTTCATCTCTCACGCTGAATGATGGAAGAAAGCAACATGTGCTCAAAATTAATGAGGTTAATCGTGTCAAACTTCAAAATCAATTTTCTGTCTTATTAACTGATTTTCAAATTTCGGATGATGTTGAAGCTGGCCTTAATACACTCATTTAACGTCAAGTTGGCATATTAATAAGCCAGCTTGACGTTAAAAAAAGCAGAGGTCATGATAATGTTCCGGCAGATTTGTTGAAGACCAACATAGGTCCATGTTCCAAGATCCTTGCTCAGCTCTTCAATAAAATCATAGAAACTGGATCATATCCTAACATGTTAAAAATCGCTAAAGTTACGCCAGTGTTTAAATCAGGAATCGATTATGACCCCTCTAACTATCGTCCAATTTCAACCTTGTCAGTCCTTAACAAAATTGTTGAAAAACTTTTAACCAGTCGTCTTGTTAACTTTTTGTGTGCTAATGATGTTCCGAATAAATATCAGTATGGCTTTCGGGAAGGCTGTGGAACAACAACTGCTATTACTGAGATTATTGATGAGTTGATTTGCGAAATTGACAGGAAAAAGATCGTGGGAGAGTTGTTCATAGATCTAAAAAAAGCTTTTGACACACTAAACCATGATATACTTTTGAAAATACTTGATCGCTATGGAATGAGGGGAGTTGCCAATGACTTAATAAACAGCTATCTATCGGGTCGGAAACAATTCGTAGAAATTAGTGTTGTCCTTAGTTGTTCACGTCCGATTGATATTGGTGTCCCTCAGTGGAGTAACATAGGCCCTCTGTTATTTCTGTTATTTATCAACGATCTGGGAAATTTGAAGCTACATGGGGCACCAAAGCTTTTTGCTGATGACACGGCAATGTTCTACCCTCGTTTTAATGTTCAGTCTATTATTAAAGATATCGAGTTAGATCTAGGAAAGCTCATAGAATACTTCAACGGCAATTGCCTTACTCTGAATTTGACTAAAACTAAGTACATGGTATTCCATTCGTCAAGGAAAAAAATCACACTACAGTCTGATCCATGTGTCGGAAACTTGCATATTGAGAAAGTTGTCTCTTTTAAATATCTAGGGTTGCACTTAGATTCTTGTCTTTCATGGGACACTCACATGAAGCACGTATCGGGCAAAGTTTCATCATTATGTGGCCTCATGAAAAGAGTACGCTGTTTTGTACCCAACTCAGCATTGCTACAATTTTATTTCGCGTGCATTCATTCCATACTTCAATACCTCATCAGCGTGTGGGGTCATGCTGCTAAATCAAAAATTAAAAAAATTCAAACATCGCAGAACAGATATTTAAAAGTTATCTTCAATTTATCTCCCCTATTTTCGACAGTTTCACTTTATACTAATTTTCGGCACAAAATTATCCCCATCCTTGGTTTGCGCGATTATCAAACAATCATGTTTGTACACAATACTTTGCCCAATTCTAGCTTCCATCACAACATTGTTTTTACAACTAGATCTCAAATCACGGTCCATTAAAGGGCGAACACGAAATTATTGCGACACATTCAACAGGGCATAACTTTTTTACCATTGGGTAAAAATCAACCAAATTTTGCACACTTTCTCATTGATGTGTATTGTTTACATGCTGTCAAACTCGAAGTCGTGTTTTTCGATTCAACGGAAATGGAGGTGAACCAACGCGAGTCGAGAGAACAAATTCTTTCCAAACACCTGGAATTTCCTGACCTGTCGCACCGGCAGTTGGGAAAAATGTTGAACATTCACCATTCAACCGTCTCCAGAGTGTTGAAGCGGTTCCAGGAGCGGTTGACGTTGGACCACGGCAAAGGAGCTGGAAGAAAACCGGGACCGGAGAACAAAAAGACGGAGGGAAAGGTGAAGCGGATGATTAAAGCAAATCCCAACGTCTCAAGCCGTGATTTGGCTAAAAAGATCGGCATGTCGCAGAGCTACGTCCAGAATGCAAAGAAGAGAGCTGGACTACATACATACAAGGTACAGAACTTCCCAAACCATGATGAGCGGCAACAATCGACGGCTAAAACTCGGGCACGGAAGCTCTACGAGAAGATGCTGACAAAATATGGCTGCTGTGTGATGGACGACGAAACGTATATAAAAGCCGATTTTAAGCAAATTCCGGGGTTGGAGTTTTTCACCGGCAAGAGCAAGTTCCATGTGGACGACAAATTTAAGAAGAAGAAAATGTCGAAGTTCGCCTCCAAATATCTCATTTGGCAGGCCATCTGCTCTTGCGGACTGAGGAGTGAGCCTTTCGTGACAAAGGGCACAGTAAATGGCGAGATCTACAAATCTGAGTGCCTCGAGAAGCGCCTTTTGCCGTTCTTGCAGCAGCACGACAAAGCTCCGCTATTTTGGCCAGATTTGGCATCGTGCCACTATTCTAAAAGTGTCCTGGAGTGGTATGAGGCCAATTTTGTCCATTTTGTTCCAAAGGACATGAATCCGCCAAACTGTCCGGAGCTGCGCCCGGTTGAGCAGTACTGGGCAATGATGAAGCGGGAACTTTGGAAGAGCAAGAAGACAGTCAAAGACGAGAAGGACATGTTAAGAAAATGGAAAAGAAAAATGAGAAACTGGTACCGGCTGACACTGTAAAGACTTTGATGGAGGGCATCAAGCGAAAATGCGTTCAATTTTACACTCAAGACTCCATCGATTAACTTTTCTTTTGATTTTTGAAGTAAATATATGTATAAAACTACCCTAAAATTTTGGTTTGATTCTAAACATTATAAGAAAATTGGCATGACATTTTCGGTCAATAATTTCGTGTTCGCCCTTTAATATTCAATTCACTACCTAATGACTTGAAAATAATAACGAATAACATTAAAGGGTGTCCACGATGAAATTGCCACACTATGAAATTGCTCTAACTTTTTAACCGTTGAGTAGAATTTAATGAAAATTTGGGTGGATTTAGTTCATAGTGCATTATTCACATCCTGCAAGTTTTAAAAGTCCTGTGATCAAAACTCGCGGAAATGGAGTCGAAAGAACAGCTCGTGCGTGATAAAATCTTGCGCATTCATCACGAGAACAAGGATCTCTCGCATCGTTCCATCGCTAAAACGTTGGGAATCGCGAATTCCACGGTGTTGCGAGTGATTAAGCGGTTCGAGGAACGGTTGACCACCGATCGGAAGCCCAGAAGTGAAGGAAACAGTATTCCGTACAACACCAAAAATCACAACCGCGTTGTTGGGGCCTTCAACCGAAATCCGAACGCCTCCGTTCGGAATGTGGCTAAGAAGCTGCACCTAAGCCGAAGTTTTGTCCAGAAGGCCAAAACTAAGGCTGGGCTTCGAACGTTCAAGGTACAAAAGGCCCCTAATCGCGACGAGAAGCAGAACAAGTCCGCCAAAACCCGTGCCAGGAAGTTGTACCTCAACATGCTGACGAAAGTTGAATGCTGCATCATGGACGACGAAACATATGTGAAGGCCGACTTCAAACAGATCTCCGGCAACCTGTTTTTCACGGCCAAGGATAAGTTCAGCGTTCCGGAGCATGTCCGCACTCAGAAGATGTCCAAATTTGCGAAGAAATTCCTGGTTTGGCAAGCCATCTGCACGTGCGGGAAGCGGAGTGCACCTTCCGTGACCCAGGACACGATGAACGGACAGGTGTACATAAAAGAGTGCCTCCAGAAGCGGCTGCTTCCTCTCCTGAAGGCCCACAACGTCCCAACAATCTTCTGGCCGGATTTGGCCTCATGCCACTACTCCAAGGACGTGCTGAAGTGGTATGCGGACAATAAGGTCAATTTCGTGCCAAAAATGTTCAACCCTCCCAACACTCCGGAGCTCCGCCCCATCGAGAAGTACTGGGCGATTATGAAGCAGCACCTTCTTAAACGACCTAAGGTAGTGAAGACAGTCGAGGAACTGAAGAAAGTATGGGTTTACATGCAAAAAACGGTTGATTCACAGGTTGTGCAGAATCTTATGGCCGGGGTTAAGGCCAAGGTGCGGGCATTTGCGTATGGACTGTAAATAAAATACGAGTAAAATGGTAAAATGACGTTTAATAGTTATTTCTCAATCCCTGAAAATTTGATGGCAATCGGATGAAAACTCGAATTTTGCGAATCAATTTTGTGTGTGGCAATTTCATCGTGGACACCCTTTACGTAGGTTTTTTTGGTGGGGTAGATTTTTTTCGGTTTTAAATAAGAGGTATATTGTTTAATTTTTTTGTTTTAAGGTGGTGATCTTAAGGATAAATTTGTTTTTGTTTTTGTTTTTTGGTTTTTTTTTTTTTTTTTGGTGATGGAGGGGGTGGGGGTGGGGGGGGGGGGGGGGGAAAAAAAAAAAGGTGGGGAAGGGAGGGATTAAAGAGAAAAAAACGATGTTGTTGATGTTGTTTTTTTTTTGAGGAGGTAGGGGGTTTAAAATTTAATTCGAAGGAATCCAGACATTATTAATCAATTGACTGTTGTTCACTTCCGTGTAATTTGCGATTTTCTTAGCTTTTAAGACATCATGATTTCGCTATTTAAGCTGAACAGATTATCACCATGATCTTCAAATGATATTAATTTGGTTAAATTGAACCGATAAACCTTATAATGCAGCCTAGATATACAGAAAACAGTCACACGTTACAAACAAACAGTTCACACAGATAAAATAACATTGATTTATCAAGAAAACCGTGGACCCAATGTTAGGGAATTTTTTTCTCTGTTCCCAACTATGGCTTGTTGTCTGGAAAATTTATTAAACATGTTATTATTAGCAAAATTTTCAATGGAAATGTTTGAGTTTCGGTTGTATATTTTCCAAATGGCTCATCTTAACACAAACCGTAGTAACAAAACCTGTGCAAAGTGAATTATAATGTTTTCATTATCGGAGAGCCAATAAATTATATGTGAAAATCTCTTAAGTATTTCAAGGCTTTAATTTAAGCTTGTTTGTAAAATTTTGTTTTGGGCAGAATGAATACAGCTGCAATGCATTAAATAGAAAATATCAGGAAAAAAAACCGTACGAAGGCAGCATTTAATAATATATCTATTGAATGGGACAATGTTGCATTCACAAATAGACCCAATTTGGAACTTATAGACCAACATTACATCCATATCCCTTGAAAGTTTCTGACTTTATAAAATGAGTTGTATAGCTTTTCGTGATACATACTACCAAACGTCTTATTAAACGTATCTAAGCATGAGTATAACTAGCTAAACATTGCTTCAAGCTTAGTTTATGATTAAAAATTAAAAATGTAATCGATCGTTGCTTATTAGGCTGAGTTAAGGGACACATACCCTATATTATTCCACCAATCATTAAAATTATGATACATTGCATGGGCATTTAGAGACTTTTCATTTTCCGAACGAATTTCACTTATTTTGTTATGTAAAACTTTACCCAAGACACCATTTAGATCAAATGAACCGTTTTCATAGTATTATTATTCTAGTACATCATTGCAGTTTTACAAACGCTCTTTTGAAAAGCTAGTCTTGACTTAAATAATAAAAAATGGCTCTTTGAATCCTATGAAATAGCTGCGCAAAGTTTCAGCTAAATAAATTAAAAATGATACATTGAAAAAGTGCTTGGAACCGCTCAGCAATGCTGATCGTAAAACAAGAAAGACACTTTCAAATTCCCGTTTTCTTAACTCGCGCTGGAAAAACTTTTCCGCATCAAGTATCTTAAAATTCCATGATTATCTTCAACATTCCTCAATTTACTAACTTTCCTAGCAAAGCATTTCGTTCAACGAGGGGAACGCTCAAGCGAAAATATGTCCCCCCACTCTTCCAACCAAGCCATTTTCGTTACCAACAAATTGCTATCCAGCCTACTACCATCCCCACTGTTTTTTTTTTTGTTTCCTATCTACAGCACCACTATCGCGTGTGAAAAAGCTCCGATAACACCGCTCGGGGCGAACAAAAGCAGCAGAGAAAGCGCATTAAATCAAAATCCTTAAATATCGCTCGAAAAACTATGCCCGCGATATTAAAAGCCATTATTCTCTTCCATCCCTTCCCATTTAGCCTTTACAGCCCAGTCCGGCCCGGATTCGAAATCCAGCGGCAAGCACGAGCAAGATAAGATTTCCCTCAGCCGATAATTTATGACCATATCAAAATCCTTGCGAAAAAACGACGCTACCTACGAGGGAGAGAGCCGTAAATAGAATCCCGGAAGCGGAAAAGTCTATCGAAACGAGTTTAGCTTTATAAAAGTTTCGGCGGGCAGCGGGGTGGGGTGTGAAGTGATTTGGCCATCGCCAGGCTGAAATTAAGAATGAGATTTGGTTCCGGTGATTTTTCCGAACAGCATCGATCCGACGGGAAGAAGAAGAAGGATGCAGCAACCGAGGCAATTGCAGCGACGGCGCTGCTGGTGAAAGAGAGTGGTTCGGTGATGATTTATTCCGAGTGACTGAGCCTGGCTCAGCTGGGAATGGAAAGTGACCGGTTTGTGTTTCCGAATTGAGGTAGTTTGTTTTTTTGTTCGTTTCGTCGTCGATGGCCGGTGGTCGAGTGTGGATGTGTGAGTAGGAGGAGAAACACAGGTATTCAGTGAAGCGGAAGTCGGTAATTTCGGATTTAGTGTACACAAACGAGTGAAAGCGTAGGCGAAAAAGTTGGCTGACCGGAGGCATCGGTGCCGGAGCAACAGCTTCACAGGGGAAAAAGTGAAGTCGTGAAAATTGCTTCGAAGAAAAATGGCCACGACATATGGTCGACCTGGACAGGTAATGTGTTCCAATGTTTCTTGATGTTTACGGCGTAGGTTTGTGCATGCTTTTCGGTAGAAATTTATTATCTATTTGATTCTCTTTGGCGAACGATGTTCCTTTGAAACCATTTCCCAGGGGCCTCGAATGGAAAAATAAAGAAAGAAAATCAAACAAGCTCTAGCTTCCACAAATTGAAGCCCACCCACATCTTTCGCCGGAGCAGCAGAAACCGTAATCATATTTCGGAGCATTTTCGTTATTTTGCATCATCGTTTGTGAAATTTCGTTTTGCATAGGATCCCCTCGCTCGACGGCAGAACGAAAATCAAATCCCCAGCTGTAACGAGATCTTCAATTTTTTAGATTCCTCCCGTTCTCCAAACACGTATCGCGCGAACGCCATTGAGGGACCCTCTTTAAACGCACCGGGAGCCAGCGGTGTGTTGGTGGGTGGTTTTAAATTATGCATTATTTATGGTTCCACTCGCCCTCAAAGGCACAGTTTGCAAACCACACTTTCGCATGCGTATTGCAGCACACATACCTAGCTGAAACACAGTTGTGGAACAAAGTTAAAATTCACATTTAATGTAGCTTTCAACGAGTTCCACTTGTGTAGGCGACCGAATGTGTCGGAGTGTTGCATAGAAGGTGGCACTTCTACTGAGTATGTTTGTAGTTATTTGCAAACAATGTTTTCCCAAGCAGCTAAATTCATTTCAAAAGCGACTTAAAAGCTGTTTTATTCAGTTGATGAAATTATGTACAATTTAATTTATTTATTTACCTTTTATTGTTTTTCAACGTTGGAAGTATTGGTGGTTGTTCAATTAATAGCTAATATGAGTAGCAGAAAAAGCGTTAATAATTTGACAGTCCTCACAGATTGGCAGAAATGCTCTCTTACTTTCCTGAAAATCTCCAATTTACCGAAACAGTCTACTTCCAATAAGCACATGTGCTCCATTTAAATTGAGATGTATATGCCAAAAAGACGGGATAAGCAGATTCCATTTGTTTCATTCTCTAAGGAGATTCAGCATAAGCAGTCACAGATGTGAGTATTTTCCGGTGGTTCGGGAAAAAAATGGAACTAACTTGTTGGTTGTTGGCAAGATGCTCAAACCAAATGTCGTTCCTTTTCCGTTAGTTTAAATATAATGTTCGAAACGTGATTCGATTAGGTTTAAACTGCAGTAGACGGGAGCCTGATGTAGCACTTGCATGTTGCTGCTTTCTGTGGCAACAGATTCTGTTTATTTTTTGCGAGAAAACCAACTTAAATAGGGTTGGCTTCTCTCAGATCTAGAGCCAAATTTCGAATATTTTCATTTCAAGTGGTTTGACAAAATCACACAGTGGGTCACGATCAGATTTCAATGGGACAGAGTTATAATGTAGTCAATTCAGGAAACTAACGTCTACATTTAAAAAAAAACGACAGACTTCATCGCTATTTAATGTAGTTTTCTTGCCACCTGGTCCACCCATCCATCGCCTATCATTGTACTTGTTTTGTTAACAGTCGAACTTTGACAGCAATATGAGGTGGTTTGCTGATGCCATGGCAAAAACAGTAATAATCCTTCGATGGTTTTTTTTTTTCTTATCAGCGTTGTAAATAGTCTTTCCAACTCAAAACAATTCATTTGACGATAGCTCGTTCCAGAAACTGAGGGGTTTATTACGGTTGTCACCATCACTATCACTTTCCCTTCACTTACACATCACCTCGCTTTTTTATGCTATTACTTATGTCACCGTGATCAAAAATGAACTCCGTGAGGTGGAAGTGATGGTGAAGTGCAAATCGTAGTAGCCCTCAGAAAATCTACGGTTTGCGTCACTTTTTTCCATAATAACACCGAGTTCATTCGAATCGTCAACTTGGATGAACTTTTCCATATTTTTTCACTTGGGTGACATTCGTAATAAGGTTTTTTGTTTTCACTTCGTTTTCACCGTGAAGTGAATACCGTAATTAGCCCCTGATTTTCAAAATATCATGTATGATGAAATTTTTGCGCTTTATTATTTGCATAAATTTGTTTTACAATGTTCACCGTATCCAACTTATGAATCTACGATGCATTAAAAATAAATGTGCTCAGAATTATTCATTGGCTTGATATAAATGTACTCGGCGGCGTTAAAAATTCAACTGCGGTGGAACTTTGGGTAATTTTATTCGGTTGTGGTGGAGTCGTGGCACGCTGCACACAGGTATTGTGTTTTTGTACGAATAAATAAATAAATAAACAAAAATATGTTCATTTAAATAAAGAAATAACGAAAATAAATAACACACAAAACATAAAAACAAAAATAATTACAAGATAAAACAAAAACAAAACATGTATTAGAAATATATATAATTTTTTTAATAATTATTTTAGTACAACATAATAAAAACGTCCAAGTAAAGATTCAAAAACACTTTAATGATATCAATATAATTGAAAATAATATATATATGAATAAATTAATAACATAAAACAAAACGAATAAACACAAAAATTGAGCATGTATTCCAAAAAGCATTGAATCAATACGCAAATACATAAGTAAATAAGCAATAAACTCAATAAAAAAATTAATGAATTAACAAACCCGCCAACAAATCGACAATTTACATACAAAAATAAAACGAATTGATTGATGCACGCACATAAAAAAAATAATTCACTCCAGAGTTGTGAAAATAAATAGATTTAGTAAATACTATTATTACTCTCCGTTCAATTTCCAACTGCTTCTATTCAATTTCACAGCCAACTTTACTACAACGGAACTATCAATACTTTGTCTTCATATCTTTGGCTCTAGCAGAAATTGCTGTCCACTCTTAGAGTCTCATGTTGATCTGATGATAATTAGTACAAAGAAATGATTTAATATTATAACTAATAAATGAATACAAACGTACTAAAACTAATGAATAAAAACATGATGTAATTAATACAAAAATATACAAAACAATATTTAAAATTGAAAAATAAAAAGTTTAAAACCAAAAAATATACTCCAGAAAAAAAATTATTAGGTGCACAAGGCTAAGTTCCCGCTGTTTAGCAATAGATGGCGCCAGTAGTGAGTGCTGGTCGAATGTTGTACATCTCAAGCGTCATAAACCAAGCTCAGACATATGGTAAACAAACCGCCTTGCCAAATCAGTGATTTTGGTTTAGTGTTATATATTTTGGTTGTTTGAAGATGTCTGATTTCGTGCCAAATAATCTTCATTTGCGGGAAGTGTTGATTTTCTTCTTTCATTCGAAGAAAACGGCGGCTGAAGCACATCGAGAGCTCCAAAAAGTTTACGGTGATCCTGCTCCGAGTGAAAAAACGTGTCGTGATTGGCTTCGTTGCTTCAAAAACGGTGATTTCAGTGTTGATGATCGTCCGCGTGAAGGAAGGCCAAAAAACTTCGAAGACTCTGAATTGGAGGCATTGCTCGATGAGGATCCGTGTCAAACGCAAGAAGAGCTTGGTTCAGGATAAGGAGTTTCCCGTCAAGCCGTTTCTAAGCGATTGCATGCGTTGAGAGTGATTCAAAAGCAAGGAACTTGGGTTCCTTACGATTTGAAGCCAAGAGATGTGGAGCTTCGTTTTTTCGCCTGTGAACAACTGCTCCAGCGGCGAAAAAGGAAGAGTTTTCTACATCGCATTGTGACGGGTGACGAAAAATGGATTCATTACAGTAACCCAAAACGGAAACATTCATGGGGACTGCCCGGGCATGCTTCAACATCGTCGCCTAGGCCGAATATTCACGCTGCGAAGGTTATGCTGTGTATTTGGTGGGACCAAGTTGGTGTTATTTATTATAAGCTGTTGAAACCAAACGAAACCATTACCGGGGAACGGTATCGAACTCAATTGATGCGATTGAGCCGAGCACTGCACGAAAAACGGCCACAATACGAGCACAGACACGAAAAAGTGATTCTTCAGCATGACAACGCTCGACCTCACGTTGCGAAACCCGTGAAAACCTACTTGGAAACGCTCAAATGGGAAGTCCTACCCCACCCGCCATATTCTCCTGATATTGCACCGTCCGATTATTACTTGCTCCGTTCGATGGCACATGGTCTCACTGGTCAGCAATTCCACTCATATGATGACATCTCAAAATGGCTTGATTCTTGGATAGCATCAAAAGACGAACAGTTCTATCGAAATGGTATTCACGTTCTACCAGAAAGATGGGAAAAAGTCGTAGCTAGTGATGGGCAATACTTTGAATAATTCGTTTGTAACCTTTGTTTTCAAAATAAAGTTCCTTTTTCACCAAAAAAACAGCGAGAACTTAGTTTCGCACCTAATATATTAAAACAAATAAACGTTATTCCATACCATATACAACGATAATCAAGAAAATTTATTTTTAAATAAATAAATAAATAAATCAATAAAATGAACAATTTTCTGTATGCAAATAAATTCTTTTTTTGAAAAATCAATAAATTGATGTTCAAATAATATTGAAGTTAACGAATAAATTAAAAGGTAAATTAAATTGTAGCAGACGGAAATTTTTACTCGATTCATTATTAGACCCACAACCCTACATTTGCTGTCTAGGTAAGTTTGCGCGTCATCATCAACCGTCGTCTCGCCCCTAGATGCTCAACCACCACCAATGAAACGGCAGCAGCGTAAATGCACCCTTCTTTTTGGGGAAATGCTCCTTAAACTTTGGAAAAATGCTCATTAGTTGCGTTTGCCCGGTATAATGCAATCGGAGGTATTAACCTTCTGGTTAGCGCTTGCCGGTTGTTTTGACGGGTCTTAAGTTTCTTCAAGTTTGTATAGCGCAATCTTCAAGGTAGTTTTGACGGGTTTAAATTTCATTTTGACGAGTTCTAATTTCATTTTGAAGAGTCTTAATATTGTTTTGACGGGTCTTAATTTGGTTTTGACGCCTCTTAAATTCAGAAACTTAAAACCCGTCAAAACTATACAATCTTGAAGAAACTTAAGACCCGCCATCAAAACATCCGGCAAGTGCTAACCAGAAGGTTAAATTTCCTATGTGTTTCTCAGAAGGTTCTGTATATGTGTGAATAAATGAATATTATGTGGAATTTTAAATGGATTTTTACCGATGAATATGTGTGGATTATTTGCTGTGTAGGTTTATTAATTTTTAAATAAAATTTCTTTTTTTTTATATATATTACTAATCATAAAATTTAGTAGTTAGTTAGTAAAAAGATTTTTAAAATGAAAAAAAGCCGATGCATAAAAAAATCAATAAATTTATAAATGAATAACAGCATCATATAATCCAAACAACTCAATTAATTAATAATTTTTTAATTTGATTTCACCATTAATAAATGTATCAAAACTTTAAAAGTAAATCCAAAAACAGTATGCCCCATGATAAAAGGCGAAAGTCTATACCTCAGTTTCAAATATGTTTCTTCTTAGAATATGATAAAAAATCATAATTTTATTTAGAGAATCGATTATTAAGCCTTTCATGATTACATTACTCAATATGTCCCCCATTTTTCTCGATCACCTTCTCCAAACGGGGACGGAATCAAGAGCATACCTTCTCAATGTATGAGTCAGTCATCGAGTTCCATGCCTTGGTAATGGAAGCTGCCAGAGCGCCAACACTGGGGTGAGAACGTTCACAGGCCTTCCCCTGAACACATGCCCATATTGAGTAATCCAAAGGATTCAAGTCCGAGCTGCTGGGAGGCCAAATGTCCTTTGCCCAAAATTCCATGTTTTCCTTCAGCCACGCTTGAGTCCTTTTTTAGGTATGACACGGTTCTCCGTCCTGTTGGAAAATGACGTGTTGGTGTGCTCCAAAGTTGCCTTTCATCCATGGCAGAACGTGGTCCTTCAAAATGTTCTTGTAAACCTCGGTATTAACATTTAATCCAGCTTTGATAAATACTGGAGGCGTTTTCAAGCCATTGGACGCAACTGCCCTGAAAACCATGACAAAGGCCGGATGTTTGGTTATAAACTTGAATTTCACGTTCTTTGGAACATCCTCAATCTTCAATCTCATCATCGTAAATCTTAAACCTGTCTGTACGTGTGTTAGATACGTGATCGATGGTGAACATTTTCTCATCGGAGAAAACGATGATGGTATGATTTTTTGTTAATGCTGACACCAAACGTTTCGAGCGCTCCAGCCGTAGTTGTTTGATTTGGTCCGTTACAAGGTGGCGCTTTGCTCTTGCCCTGGACGAACATTTCTAGTCATCTTTGACCAACCGTTGCATGGTATTTTTTGGAATATCGGCTTCCTTATCCAATTTCCGGATCGATCTGATAGGATTTCGCCTCACTTTGTCTCTCACTGATCTGATGAGCTTCGGTGTGCGAGCGGACCGTGGACGGCCACTTTTCGGCTTTTGTGGACGTGGTCCATCAAGGAGTGAACGTTGGATACGGTAAACGTAGCCAGGTGGCATCCCACAATTGTTGCAATTTGTTTTACGGGCTTTTGGGCGAGCAGCAAACTAGTCACAACCTCCCTTGCGTACATTTTTCTCAACTTTGTTACTCGCGAACCACTGTTTTGTTTACATCGTCTCAGAGTATACAGTCAGATGATTACACACACGCATTAAAACAGAAAAAATAATGTTTAAAGCTACCCAAAAATAAGTATTGAAAACTTGCGCATTTTTTTATGGGACATACTGTACGATTGAATCAATGCATAAAAAAAAGAAATGAGTAATTTCAAAACGACATGGATGAAGAAAAACGAAAAACCATCCACCATTAACAAAGAATCATGAACAATTGAAAAACAATATTATTACATAAATTGTTATTGTTATTGATAGCTGCACAAATCGTGCCTTCAACTAAGGCGTATCCGGGGACTACTCCCCGCCGGGTGGTCGTATCCGGGTCCTTCGCTGGGTAGGCGCAGGTGTCCGTCCAGTTTCTGGTACATTAATTCATCTTTATGCCTAACTGAATTATTATTACTTAAAAGTTTTTAGAAAAGCCGTGTGTAAGCCGGCTAGTCGGTAGTAATTTGTATTGTACTCAATTGGCCATAATAATATGAAAACTCTATTCCAAATTTGTCAAAATATTATAAACTTTTTAGTATTGGAAGAATTGGACCGTTTAACATGTCCTCATTTATTCCGTTTTATTTAATTTAAGCAGCATTCCATAGACCCATATTATTAAATATGTATTCCAACAACCAAATGAAAACGTAGAAGGTGCCCTGCTTTGGCAAACAATGAATTCTCCTTCATGCTTTTCCCTTAATCATCCAAACCCAACACTTCATCATACACAAACCTTTTTGCTGAATAGCTATATCTGATGAACTCAGTCGGCTGTTCTTTTTAAGGACATACGGGATCAAGTCCTTATCACTTCGAAGTCTTCTGAGCACAAACCTCAAAAACTATTAGGACTTCAGGCGTGGAATTTTCAAGAATCGTTTGCTTCGCTGGAGCATCCATTGGTTAGCAATTTGAACGTTGTTTGTTTTGTTTTGTTAGTGATTTTTAGTCTCAAAAACGTGAAGTGATAATTAGCCTAACCATATGGAACCATATCATATGGAAAAAGGATTCCCTCCAGTTTCACCTTAAATAGCCCCTTAATCTTGAAATGTTACTGGTCTATACTGTTACTGTCATCCTTTATCGTTAAAGAGTACATAAGATGTTTGAAGGTTAGTTATTGGTTTGATCTACTCTCAATGTATGCTTCCCTAAGCAGTAACCTCACAATTAAATTCACAATATTAAATTAATAAATTCACAATCCACCGATTCCAAATCACGACAGAAATTCCGCCTAAAATGCTAGTGGGCAGAATGTTACAACTAGGAAAAATTGTAAAATAAATCTATGACTCAGATTTAACGCTAATATACTATTGTGATAAATTTACAAGGAGGGTTATTCCGAGAGTCGAAGTGACGTTTGTCACCTGGTGAAGTGAGAAAACCCAAGTTAATGTTAAAAATACACCTTTTAGACAAAGCTCAAGTTTTTTTCCTAACGCCAAAAACTTAATTTCATACACGCATATAACCGAAAAAGCGCAATAAATGTGGCATTTTTGAACATATTTTAGGTCATACCAGATGTTTTTTTAGAACATCCATAAGACAAATATTATGTTCTATGGATGCTTTAAACAGCATGCTTATAACATAATGATATGTTTGACAAAGTAAGCACGATACTAAAATGAATAAAGTTTAAAAAAAATATGAACAAGATTTTTCAATGGCGAAAGGATATCGTAGCTAATAGTATTTTATGCGTTAAAGATGATTGTTTATTACTTTTTCAAATAGGAAATTTAAAGTGGAAGTTGTATCAAAATTGTATATGCAGCTCAAGGTTAGCAGTGCAACTTTCCGTTTTACCTTCCCTAATTTCATGCGCCATTGATTGGATTAAAAACGTAGAAGGCACCCCGAGTAAATTATAAAATTTGAGGGAGATTTCTTTATGGAATCCACCAAAATCAACATGGCGATTTTCAAAGTTCACAGTCCTACACTACGGGTTAGAAAATTAGTAACACATTTAATTTTCAAATGTTCGATTTTTATTTTCCGCGTTTTTTTTTTGTGTAATTGAACAGAGTAATGTCAGTATAAATGAAAATACAAATACAATTTTTTATTATGTTGAACGTAGCTACATCTCAAAAGACTCCCCACAAATAAAGCGTAACAATTTATAACAAATCCTAAACAACCTCCCAAACTGTTGCTTTACGTAACATTTGAATAAATCCCTTTGCCCAATTCGACAACTATTTGAATCAGTGAGTTGTACCACAATCTTAGATTAAGGAAGTGTTTATTTTTATTCCAATATATCAAATAAACGTTAGATACATAAGCACGTATTAGTACACGACACTGAAGAAGTCTGCACATTGTAGACGAAATACGCGTATCTGTCAAGATAAGCAATAAAGGTAGTTGGAATTAAATGGAAATTACTAATCATTCTTCTTATTTTCTAGTTACAGGTATTCCACTAAACAGCTCACACTCTCCATAATTCAGTTAGATACATATTTTCAGCTGTCGCTGTATTGGATCCACAATCTATTCTGAATAATTTCACTATTGTATGAGGATGTTAAAAATATGTCTAAAGTTCATCTTGAATGCAACCTATCAACATATTTACAAACAACTAGCATACACACTATTTCCAAACAACGCAAAATTGAGTACGTTTGACTCAAATCAGTCAAAAGTATGGCTACTCAAAAGTGAGTAAAGATAGTTCGTAGTGGTAAGATGACAAACAGTCACCGATGTTTTCAAGAAGTAAAATTTAGTTGATCGAACAACCATAGAACAAAAATGTGTTCGCTATTCTGGTACCACGTTTGAACCGAATATGTGTAGAAAAATATCCTCAAAACTTTATCAAGACTAGAAATGTTTGGTATTTCATCCTCACGACTTCTTTCCAACAAAGTTCTTTTATTCTTGTCAAAAAAGATGTTTCTGGTGTTACTTGGGAAGTCACCTGCAGTGTCGTGACTCTTCTGGGTAAATCAAATGGCGAGTCACGTCACTGCAGGTAATCCCTCTCACCTCACCAAGTGACAAACGTCACTTCGACTCTCAGAATAACCCTGAAGCTCATAACTGCATGCTAGTTTGTGATTCTAAAAGTATCCAGATTCAGGAACAAAAAGTCCGGGCACTGATGCAGCACGGCATCCGAACTTTGGATTTGGAAACCTGTGTCGCTTGACAAATCCTCAAACAAATGTGCAAAATCACGTTGGCCAATATTTAGTGTCAACCAGTGGGTACGTGTGCTCTACTCCAAGTTCCCCTTCTTTCAAACTCACCTTCAGTTCAATTTACCCATTGAGTCGGACACATCACAATAGAAAATATTGTAATGGAGCACGGACGCTAGGTTACTAGAACATGGAAAATACTCCATGACCTATTTAGGATTATATTTGAAAAATCCAAATTTGGCCAACAACCACAAAAAAAATTATTACATAAATCAATATAAAATATTAATTTATGATCAGAAAAGAATATTCCCTCTCCATGGCTGGATTTTGTACCTGGACGCTGGTGGGAGGGCCCAATCTCAGGTTAATGATGCATTGTAGATAGCTGATTTATGATAGATGTCGCTATGGCATGTCATTGTATGACCTTCTTCTCTCATGAACCATTCATGGGAGTGCCAAAGGTTCAGCCACACTAAGTAGTGATAATATCACACTCGCTCCTCTTTCTATTTAATAGCCGCGTGGTAGCACGCATATATACAGGCACTAAATTTGAGTGTGATATTGGCGAGTTGGGCCGCAAATCACTAAAAATTTAATCATAAATAGATTTATACAATTTTGAAAACGTTTAATATTCAATTTGGGGAGGGAATTTGAAATGTGTCCCAGCATTTTCTATGCAGTGGACTTCTAGACCGTGGGCATAAGTGTTGTTGTTTTGTGGGGGGGGGGGGGCCCGATGAGAAACAGGGGAGTGTATCACCGGGGGGTTGCATAGGAGGGTTTGTTCAGAATGAAAGAGATGTGCTACCGGCGGGCTTTGCCGCAATTTACGCTTAGACGAGACTAGAAACAGTTTGTAGACGCCTGACATCAAGTAGTTATGGGACACGACAGGAGGTGCACTTTTCATTGGCGTGGCAATTCTTTCATTGTTGTTTATTCATTGATTGTCATTAACTAAACACCAAGTATACCTAAATTGCAATTCTAATTCTTATTCTAATATTAATTATAATTTAAATATGTGCGGTATACGACAGCCGACTTTCAAATTATTGCAAATCATAGAGAGATGTTACTTTGATATAGCAACTTGCAGCGTAAAAACAACATGACATTTACAGTGGCATCTCAAATAGCCTGGTCACATTGATACGAACTACAGGGAATGACTCGCTCTATCTTTTCGGGATGTGCCGTATATCATTGTAATGCGGAATTGTAAATTAACGATTTTATGATTTTCTTTTTGCAGAATTTTTAACCGGTCCAAAACGCCCTACCTTAACCACCTACCCTAACCTATCCTTGTTCCTTCCCATGGAGTTCATGTGGTCTGAATAGACTAGTTCGCCATTACCCCTCCTCCATCATCGGCTTTGGACTGACTTGCGCTCTTATTGCCCCACCAAATGCTGCAAAATGAAAATGAAATGAAATTTATGATCAGAAAAGAATATTATTAATTAAAATGTAATTGGCCCCTGCTGCAGGCTCCCCCGGGAATATTCCGATGGCCCCGAGAGTGGCCAATGTGTAGAAATCTCCACTTTAAGTTTTAAGAAAGCTTTGGGATAAAAAAAGAAGAAGAAAGAGATTGCACATGGCATGTTTTGGCGTAAAAATGTAATTGGCCTCTGCTACAGGTTCCCCCGGACACGTTCCGGTGGCCCCGGACTGGCCAATGTGTCCAATGTTCTTTTTACGTATATATAAACATTGTTTATGAAAAATCATGAAGATAGAGCTGTCGCACGGCATGTTTGGGTGTAAAATGTCATTGGTCTTCTACAGGTTCCCCCGGGGTCGTTTCGGTGGTCCCGGGAGCGGCCAATGTGACCAATGGTCTTTTCTAGTATACCAAAACCTTATTTATGAAAAATCATGAAGATAGATTTGTCGCACGGTATGTTTTGGCGTCAAAATGTAATTGGCCCCTGGTACAGGTTCCACGGGAATATTCCGATGGCCCCGAGAGTGGCCAATGTGTCCAAATCTCCACTTTAAGTTTAAAGAAAGCCTTGGGATAAAAAAAGAAGAAGAAAGAT
This sequence comes from Aedes koreicus, assembly GCA_024533555.2. Classification (NCBI taxonomy): domain Eukaryota; kingdom Metazoa; phylum Arthropoda; class Insecta; order Diptera; family Culicidae; genus Aedes; species Aedes koreicus. The sequence continues at coordinate 84,512 of JAHHFK020000660.1, forward strand.
ATTTCACATGGCATGTTTTGGTGTCAAAATGTAAATGGCCCCTGCTACAGGTTCCCCCATGAACATTCCGGTGGCCCCCGGAGGGACCAATGTGTCCACTTTAAGCTTAAGAAAAGCTTTGTGATGAAAAAAGAAGTAAAAAGAGGTGTCGCTCGGCATGTTTTGGATGAAAGAAAGATCTGGCCACATCCAGAACCCTGCAGAGGAACCTATTCCAGGAAAATTGCCATATCTCGGCCATTTTAAGACCAATTTTCGAGTTCAACAAATCATTCGCTCAGGGAATATTACAGCTTTTTGCGATTTACTAGAGACAAATATTTCTAAACGGCATCCTGTACAAAATTACACCAGAAAATCGACATGTGAAACGTCCCCTCCGAAAACCCAAAATATCTCCGGTATCCGGGAACTTTGGCCATTTCCGTTGCTGAATTATAAAAATGCATTAATTTTCCGTCAAATGCTTCTAAGAGAATTACAATCGGCCAATATTTCGTGAAGTTAGAGCACTCCAAAGTTGACCATATATTTGCCTATCCTAGATATGTTGTTGACCCCCTGTATGAGGTATAAGGAGTGTATCGAAAATAAGCTATCCACAGACTTTCTTTCAAATTATGTTGAAAACCGATATTTTATTCATACAAAAAATTGATCCTTTATTGTATTTATTTATATTTACTTGAACATAATGAAGACCGGATGAAATTTAAGTTATTCCTTCACGAATTTTCGAACTTTGGATCGAATGCACTTCATCAAGTTCCGGACAAATGTTGCATCGCATTTTTTGGACGCTTGAGCCCAAATTTTTTCGAACTCCTGCATATTCCCAGCTGCCTTACCAGTCTTCTTGAAGACCCTCTTCACGATTGCCCAGTAACGTTCGATGGGTCGAAGCTGAGGGCAATTTGGTGGACTGATATTTTTCTCAACGAAATCTATACCCTTTTCCGCAAGCCAATTGAGAGTGGTTTTGGCATAGTGAGCCGACGTTAAATCCGGCCAAAATAGTGGAGGTGTATTATGCTTCTTATATAAAGGCAACAATCTCTTCTGGAGACACTCAGATCGATGGATTTCCGCATTTATAGTTCCGGTAGTGTAAAAAATGGTTGACTTCAAACCACAGGAACATATTGCTTGCATACCAGTACCTTTCGACCGAATTTCTCCACTTGAATCGACCTGTCCGCAACCTCCCCAACGACGGCAGTAAAGTATTGTGGACCTGGAAGGGTTTTTGAGTCCTCCTTTACATAGGTCTCATCGTCCATCAAAACGCATGCATCCGGACGCTGCAATAGACGCGAATACAATTTCCGGGCCCTTGTTGCTGCTCGCTTCTTCTGTTCTGCACTTTGTTTCGAGATTTTCTGCTTCTTGTAGGTCTTCAGGTGGTTTTGCCTCTTGATATGCTGGATCATTCCGACACTTGTTCCTGCGCTTTTGGCCAAATCACGTATTGACATTGATTTGTTCTTCATGATTAGAGATACCACTTTCTGCTCCAGTTTCGGGTTGGAAAAACCGGATTTTCTGCCTCTTCCTGGTAGCTCATCCAAAGAATAGTGTTCCCCAAACTTATTAATGATGGTTTTAACACTCGCATGATGAATTCCAAACCGCTTCGCCAATTTTCGCATAGTAATACCCTTCTCACTTAGCCATGTGTCCAGCTGACCATGCAGCCATGTGAAAGCTGACAGTGAAACGCACAGCATGCAGTGTTCAGAGCATAAAAAACCATCACAAATACATGCGTTCAACGCAAATGTATGTGGATAGCTTATATTCGATACACTCCTTATCATCACTATGTTCTGCTACCACTGTTGGTTAAAGGAATATGAACAACGAAAACAAAAATAAAACTTAAAACATTACCTGATTCGTTGATACAATCCGCTTTGGGTGACAAGTTCCCAGGCACCATCTTTAGCGTTTTGGAAGCCCGACCAAGTTTTTGGATGGAGCATTTCTTGACTCAAAGAACGTTACATTTTTTCACCGGCGATTTGTTGAGCGATATGTATGCACTGTTCAGACTCTGTAGATATGTATGATTATTTGGGTTGTAGTCATTATCAGAACTACCGTCACTACATTCTGTATCCCCTATTGGTTTAAGTAATATAACAGTAATTAATACCGCCACAAAATTTAATGCACAAAAAAATTACCTGAATCGTTGATACGAGTCACCTCTGGCTACACGTTTTGCACAGCATAGTAACACTCAATTGAAAGGTAAAGAGCTTCAATTACTTGCGCTATGAACTGATTGAACTCATCATAAAAAATAGCTGATCGGGTTTTAACTGCTTGCCATGAGCATTGGTATGCGAATTCAAAGGGTCACAGCAAACCTTCAGTGAAGCGGAGTACAAACGGCCGTACTGATCAGCATGGCCATCACACTCAGTCTTAAAACTTTCTACACCAGACCGAAGTTTTAATAAAGTCCATTGACGCGTAGAGAAGTGTTTACTCTTACATACATACATTTTCTCTTTAAAAATACTCCAATCGAGCAGTTCATGTTGAACCAACACACTTTCACCTCAATCAAAACAATACGCTTGCTGTGATCAGGTATCAGGTGACAGTTGGTCTTTCTTGGTATCTTCTTCTTGCACTGAAAAAAATCCAAGGAATACGCTGGCGTTGTTATTGTTGCCAATTGTTGCAATTTTAGTTTGAAAATTGGCATATTTGGCAACATTTTCGCCATGAAATTATATTTTTATGGATTTTTTGAACAATTTAATTCAAAAAGCAATGAAAAGATTAATATTAGCCATAATAGTTAAGGAGTTGTTAATAAAACAAAATGAGTAATTTCACAAAAAAAAAAAAAGGAGGTCTCATCAACTGAGGGGGTGGTCCAATCGACACAAAATTTGGATTTTAACATATGATCGCAAAATGAATCATTCCTCAAAGCTTGGTTGAAGATCTTTAGCCGTTTTTGTAATAATGGAACTGCTTGTTATCTATTTTTTTTTCAGCTGCTGAATTTTTAGAAAACAACATTAACAGTTTCATAATTTTTCTCCGAAAGTAAAAAGTGATTTCATAAACCAATAAAGATCCACATACCGTGTGAAGCGATGTCTGACAGCATTTTCTTCGAGGGAAGGAGCTATTCAAAATTGCATTCAAGCTCATGAATATAGATATCTCAATATCCGCAGGCTGCAATCCAATTATTCTCGGAGAAACCCAAAGTGGAATCCTTTCTTATCCCAGACCGTCTATCAAGATGAAAGTCTATTAAAGAATTCCAACCTCAACGAGACGCTTGACTTGGTAGATTAAATTCCTCGAGGTAACATTTTCCATCACCTCAAACAAAGCTGCCGCTCCGGTCGGTACATGACCAGTATCCAGCGCTTTCTTGGCACGGTAACATCTTCGAATCCACTCTCCAGTGCATATTGCAAATAACTCAAACTTTGAAAAATCAGCGAGCCTTTCGGTAGATAACAATTGAAAAATTCGGTCACGTTCTCAGGTCTATTTCTAAACCCTTCTTGTTCACTCTTTCCCTGTTGTGCCCAATGCATTTGTATCCCCACCTTACAAGGCTTCCATTATCCTAATCGTATTTCGCATCGATTGAAAAAGAAAATCCCTCCTGGACGTACGAAGCACACGTTTATATAAAATTTGCCATGCTCCTCGAATGGGGGCTGGGGAAAAAGGTCACAAAAGCATTGCTGTTGCTTGAACTTTGGTGGAATACATGGAGCGGGAGGAACCATCTAGGATGGTATTTTTTTTCCGTGGAGAGCAAATCAATCTGCTCGTTTCGTCGGAGGACTATTTTTAGAGCAACCAGCCCGGCAGCAACATTTATTTGGGTTGGATTGATTTCTCCGGATTGGTACAAGACAGTTCGCGCGAAACGTGCCGAAAGCTATCACCTTCGACTGGAATCGATTCGAGCTTTCGAGGACAAACGGTGTCATAAATGTTTCAGGGGGTGGGAAGAAAATTGCAATTTCACCAATGACGTCATTAAGATTATCGGATCAGTTGGTTGGTTGGATATTTTTAGTATTGAAATACAATTATAAAGAAAGTCGAGAACCCTAAGTTCTAATTAAAAGCGATAATCCTGCTACAATCTAACTCAACCAAACTGTGAAGAAGCTTGGCATAACATAACCTCAAACCGTCACCATTATATCACAATCCACCGAGGGGATGATCCAAAACCGAACACGTTCCCATACCTGTCGCAACTTATTCTTGTGGAGCTTATCCTTCTTAGCTCCGGAATCCAAATATTGATTTTCCCATTTTCAGTTCGTAAACTCGTCAGCGACGTTAGTGTCGTTGCCTCGGGATTATCTCCTTACGAAACTAATTAGTTTAATCTTTCCTCTCTGCCTTACGTACGCCACAGCTCATCCACTCGGGTGGGTTGGGAAAACGTGGAGCTGCTCAAATTTCATCCGTCCTGGTCACAATCGTTCTTAACTTTTGCAGAGTGATCATTGTCATTGTCAGCACTTGAAGGGGAAAAATATGACGACCATCCCTCCGGAAGCAAGAGTGTGGCTCACGTTGATGCAGCCGGGAAAAAAGTACCTCCATTCTAGTTATAATCATCTTCATCACCGCAATCGCCCACTCCCCCGACGCTGCCCCAGAAGGGTCAAATAGCTCGTGGGAAAAGTGAATTCCCACCCACACATCCCCAAGGAGAGAAGGATAACGAACAAGACCAAGTTTGTATTGTATTTCGTTTAATTCTGACTGGGGTTCCAACTAGGAAGCGTCCTTCGGACGACGGTGCCATCGCCATCGAAGCGAGGGTGGCCTGGCCAATGCACGCCAACTTTTCTCATAATGAATTGAGAGAGTGGAGAAGCTTTGTGTTGATTTGATTTTTTATACTCCTGAATCGCCATCAGCATTTGCCAAGGTGAGCTAATGGACTAGTGAAAGCTGTCCCCCTCCCAAGCCAAACGGAAATGAAACTGTTACGTAAGGAGAGCTAGAAAATTGAATAACTTTTCCGAACGTCATTTCCTTCGACAATTATCCATTACCTTCAGCTTAGTATTGAAAGCTATTAGAACAACGACCGACTTAATGAGCTGAAGATTCGACTGTCTGGCGAAGTAGCGACATTCCTGCACATCAAAAGAACATCAAAAAGCTCTCCCCTTCCGAAATGGAAATTGCAGCATACTTCTTCAGGAACGAATCGGAAAACACATCTCAGTCTCGTTTCCACTTTCCACTCTGTTGTTCCTGTAATCCTCCATTTTAATATCTCGCCACGTTTTCCATCACACGCCGGCCGTAATGGGGCAGGCACTTTTTACAGCCGTCGTCGTGGCGCGTCAACGGTTTTATGTTTCTCATTTGCGAATTTTCCCGTCCAGCAACTGTTTCGCACTCTCCTTGCGCGCAGAAATACAACCGGAAGGGATATGGAACTTGGGACTACGGTTCTTCATTACCATTAGGTGCGACGCATTGTCGAGTGATGATGACGCCGCTTTGAAAATGGCTGCTTCGTTCGGGAAGAAAAGGAAAAGCTTTGGTGTCCGCCACCACCGTCCAGAAAAAAAGGAATGCTGAGCTGGGTCCGATTTCGCTTATCTTCGGAAATAATTTCACGCTTTGCCTCTTCGTTTTGAATTGGTTTTATACCACGATAGCAGCACAAAATTTTCAGCCATGGCTTTGGGATTTACGATCAGGTTATCGGTTTGAAAGCCCGTGAAAATGATTGGATTTCAAGGACTCTCGTCGCATTTTAGATGGTGAATTGGGTTTTTATAGATCTGCAGGGGTTGGGATAAATATTAGAATATCTGCTGTCTGCATCAATTTATTGACAAAATTGGTTCATATTTAGACTTTCAGAAATTTGGGAACGCGATGAAATTTATCCGTGATAATCTAAACACAATCAAAATACTGTAACTTGCCAAAATTTCAGCCAGGAGTGAAATATTCCCCTTTGCAAACATCTTTTGAACGATTTACTATCAAAAAGAAACCAAGAAGTGAATAAAATATTGAGTGTGTCTATCGTGCTACAAACAGGAAGGTGATAAAGGGGCTTGAGAAGAACCCAAACCTCCCAATTCGAATTCCGGATTGAAGTCGAAAAAACAAGGAAAAATCTCACCGGATTGATAGATCAAATTCCACGAAATTCCAAATTGCGATTATTTGACGAAATATCCATGAGTCATTCGGGGTTATCCTGCGTGACGTGTAAGGTGAGAGCGAGTCTTATTATGAACAATGAAACTTTCATTGTTTCATCATCACCGGCACAATCAACAAGGATATTAAACAGGAGTGCAATGCCAAAACCGTACTGAACTGGTATGAAACCAACGAAGTTAATATCATACCAAAACCTGCCAATCCTCCCAATTGTCCTAAGTAACGCCCACTCCCAATATATTGAGCTCTGATCAGGCAGATGCATTCCGGAAAGAATGCAAAACATTTCCTACGAAGCTGGACTAGAGCTGCTATCAGGGTTAACTCAGAACTCAATATAAACCCTTATGGCTGTAAGGAAGCGCAGAGTTCGAGATTTTTATAATAATGTATTCTACAGTGTTTTGTTCCTGTGAATATAAGGTATAGGACATCCCAAAGTCATTAGATAGCTGCTTCTAACCATCTTCGTTGACGACCCACCCTTACAGACTCGAATCCACCTTGCTCGCTGCGCTTCACGTGTTCTTGTACCGACCAAATTGGAGAAGTAAACCATGTTTGTAGGGGTTTTGTCCGGCATTCCTGCATTATATCCAGCCCAACGTATTCTTCCAGCTTTCGCCACTTTCTGGATGCTGGGTTTGCCGTACAGTTAGGCGAGCTCGTGGTTCATTCTTCGATACCACACACCGTTCACCTGCACACCACCAAAGAGCACGCAACGTTCGAAAGCACCAAGTATTTGCAGGTCCTCTTCGAGCATTGCCCACATCTCATACCCGTAGAGAACCACCGGTCTTATCAGCGTTGTGTACATAGTATATTTAGAGCCCTTTCTTGATCGCAAGTTCTTCTGGAGCCCATAGCAGGTACGGCTTCCATTGTTGTCGTTGTCTGCCGTAAGTAAGCATCCGAGTTAGGCGAATTTCTCCACCACCTTGAGGGTATCCCCGTCTATCGCAACACTGCCCAGTGGCCGGAAGCCGGACAAAACCTCAAAAATTGATTTCAATTTTTTATTTTTCTAATATTTTTCTCTCATTATAAATACTTCAACTAAGAAAAACCTAAATTTTCAAGTCATTTGGTCAAAAAGGGGCCTTGGGGATTTTAACAAAGTTGATGGTTTGTGTGATAGTTTATTATTTTTTATTATCGTTATTTTATGAGCTTTCTTCATGAGCTCATTGTAAAACTTAGGAAGATTTGGATAATCTGACAATATTTTAGGTGTTTTTGGTCATCAATAACCATTACAGGGTTGGTTTGGAAACCAATCACACAATTAGTATGTTTTTGCAGCATGCAAAAATATTGATTTTTATGAAATTTTGGAGAAAAACTTCGTTTTTAGGAGAGCCAGTACTTTTTTAGGAAACAACAGAAAACGACGCCGTATCCCGGATCTAACGCAAAATGTTGTCCAGTTTTTGGGTATATAGGCCATTGTTTGCGCATTTTTGCGCTAAGCGCGAAACATTTTTTTTATTAAGTCACCATGGAGACGCATGGTTGTCGAGGAAGCGAAATAGTTTAAAGCTTATGTTTTATGTTAACATAATTAAAATTGTCATCTGAATAGTGACTACTTAGTGTAACCCTTATTTTGGCAAGCCAGAGGCCGTCAATAAACCACTTGGTCATTGGGGGAGGGGGGAGGGTCTCAGGATCACGGCCCTAACAAATTTTTGATTTTTTTAAAGACAAAAGACCACAGGGAGGAGGTAGGAGACATTTATTCTTGGAGGGGTTTCATAACTGAAAAAAGTGATTTAAGAGCTTTGAAAAGCAGTTTGAGTAGCGTTTAAACAGTCAGTTACGTAATTTGGGACGCCAAAAAATTGTCAAAATTTAACTTTTATTTCTACAAACAAACATTTATTAAACATAATAACATTTATTCATCACAATTTTCAACTGTCAACAAATCTTGCACCTCTTTAGGCAATTCATCTGCAACTACCGTTTGCCCATGGCGATAACTTGAAACAATGGGATCGGATGCAACAAGCAATCTACAACATATATCTTTCATTGTTTGCTTACTTGAACCTTTTCACGCGTGATGTTCTCTTAGCTGCCTAATTTCTTTATTCATTGCTTCCTGGGCTTCTTCGGACATACGACCAATGGGAAGCAATGCGTTATTTATTATTTGAAGCCCATTGATAAGCAACTTATGGAGCGTTGTTGGCATACGATACCAACCGTATAATGAAGCATAGCGTTTGGCTGTCTCTTTTGCATATTGGTGGAATTTTTCTGGGTCAACGGATTCCTTAGATGAAATGGCTTGCAAAATCGTTCTCAATCGAATGATAAGATCAAGATCAATTCCAGTGATTTGAGACGAAATCTCAGCATTTTTGAAGAAACGTCTTGCGGTGTTACCCCTGTAGATCATAAGAATGATACGGTTAGAATATTAACAGGTAAACGGTGTTAATATTGAAGAAACCTACCGTGCAAATCAAAGAAAGTCAGTCATATCAAAAATCACATTTTACCATCGTTGCTATTTCCAAATTTAGCACGAGGCTTATCGACGTGTAATCCAAGTTACTGGAAGAAACTGTTTTGAATTCAAGCTTTAGCATTGTTGTACTCCTCCATATGTGCAGTTTTTATCCATATTCGGAAGCTAAGTCGGTATGCTATATGCAACAGACACTCAAATTTTCTGATCCAGCAATGTAAGCTACACATACTGTACTCCAGATTGTCCGAGATGATAGCTCTGTTGAACATTTCTTCAATGTCGTTGAAATTGTAACTCGTAGAATAGCAAAGGTAGCACCTCTGAAACGATTTTGTATTGGCGATGGCGTTAATAGTCTTTCCATCAATCATAGTTAACATAAGATCAAATGTAATTAACACCTTGATGCCTACAATTTCTATTTCAAATGAATCTAAATTAGAAATTTCGTCGGTCATGCGTTCAAATTCTTGTTTTGTAAGCTCTACAGTTTCTTTTGCAAATTTCAATGAAACAGGGCGACAGTATCGCGTAGAAGACGACGGAGGGTTTTCGCAAACTACTTTTCGAACTATTAATCTAACTAACTAATTAATCTTAATGGTACCACCGTTGTTAAAAAAAATGTGTGCGTCGAAGCAACTAGGATCCATAAATTTTTGCTTGTATTCGTTAAAACCAGAACTTCCATAACAGCCTCATTTTAATAAAAGGCTGAAACCGTTGAAACCTTCACGAACTAGATTTGCAAATTTATCTTTAACAAGTACAATCAACCGAGAGCAAGTATGGTCGAGCAATGCTTGTAATTGAATGTTACATACAGTCTCCTTGATTTCAAAGTGCTCAAGTGATGGAAAGCACTCACTTTTCGAAGAAGATATTTTTTCATAAGATGGATAAAAGTGTTTAACGGGTGCGCGAATGATATTGTATCTTCTTTTCGAAAGTTTTGCATCGACATTTATTGCCAAAGCTTGCTCAACCGGAATGCTTGTCGTGCAGGTCCCTTTCTTTAGTAACGGAGCAAATTCCACATTTCCTTCCGCTTGCAAAGCCAATCCTGCAGCAAATGTCAGCTCTTGCTCTTCAAAAACTGATCCTTTTTTCAATTCGCACTCTGCCATATTCGTTGAAATTCCTGAAAAAGCATGGAAACGATCTCTTCGCTACCTTCTATCGCACAGCCAACATGAAGCGACACATATTCGTCGACATCTTTGCGTTTTTGCTCTACACGCACATCTCTACAGTTCAGAGCACCCTCCAATACGTCTTTTCTTTTTAAGCAAACTTCTATAACATATAAAAAAATTTTTTTTTTAAACTAGAAATTTCATTGTATGTTATCCATACCGTTTTTCTTAGAACACATTTCCACTAAACGACACAGAGAGTGATTAAGAATTCGAAAATATTTGCTGGTACTCTACTGTTCATCACTATGATCATATGATGATTGTTTATCAGCAATTCAGTTTGATATTGCGAATGTGTATTGAAATTTGCTTCTCTTTCTACAAGTAAAATGAGATGAGGTATCGTCATTGTTTTGTTCGCTGTATGGTAACTTTTCGACAAGTGAGAAAAAAGATCAATGTATATTCAAGCATGCGAATATCCATTCACTCGCATGAGCACCGCCGATATAAAATAGCAACCCTCGGTTGCAGACAGAATAGTGAAGGAGTGTGATGTTTCCTATCAAACGATTCTACACGAATCCTAGAAAACGAAAACTGTAGAAAGAATAAACGAAGAAAACAGAATCATGCGAAACAAATTTTCATCTTTACGTTATACCTGAATGAATGCGTTTACACTGAACGCAAGCGACTTGAATACACTGAACGAGAATAATTTGACTCAGTGAATGCAATTAGCTGGAATGATCATAGCAGAGATAGGGCTTAATATGACGCTTACTGTTTTTATGTTGCCTTTGATTACTTAACATCATGTTAGATCATTACTAGAAATGTTAAATCATGTTTAAGGTATGATTTGAAGAAATGATTGTGATTCAATCAATCTCGCTCAGCTGAATCAAACTGTTTGCAATCGTTACTGATTCAACGGGTAAAAAATAGGCACTGAGAAATCGTCCACACTGCTACAGTCCGATTCATTCAGTATACGATCAGCTGCTAGTTTTGCTCAATTCTTTTTTCTACGAATAGAATGAAAGCAGAATAGTAATAAACCGAATCGGAATAACTCACACGTGGTACGGCTCGCTTCTGAACGTTGATGCGTCTGAGTGAAAAATCTAAGGTTTTTTTCATTAGGGCGAATCTACAATTGAGAGATTCTCTGCGGGCTCGCTCTCTTTCATTCAAAAATCAATCACCTTTACGTTTTTCATTCTACTATTTGTAGAGTATGCTAGCCAGCACTGTTGTGTTTCGATCTGTACTAAAGAATCCCTCGAAAGTTTTATAATGGCGCTGTAATGAATGAAAGAGAGCGAGCCCGGAGAGAATCTCTCAATTGTAGATTCGCCCTAATGAAAAAAAAACCCTAGAAATGAATGCAAAGTGAACCGATTTTTCCCATGCTTGTGTGTATTAGAGCCCACACTCGCAGGAGCATGTATGAAAGCGTTGAAATGAGATTGGTAAAGGGCAGTCCACATTTCACGTAGTTCACTATTTGAGATTATCTGATTATCATTTTAAATCGTAAAAAAATGAAACCTTATATATAACATCAACTTCAGCATTAACTTAGCTCCGAGTTCCAACCTTAAAAAAACGTCACGTGGTTTATGGACGGTGCCTTAGAATACCAATCAATCTTGTCAGCTAACATGTGTGTTTAGTTAATTCGATCCATTGAAAGAAAACCGTAGGTAATCGAACTTTTTTAATGATTTATATGATTTTATAGCTTTTGGACCACCCTAAGAGCAAAAAATACCCAAGTAAAGTTGATTTCAATATCAATAATGATTTCAGAACCCCCAAATTACCCTTTTAATTAAAATCTGCACAAACAACACACACACACAATCGTGATAGCTAACTATTGATTACTTTTTACTCAACCCAAAATCAGCAGATTTTCATAATTTAGGACCACCCAAATATAGTAAAACCAAAATATATGAAAAGTTCCATATCAGAAATGGATTCAGGATACCAAAATCATCTTAACCTGTGAGTCTCAGCCATTCAGGATAACATATGAGGTTTTGTCCGACCTTTGTATGGAGGCCCGCCACAGTGCGCTGCTGCCTAGGCAGGCCGTGTCTCCCTCGGACCTTCCACCTAGCATGTACTTTGATTTCGACACATTCACCACCAGTGCGACTTTTGTTGCTTCGCGGTTAAGACGGGCTTACAGTTCTGCCATCGTTCCAGTTCTGTCCACAACATTCATATCATCCGCAAAGCAAACAAATTAACCGTGTGAAAATCGTACCTCGGCTGTTGAACCTGACTCTCCGCATGACAACTTCCACCGCAATTCCGTAACACCGCAACACCATTCAACAACAACGCTCATAAAAAATCGGAAAGAAAGGAAAGAGTAAAAAGTAGATACAAGCAAGTGCATCTGTTATACATATATATAAGTATAGAAAGAGAGAGAGAGGGGGCGGGGGAAGCGGAGCAGTACGCTCTGACTCAGGTGAGATAGAAAGGGTTTGAGTTGCAGGTTGCTGTAGTTATCATTCATTCCTTCATTCTGTCGTACGCCGCCTTAAAATCAATGAACGGTGGTTCACGTCATTTTTGGAGGACTTGCCGTACAATGAAGATTTTGCCCATTCTCGAGTGCCCGTCGGTGAAACCGGCCTGATAACTTCCCACGAACTCATTTACTCTTGGTTATAGACGAAAGATGATCTGGGATAGCACATTGTAGGCGCCATTTAAATCTTTTGTCACCACGTTAAATTTTGGACAGTTTCCTTTCAGTGTAGATTTTTAATTATTCCACGGATCACTGAAACATTTCACTTGTATGACAGCTGAAACTATCCACTTTATTTCATGCTACAACATGTTTACATTCTTGTTACACTGAGAAAAATGGCGTCAAATCAACGGCAGCGAAATCAGAATTTATCGGTACGCGATCTTGCCAAGAAACTAAAACTACAGAAAAAAGTACCATGTTTCGTGTTTGAAAATCATTTGACCAGCGCTTGACTGTGGATCGGAAGATTGGAAGTGGATCAAATCGAATATTATGCTCCCGACAAATGGACAAGAAGGTGGTACCCATTATTGAGCAAAATCCCAATCTTTATGTGCGAAATGTGGCTTGCAAAGTTGGGAAGTCAAAATCATACGTACAAAAAGCAAAGCAGAGGCAAGGACTGAAGGCGTAAAAAGTGAAAGAGGTGCCCAACCGTGATGACAAGTAAAATTTCACTGCAAAAGTCGTGCTAAGGAACTTTACACCAATTTTTTGCTTACATTTGCTTGTATCATAATGGACGACGAAACACACGTACTCGAAGACTTTAAACTGCTTCCGGGTCTGGCTTTTCACACCGCTTATGGAAAGGAACGCAGTTGCCAAGCATTTTCGACCAAAGAAAGTGTCCACATTCCCGAAGAAGTATTTGATTTGGCAGGCCATATGTTGTTGTGGACGAAAATCTAAAAGCTTCGTTTCTACCGGCGATGTGTACGAGATAGGATGTCTACAAAAGCGGTTGCTACCGTTTATCAGAAGCCACGACTCTCCAGCTCTGTTTTGGCCTGATTTGGCCACTTGGTCCTGGAATGGTATAAGGTACAAGAGGTCAAATATGTGCCAAAAACAGCCAATCCACCAAACTGTCCAGGACTTCGCCCAATAGAGAAGCTCTGGGCTCTAGTTAAGCGGAAACTCTTCAAAACTAAGAAGGAAGCAAATGGTACCGATGATTTCAAAAGAAATTGATGGAGAATCGTCACGGCGGGCGTATCTGAGGATTTCGTTCAGAACTTGATGCTGGCTCATAAAGTTCAGGAATTAACATCTTAATCAACTGTTTCTAATGTAGATATAACTCTTTTTTTTTATTTTTCTTAAAGATCGTGCGTTTTGAAGTTGCTGCTCTGTTATTGAACAAAACTAGTTTAATTGCACAGAGAACCACATAGATGGAGCTTGGGAGGAGCTTTACATCTTCAATGTACAAGTTCACTAATTCATTCTATTTAAAGATCAGTACCGGTGCTGGCAGTACTTCGACGAGCACCTGAACGGCAATGTTACAGCGAATGAAAGTGGCACGGTAATATATCTAGGAACACGCGCAGAAGATGGCAGGACTCCGACCCCAACCCTTCAGGAAGTTGTGGAGGAAATTGGTCGGTTGAAAAACAACAAAGCTGCGGGTGTTTTCCATCTCCCAACTTAAAATTAAAATACGGTGGTGAAGCACTGGCCAGACGCTGCACTGGGTAATAACCAATATTTGGGGGGGGGGATTTTTGGGGGGGGGGTGGGTGGAAGGGATTGTTCCTTCTTTTTATGGGGAGGAGAGCGGGGGTGCTGGGTGTGTGGGGCGGCGCGCCACCACGCGCCGGCCCCGTTGCTCTCCCAAATTTTATGCCGCCGCCTGTCACCAATTGCAAAGGAGTTTGTGGAGCAATACCAAGCGGGATTCATGGGTACCCGCGATACTATGGACTAGATTTTCGCGATTCGGCAAGTGCTGCAGAAATGTCGCGAATAAAACGTGCCCACACATCATCTTTTCATCGATTTCAAATCAGCGTATGATACAATCGATCGAGACCAGCTATGGCAAATCATGCACGAATATGGATTTCCGGAAAAACAGACGCGATTGATCAAAGCAACGATGTATCGAGTGATGTGTGTCGTCCGAGTATCAAAGACACTCTCGAGTCCCTTCGAATCTCGGAGAGGGTTAAGGCTAGGTGATAGATTGTCGTGTTTGTTGCTTAACATTGCATTGGAGGGTGTGATTCGAAGAGCTGGAAAAGTCGCGAGTGGCACGATCTTCAGGAAGTCTGCCCAACTATTTGGCTTCGCTGACGACGTTGATATCGTAGTCGTAATTTTGAGATGATGCCGGGAACGTTCATCAGGCTGAAGCTGTTAGGATTGGGCTTGTGATTAATGCGTTGAAAACACAATTCATGAAGGGAAGAGATTCACCAGAAGACAATGTTAGCCTCCTAGCACGAGTTCAGATCGACGATGATGAAATCGAGGTAGTAGACGAATTCGTGTATCTGGGCTCATTGGTGATCGCCAATAACGATACCAGCAGAGAAATACAAAGGCACATTATGGCTGGCAATCGCGCCTACTTCGGACTCCGAAGGACACTAAGATCGAACAAAGTTCGCCGAACTACAAAGTTGACCATCTATACGACATTAATTAGACCGGTAGTTCTCTTGGGCCAAGAAACATGGACATTGCTAATGGAGGACCAACGGTTGGTGTCTTTGAACGGAAGGTGCTGCGTACGATCAACGGTGGAGTGAAGATGGAAGACGGAATGTAGAGGGAGCGAATGAACCACGAATTGCATCAGTTGCTGGGAGAACCTCCCATCGTACACATCGCTAAAATCGGTCGACTACGATGGGCTGGGCATGTCGTAAGGATGTCGGACGACTGCCCTGAGAAAATGGTTCTCGAAAACGAACCGACGGATACAACAAGAAGAGGCGCGTAACGAGCAAGGTGGATTGATCAAGTAGAAGGCGACCTGTGGACCCTCCGCAGACAGCGAGGCTGGCGAGGTACAGCCATGGACTGATTACAATGGAGACAACTTCTGTTAACAGCAGAGGCCACGCCGGTCTTGGTCTGATTGGTAAGGAAAGGTAACCGGCACTGGCCACGTCCTCACGGTCTTCGGGGAGGGGAAGTTTGATTAGTTTCACAATCGTTGTTAGAGGCCGTGTTTACCTCTGCATATCCACAATTGCCAAGGGAAGGATAGTTTTTAATTGTGTTAGTGAGGCAGGTTATTTTTAGATCATGGATACACTGTGGTAAGTGATGCGATCAATGAAAGCGCAGTAGACTGCTTTCTATTTTTAAATTTAGTGGTTATAGAAAGAGGTAGGTTACAAATGGCAAGGAACGGGGCGGGCCTGCGATTAAACTCCCGACCATCTGTTCAGTGAGCAGGACGGGTAACCACTGAGCTACCCAACCACGTCATCTAATGTAGATATTATTCTATTATTGTTTAATAAACAATTGGTTTTGTTGAATTATGAGTAAATTTGTTATGATGCTATTATTTTGGTGTCCGAAATTTAACGTGAACAGGCCTTAAGATTGTGATTGCTCGATAGTTCTCACACGCCAAAATGTCGCTATTCTTACACACCACATTTTTTTTGCTAAAAATCATCAACAATCATGCTGAATTTTGCCGAGCTGAATTTTCAGTAATCATTTCAGCAATATGAAATTGCTGATTTTTTCAGCAATGCAAAATGTCATCCTGCTTGACAGAAGTTTGCTGGACTTTCAGTATACATCTGCTTTTTGCTGAAAACTCAGCAATTCTCGCTGTTTTTTTTTTTGACGGACTTTGCTGGTAGAATTCAGCAAAAATTATCAATTTTCCGAAAACTCAGCAATTTTGGCTGTTTTGTCATTTGGCGGCACTTTGCTGGTAGAATACAGTAAAAATTATCAATTTACTGAAAAATCAGCTATTTGGTTTCCATTTCAAGTTGGAATTATTAAAATCGTATTTTATTTTGGTTTTTTTTTTATTCTATCTTGATACATTTGAAACAAGTTGAGTTTTTTTTTAAATATATAACGATATTTCAGTATCTTGCTTAGTCAAGCTCAGAGATTAAGTTATTTACGGTTAAAGGTCACATTGTCCACGGCCAAAACAGCTCCAGTGACAAAATTAAATCAAATTTGCGAGAGACGGCTCAAACTATAATTTGAATACATAGTTTGTCTGCTTACTAACCTTACCAATCAGTCCAAGGCCAGTGTGGCCTCTGCTGTACACAGAAGTTATCTCCATTGTAATTAAGACATGTATGTACCTCGCCAGCCTCGCTGTCTGGGGAGGGTCCGCAGGTCGCCTTCTACTTGATCGATCCACCTTGCTCGTTGCGCGCCTCTTCTTCTTGTACCTGTCGGTTCGTTTTCGAGAACCATTTTCACAGGGCTGTCGTCCGAAATCCTTACAACATGCCCAGCCCATCGTATTCGACCGATTTTAGCGATGTGTACGATGGGAGGTTCTCCCAGCAACTGATGCAATTCGTGGTTCATTCGCCTCCTCCACGTTCCGCCTTCCATTTGCACTCCACCGTAGATCGTACGCAGCACTTTCCGTTCAAAGACTCCAAGGGCGCGTTGGTCCTCCACTAGCAATGTCCATGGTTCTTGGCCGTAGAGAACTACCGATCTAATTACTGTCTTGTAGATGGTCAACTTTGTGTGGGGGATTTGTTGGTTTTGGCCGGGGGTAAAGGGGGGTGCAGCCAAATGGGTTTTGTTTTGGGGGGGTGGGGGGCAGTCCGGGGGGGGGGGCAACCACCAGTATATAGAATATTTGTGAAGGAAATGTTAAGATGCATTGTAAGATTTTAAGAGTATTTAATTACCTTTCAATTAGGGTATAATCATTCGATTTGAGTATAATCAACTTAGCGTGAAACGAAATAAAAGTTGTAGTAAGCTATGCAAAAATCTGTGCTGATTTAGCTCATTCTTGTAACGATCTTTGACAGTAACGGACCAGCAGCAGCAGCAGCAACAGTGAATCGACATTATCGAGGCTGGAAACTTGGATCAGGACACGACACCAGCTTCAGCCTTTAGTCTGATGTACGTTTTCGCCATCGTCTCAAAGTTACGTGCTATGATATAAACGGCGTCGATGAAGCCAAATAGTTGGACAGACTTCCTGAAGCTCGTGTCTATCCCAGCTTTTCGAATCACACCCTTCAACGCAATGTTAAACAACAAATACGACAATCCAGCACCTTGTCGGAGCCCTCTCCGAGATTCGAAGGGACTCGAGAGCGTCCCTGATACTCGGACGACACACATCACTCGATCCATCGTTGCTTTGATCAACCGCGTCAGTTTTTCCGGAAATCCATATTCGTGTATAGTATGTCTGCACCAACAGATAAAATTCTCGAGGAATATCACAACCAACCGAAAATACACGTCGATTTAACGGGATGTACGCAACTCCTTTGATGGCATAAGAAACATTGGAGAGTTTCCGCCATTTTTGTCGACGCTGTAGAAAACATAGAATTTTTTTTATCTGTTTTACTTACCAAACAACTCCTCCACATCACAACGGTCTGCCTTAAGATAACGCAGGAAGCTCTCCTGCACTTCCGGATTCATGAAGTCGTCTATAATTTATATAAATTTTAACATAAAACTTTAATTAGACTGGTCGCAAACTGCTCGAGCGCTGCCGAAAAAAAAACAATGAAAGCGTTTTTTTTTCTTTTTTATTAATTTGACAGACTGACAGTCAGGTGGTGAAAGATGCTGAGTGTTCAGCAATCTGGGCCAGTTTCCTGATATTCAGCAAAAACAAACCAAATTGCTGATTTTCAGTAAAACGTAATATTGCTGTTGGCTTTTCAGCAAATGATTTTGCTGAAATCCTTGATCATTTTTTGGGGTGTACATTGCAATAAGCGAATGGCAGCCCTGAGTGATCCATCCCTTGTTTTAGATCCATATACCAACACTCGATTGATTTCCTTTATCCTCGGATATATCTACAGATAATCGTTATATTTTTCTTAGGAAACTTCCCCGTTTTTCTGCTGGCTTCTTCAGTGAATTTTTATTTTTAACTCCTCCTCACATTACGTTTCTGACTTCTCTTCTTAGTATCTTCCAATTATGGAGAGTGTGAGCTGTTTAGTGGAATACTTGTAACTAGAAAATAAGAAGAATGATTAGTAATTTCCATTTAATTCCAACTACCTTTATTGCTTATCTTGACAGATACGCGTATTTCGTCTACAATGTGCAGACTTCTTCAGTGTCGTGTACTAATACTCGACACATTGTAGACGAAATACGCGTATCTGTCAAGATAAGCAATAAAGGTAGTTGGAATTAAACGGAAATTACTAATCATTCTTCTTATTTTCTAGTTATCTTCCAATTCACAAATTGATTCTCTAATAATTCATTAAAATTTCTTCGGCAATGCTAATCCATCATTTTAGATGTTTTTCTTGATTATCTGATAATCATCTTGACCCCTCATTAGCAAAACGAGTCTTCCGTTCCAAAACCCTCCTTCCCAACATTACAGATGCAATCAAAAAGCGCCTATCAAACAAAAAGTATTAATTTCATTTGGTGTGTTCTCGCCCTTCGAAACATGGCTCTAAAAACAGTTCGCCAAATTTGACCAAAACAACTCACATTTCAGATTGGTTTTGAATTTCTCTTTAATGGGGTGCCTATGAAAAACAAACCGAAAAAAATCCAATTTTTCTTGAACTTTGATCCATCTGCTACCGTGTAACACAACGATTTCCAGAGAATGTACTAATAGACCTTGATTATCTTTTTTGATGGTTATAAATTTGCTTATAATTGTAAAATGCACATACCATGATGGATGAGATAAAGAAAAACAGAAAGTCGATTTATGTAGTAGGCAGCTATTTTATAAATGTAGAACGACTTCTGTTCCGTTGCTAGGCAACGTACCAATCAAATTCCTTCCCGGAAAGTGTAACTCAACAACTAATTCATCAACTTTCATGTTCCCATTCGTCGCTTTCAGATCTCAAACCTGGTGCAGCACCGGTCCGAGCAGCAGCACCACACATCGGAGCGGACAATGCGGGCCATCGGTCGGGTCGGGCAGGCCGTCAACCTGGCCGTCGAACGGTTCGTAACGGTGGGCGAGACAATTGCAGATGACAATCCAGAAATCAAGCAGGACATGTACGATGCCTGCAAGGAGGCACGAGCAGCTGGTGAGTTAACAATTTCGAATCAATTTAATTCATACCCAACTCGTTGATAACCACATCCAGTGCAATCCAGTACCTAATGATACGACCGCCCAAAACGCCCGCATATTAATTACAGGGCCCTGTCAGCACGGTTGGCACCAGTTCGAACATGTATCTGTGTCAACACAAGCGTGCGGTCAAATCCAACCAAATGCATCGTGTGTGCAAGCATGCATTTACGATGCTGATATGGGCTGTCCAAATTCCCCACGACACTGCACTGCTGAAACTGAATTCTAATCTTGATTAATGAGCATGCAGAAAACGCTACCTGTCCACCACCAGTGGGCGCGCAATCAGGGGTATTTTAGTTGATGCGGGCCTGTATTTGGGAGGGGGGGGGGGGGGGGGGGATTTATTGTCTAGGGTAGCATGTTCCAAATTTACGTGCACAAGTTGCGTGCTTGTCGTGACACGGTGATAGTGTGGTTTAGAGTAGTTGGTATGGTCAACTGGTTGAATGTGAGATTTGAATCTGCATGTATGAGAGGTAATTCATTAATTTCGGTTCGTGATTACGCTCAAGTGCTTTATTCGATAGTTGTAATAGAATGCAATTAAAATTAAATTATGAATTTGTGCCGTAATCGGAGGTTGCCTGGAATATAATTATTGAATTGGAGTCGTTCATTTGGGAATATTGGTCGCGTTCTGAAAATTCCGAGTTGATTTGAAGTTGTGTTGATGTTTATAATATAGTATGAATGTATCGAGTGGAAGTTTCTTGCAAGTCATCAAAACAAGAGCCATGGGACTTGGAAAACTTGGTGGTGTGAAATTTTGTACGTAGTCGTTCAAAGTAATACTTTCGTTCTGACAGGTCGAGCTGATGGTTCTTCAGTTGGTTTTCTGGTTATCGTTGTCAGACTTGCTGGGTTCGCACCATTGCACATTGGCACAATTTTGAAAAAAGACGGTCAAAAACATTTTCACCCTTATGTCATCATTTTATCGACTAGATGTCTTCAGAAGAGTTGCTCAAAATGTTATTCCGCATCTTTTGAAAAAACACGCTTAACCTTTCGTACGGGCTTAACTACACTTTCAAATTCTAACTTTTTTCAGCTACGAAATAACGGGTTATTGTCTCCGACAAAGTTGTAGAACAGGTTATTTTAAGAAATGTTGCTGAAGACACTAAGTTTCCAGAATCTAACGTTAAAAAAAAAATATTTGTTTTTTTTCCCCCCCCCCCCCAAAACCTTTTTTTGGAAAAATTATTTTTTCGTTTAAAATTTCGATTTTAATTTTCTAAGAAATTGTAGGAATCATTAAAAAACATATTTTTGCTGTACACATCAATGCTCTCTGGTGACCACATTTTGATATATGGTGATTCAAGTGTCTGTGTGACGTCATAATCAACCACCTCAAAAAGGGTGGGCGGGTCCTGGCGGGGTCTTAAACCGATTGTATTTGAAAGATTATCTTATGAACTAATAATCCTGAAATTTTCAGCGTTGGGTTCCAAAGGGTACCTGGTTAGTTCTTAATACAAAATAGTTTAGTGAAAGAAAAAAAAAATGCTGAGAAATGTAATATTATCTATTTGACAAACGGGCGTTACAGAAATCATTATAATTTACTGTTGATGAGGGTATCAATCGTACAAACTTATATCACTTCTTTCTTCAGAATCATCACCTGAAAGTTCATTATCTGAATTCAAAATCAATTTTTAGGCCACAATTTCCTTCTTTTTTTTAAAAGGTTTTCGCATCATTGATATCAATGGATCCGAAGTTACAAGTAGTCGTTTGAATATGTACGTATTTGTAGCCATCCTGTTCAAAAATAAAACTTACTAGTTTGTTAGTCTTTCTTCAGAAAATTTGATTCTTTACCAAACTAGAAATTTTACGAGCTCGATGTTCACGACAACGCCGAATATCTTTATTACGGCATTCTTATGGCTCTTCGAACAAACTTCCAATTCCATGAATCATTATTCGATGCACTGACGATAGCATGCAATACCAAACATAATTTTTAACATGTAATTTTGTAGTTTCCAAGCAAAATATTTTGAACACCTCTACGTTTACAAATCAATCGGTGAAAAAAACTACGCCTCGCCAAGTAAACAAAGCCCAAAACTAGACGTCACCAGCATGATACTTTGGGGTGATCCATAAATGACGGAGCATATTTTAACCAATTTTAGATCTTATACCTTCTCTCGTATTTTGATTTCATATGGAGGATAATTTGTCAATGAACCAATCTGATTTTCTATACAAATATGTAAACAAAATCGAATAGGCCCTTCTGAAAAACTCTTCGAAAGAAATAATCATCAGTAGTGACATCACGTTGAAAGCTCAACATTCTATCTACAAAAGTGGTAAATTTCAAAATGCAATAGTTACAATTTGACATATTACCAACAATATATCGCATTTTGATTAGACTTGGTACCTCTCAGAGCACAACGGGCAACTCTTCTTCTAATTCGTTGAATATTATGACACATCCGCAATATTAATTGACTAATAACTAGTGTTGTTTCTAACAAACATTTTTCTGGGTACCCTTCAGTACCCAACGCTGAAAATTTCAGTTATACTAGTTCATAAGATAATCTTTCAAAAACAATCTGTTTAAGACCCCGCCGGGATCCGCCCACCCCTTTTGAGCCAGTTGAATATGACGTCACACAGACACTTGAATTACCATACATCAAAATTTGGTCACCAGAGAGCATTGGTGCGTTCAGCAAAAATGTGTATTTTAATGATTCCTACAATTTCTAAGAACATATTGAAATCGTCAAATTTGAAAAAAGTACAAATTATCTAAAAAAACCGGTTTTAAGGTAGTGCTCAAAGAAAACCAATAATATCTCTTTAACGTTAGATTCTGGAAACTTAGTGTCTTCAGCAACATTTCTTAAAATAACCTGTTCTACAATTTTGTCCAAGATAATAACCCGTTAGCATGTAGTTGAAAAAAGTTAGAATTTGAAAGTGTGGTTAAGCCCTTATGAAAGGTTAAGCGTGTTTTTTCAAAAGATGCGGAATAACATTTTGAGCAACTCTTCTGAAGATACCTAGTCGATAAAACGATGACAAAAGGGTGAAAATATTGTTGACCGTCTTTTTTCAGAATTGTGCCAATGTGCATTGGCGTACCCTCTTTGACAGAGTCGCATGGCGTTTTAAGGTTTGTCCCTTGGGCACTTTGTACGACGAGGCTTTTATGGTCCTCCTGGATAAAAGTATGCCTCTGGGGAATCTACATTCTCCTTTTGTACAGGCTAGACGTTCAAATATTATTGTGTCTCCTTGACCAACACGGCATGCCCTGGCTCCCCTACAAGCATCTACGCGTTCCTTGCCTTGAGTTTTTCTTCTTTGTCCTTCCGGTTGAGAATTTCTTCATCGAAGTCTGCCTTTTCACGACCACGACACAGCAATGATAGTCGGCGCTTGATTTTCCGTCCGACCATTATTTCCTCTGGTGGTATATGTAGGATTACCTGAACCGTATATTTTTAGCTCTGTGAAGAGATGGCAATGTGGATCCCTTGCTTCACCGTTAAGGCTCGATGACCGTTTCAAATTAGGCACATTAAACAAACACTACTACAGACATTCTTACATTTTATTGTACTAGTCCTTTTTTTTAGGGGAAACACTTATTTGCCAGCACTACATTTATTCTCTAAAATCTATTATTAATTGAATAACAAACAGAGGTCTTACAGGACCGTCTTCGACCAATGGTAAGGTTACTACTAACTACAACTACCTACAACTCTAAGTTTTTTTTTTTCATTAGGCCAAATCTACAATTGAGAGACTCTCTCTGTTTACTTTCTCTTTTTCTGATAGCTAAATCATTTTTCGTTTGGATTTTTGCCAAATATGCTAGCCAGCACTCTTATTTTGCGATCTGTGTTAAAGAATTAATCCATAGTTTTATAATTGGACTGTAATATAACTGTAATTAATGAAAGAGAACTGCAAAGCATCTCTCAATTGTAGTTTCGCCCTAATCGATTAAAAACCCTAGAACTCTTATGGTTAAACCCATCTGCAACGTGGTTGATGCTACCTGCTGTGTCGGCGATCTCTCTCTGCTGATTTCCATCTCTTTGCTGACCTCGATCGCTGAACAATAGCCAAGTTCAAAGCATCTGTCTGGCTTGTCGATAGTTAGACTCATATTGCCAGCAGCAGACGGGATAAAAATAGGACGGTTAGGGTGGTCCTCACAGACAGTATACCTGTAACCGCATGGGCTGCGGCATTGTGAGCTTTCACAGCTGTTTGTCGATAAAGTCTGTTCCGTTACTATCCGCTGTGGCCATCGCATTATTCACGAGCTTCATGTAATTTTCGATGAGGCCGTTCTGCTGAGGGAACAAAGGGGTCGAAAAAACGGACAGGATATAACGCTAGTCGCAATAAGCTTTGTACTGATCGCCGTTGAACGGCGATCCGTTGTTCGACCGAATCGATTTCGGGAACCCATCTCGTTCGGACACCGCTTCTAGCACTAGCCTGGTTTGGTTGAAACTGATCGATTTTAATGGCAATCAAGAATCTGTGACTGATAGAAAGGAAAGAATTATAGGAGCCAATTGTAGAAGTCGAGTCGACCAACGATTTTCTCGACAGGTTTATTTTGCTATTACAGACCTCGAGATCGACCAAATTTTGTCGAGTAGGTCCACTCAGTCGACCGCTCAAAAACAAGTTACTGATCTGTCACAATCTGTCATGTAAGAGTTTGTTTTGATACCAGGTGGAGCATGATCTAGGGAGTATAAAGTGCCCACGAGATTTGAGGGGAGCAACCATGAACCGAGAACGTTGGAGGGATATTGTGTATCAGGTATTGTTATACTGATGTTATGCCATGGAAATAAATAAATAATGTAGAGTTGGAGCCAGCTAAACCTTAAGCAGAAGTGTTCAAGAAGAAATTCAAAAAAAAATCCCCGGAGTTCAGGAGAGAACTTTCTTGAAGTTCAGAAGAGTACTTCTTAGAAATCCCTAGAATCATCAGCCACTCTAGGTACAGCGTCTTAGTGTGGTTTTTGGCTACCGTGTTTTGTTTATAGTTCCAGTTTGGTGCCATCCTGATCTTGTCGACGTTAAAGCCGGCACGTTCCACCGTTTTTTCGAAAAACCAAATGAAACCCTGCGCCTTTTTTGCCGCAGCGCAGATCGAAAGTCGACACTTGAACAGATTCAACACTCTCCTTGCCTTCACCAGATCAGCTGTCTTCGCGTTCCTGCTGCTTCCTGACCACCGATTTTGATGTCCAAAACAAACCATTAAAATAGCATATAATGCATCACTCCAGGAAACGAGTCAATGATATCTTGAAAATTTAGAAAACCTTTTAATTTTTCAACGTTTACCATCACAATCATTCATTAGATGTTCAATAATATTTGATGTTTGTGTTAAGAATGCTGTGCTCTGAGTGGATCTTTTTGCGAGTCAACTTGTAAAATTGAATTAATGCCTTAGAGAAAAAGACAAGAAAACGAATGCTTGAGAATTAACATAGCAAAAACCTCATCCAAATCTGATAATTCAAACATTTGTCTAAAATTTAAATAACGTTACCTCTGTACTTTTTTCATGCTCCACTTACGGATCTCAAACAAGAAAATCTTGCGATGGTTTTCATTGCTCGCCCATGCTTTCCTCTGAAAATCCTAGAAAGAGCGCACAACATGCAAATTGCAGCGTGGCACTAGCATTTTCTATCCGACCATTTTTCGAATTCGTCGGAACGATGCACTCGGAATCTACTGACTTTTTGTTCGCTTTAGAAAAAAAAAAAATATGGTCACGTGAGCTGGGCCGAGTGGCTGCAAACCAACGGGGGAGATTGCATTCACAAAACTAATTGAAGGCGAAAACATGGTACACGTCGTCGTTGGCTGCCATTCCAGTTTGGACGGAATTTTAAATTGGTCATGACCAAACTTCACTGCCATGGGGATTTCCGCTTATGCTTAGGAAGCGAAGGGATAAGAGGGCCATTTGCTTGATTAAAATCGATCAACCTTTAAGAAAACAAATTCATGATATAGTGTTTGTATCGAACCAAGCAGTCTTCGAGTTTCGAATTATGCTTGAAATATTTGGAGGCTCTACATTTGATAAGTCACCTTAAGAAACAGCCGTATAAGGTTTTTTCAGATCATAATGTATACTTTTCAATATTGAAAAGTGACGCTAAGTCTAGAACTGAATTTTAAGTCAATCCGTCATTGTTAGTACTGGTAAACTTCCAATCAAAAATCAGAACAAACTTTTTTTTATTTAGAAATAATTCTGTGAGATTTTTGACCACAATCAACTAAACGATAACCTTAAACTGAGAAACGGGTAAATGAAAAACCTTTTTTTGATTTAAAAAAAAACTTGATTGAAGACCAGTTGAACCTCTGAAAAAAATCAAATGATAAGGATCGTTGTTTCAGTAAAAGATCCAACAGAAGAAAACCAATAAGAAACTAAACCGTATGCTTAAATTTATTGAACCAAAATCAATAGAATACAACTGAACAATTTACAAATAAAATCATAAATACATAATGATAGAGTTTAGCGGATCGAAGGCAAAACAAACGATATAAACCAATAACAAATAAAAAATAAAATAATTCGAATCGAAAAGTTAGAAAACAATAAAGAACTAGAAACACGAAACGAATAACCTGTAATATAGGAAAATGAAAATTTAAATGAACATGAAAGCAAAAATATTGAGGATGGAAAACATAATCCTAAATATTTCAAATGAGAAAATAAATTGTAACAATTTCAGAATAACAATTCCAAACAACCTTACATATAATAACTAGATTCTAAATTTACTTTCTCCAAATTCCAAATTTCAAATTCCAAATTCCAAATTCCAAATTCCTTATTCCAAATTCCAAATTTGAAATTTGCTTTGAGATTCACTGTCAAATTGAATTAGAAATTGATTCTGAAATTTAATCTTAAAAAAGATTTTTTGTATATATTTGAAATTGATTTTTCGAAATTGACTTAAAATTTTTCTTTTTTCCAAAATTTCTTTAAATTTGACAAAGAGATTGATTAAGAAATTGAAGTTGAGATTTAATTTAAATCCATTTTAAAATTTACTTACAAATTGATTTTAGATTGACTTTCAAATTAAATTGAAAATGCCTTTGGCATTGATGTTGAAATTGATATTGTATGTGACTTTGATATTTACTTAGGCATTCACTTTGAAATTGAATTTAAAATGGACATTGAAATTAAAATATCACTTTGAATTTGCCTTTGAAATTGACGTTTTTTCGTGTTTTATATTAACACCAATATAAACTTTGAAATGAACTTGGTTTTAATATACTTCCAATAAAATTGGATTGAGAAGTAACATCTGGATTCACTTTAATGTTGAATTGTAAATTTAATTCGGAATGAAATTTGATAATGATTTTGAACAAGACTTATTGAATTTATTAACAAGTTAAATTTGAATTAGACTTTGGCATTATAATTGCCTTTGCCATGACTTTGAAATTAAATTTGAACTAGTTATGAAATTGAAATTGTTCCTCAATTCTTTGAAATTAAGTTTGAAATTGACTTTGCAATCGACTTTGCTATTGACTTTGAAATTGACTTTGAAATTGACTTTGAAATTTACTTTAAAATTGACTTTAAAATTGATTTAGAAATTAACTTTGAAATTGAATTTGAAATTGACATGGACATTGATTTAAAAATTACCTCTCTGATTTACTTTGCATGGACTTGACTTTCGAATCGGAATTTATATTGAAAAAATTCATTTAAAGATAACTTTAAATAAATATTTAGTTTTTCAAATTGAAAAATCTTATCAAATTTAAAATTAAAAAAAAACAACTTTGGAATTGACCCTGAATTAAAAAAAAATTATGTTAAATTTGAAATTGTACATAGAACCTTCTTTGATATTAATTACATTCAATTTAATTGTTTATTTTGAAGTGAAATTCAAATCAAATTTGAAATTTCGTCATTAACTGACTTTGGAATTAATTTTAAAATTTAATTTGAAATTTACCGGTAGTTTGAATTTGAAACTGTCTATGATTTCCGTCTGCGACTTACAGACTTCAGACACTGAAGAAGTCTTTAAGTCGTAGACGTAACAGGCCTATCTGTTAAAAGATAAGCTTTCTCTAGTGGAATTTAAAGGACTCACGTTTACTAGTGATAATTTAAAAAAATCGTTTCAATATTTTATATTTTATTTATTTTTAAAGTGATCCAATGAAGTGTTTATTTTAAATTCTCCTAGTTTCTCAATTAATGACTATTAAATCGAATTTGAAATTGATTCAAACTTTGAAATTGGTGTTCAAATAAACTTTGATATTTTTAAAATTAAATTTCAACAAATTTTAAAATTTAAATTCAAGTTTAAGTATACTTGAAACTGGGTACGAATTTGACTTAAATATCGACTTGAATCGAAGCGACTGTAAAATTGACAATTGACTTTGATATGTACTTTGAAGTTGACTCCGAACTTGGCTTTGAAATTTACTCTGCAGAAGACTTTGAATTTAGTTTTACTTGCAATTTAGCCTTCAAATTTTCAGGATTGTTTTTCAAATTAATTTAAGAATTGACTCTTGAATAAATTTTTAAATAAAGGTTCAAATTAACTTTAAATTTGACATCGAGATTGACATTTAAATTAAATATAAATTGAAATGAACGTTGATGTTCACAATGTCTTAACTGAATTAATTTTGGAATTGCATATGAAAATGCCTTTGTATTGACCTTGATGTTGACATCAAAATGGCTTTTGAAGATTATATTGACTCTTATTTTAAATGAAAATGAAATCAACAAATTCCATTTTTATTATTTCAAATTAGAATCAAATTTAAGCTTAAGATTCAAATAAAAGAATATTTATTAGAAAAAAACAAACAAAAAAAGATAAGAGATCACAAAAGAATATTAAAAATTTAATCTAAATTTATATTTAATTTTTAAGTTGAATTTAAATTTCCGTTTAGATGAGTATTTGAATTAAGATTTAAATTTATACATAAAAAAGCATTCAAAATTAAGTTTGATGTTCAGTTCGATGAAAAATATTTAAAAAAAATAGCAAGATAAAATAATGAGGCAACGAAGTATTTCGTTTTATGAAATAAAAATACACAAATAAACTAGCTAGAGAATAAAAGGTCAATTAATGATTGGTACAAGAATAAAATGAAAATAAACCAATTAACATGACAATAATTGAAAAAAAAAATTCGAAGAAAACAAAAGATCATATAACAAAATAAATACAAAAAGATTGTGATTTTTAATGGCATTAAAAATACAAACTTAGCCATAGCAAATAAAACCTAACAGGTTTAATTTCGAAAAAAGTTGAAAAATAATAATTAATACAATAATAATACAGTACAAAAAACCAAGAATGAAAAACGAGAAACCTATCAAAAACTTGCAAAGCTTATGAGTGAAAAAAAACATAAAACAAATAAATCCTCAAATGCACTTAGCGGAAAGGTGTAATTGATTAGGAAGAGGGAGGATAAATATATCGAGAAGGCTTTAAGCAGAGAATTAGTTCAATATGCACACCAAAAAATAAGTGCAAGATTATAAAGGAAAAGAAAATCGAAAGGAAACCAGATACGGAAAAGTGTAAGCAATGGAAATGAAAATTAAACATAAAAATGAGGGTAACGGAAAATTAAAAGAAAAACATGAGGTGAAAAGGAAAAAAAAAAAAGGAAGAAGGAAAAGGAAAAGGAAAAGGAAAGGAAAAGGATCAAAGGAAACGTGAGAAAAGGAAAAGGAAAAGGAAAAGGAAAAGGAAAAGGAAAAGGAAAAGGAAAAGGAAAAGGAAAAGGAAAAGGAAAAGGAAAAGGAAAAGGAAAAGGAAAAGGAAAAGGAAAAGGAAAAGGAAAAGGAAAAGGAAAAGGAAAAGGAAAAGGAAAAGGAAAAGGAAAAGGAAAAGGAAAAGGAAAAGGAAAAGGAAAAGGAAAAGGAAAAGGAAAAGGAAAAGGAAAAGGAAAAGGAAAAGGAAAAGGAAAAGGAAAAGGAAAAGGAAAAGGAAAAGGAAAAGGAAAAGGAAAAGGAAAAGGAAAAGGAAAAGGAAAAGGAAAAGGAAA
This sequence comes from Aedes koreicus, assembly GCA_024533555.2. NCBI lineage: Eukaryota > Metazoa > Arthropoda > Insecta > Diptera > Culicidae > Aedes > Aedes koreicus. Next base: position 114,328 of record JAHHFK020000660.1, read on the forward strand.
AGGAAAAGGAAAAGGAAAAGGAAAAGGAAAAGGAAAAGGAAAAGGAAAAGGAAAAGGAAAAGGAAAAGGAAAAGGAAAAGGAAAAGGAAAAGGAAAAGGAAAAGGAAAAGGAAAAGGAAAAGGAAAAGGAAAAGGAAAAGGAAAAGGAAAAGGAAAAGGAAAAGGAAAAGGAAAAGGAAAAGGAAAAGGAAAAGGAAAAGGAAAAGGAAAAGGAAAAGGAAAAGGAAAAGGAAAAGGAAAAGGAAAAGGAAAAGGAAAAGGAAAAGGAAAAGGAAAAGGAAAAGGAAAAGGAAAAGGAAAACGAAAAGGAAAAGGAAAAGGAAAAGGAAAAGGAAAAGGAAAAGGAAAAGGAAAAGGAAAAGGAAAAGGAAAAGGAAAAGGAAAAGGAAAAGGAAAAGGAAAAGGAAAAGGAAAAGGAAAAGGAAAAGGAAAAGGAAAAGGAAAAGGAAAAGGAAAAGAAAAAGGAAAAGGAAAAGAAAAAGAAAAGGAAAAGGAAAAAGAAAAGGAAAAAGAAAAAGAAAAAGAAAAACAAAAGGAAAAGGAAAAGGAAAAGGAAAAGGGAAAAGGAAAAGGAAAAAGGAAAAGAAAAAGGAAAAGGAAAAAGAAAAGGAAAAGGAAAAAGAAAAGGAAAAAGAAAAGGAAAAGGAAAAGGAAAAGGAAAAGGAAAAGAAAAAGGAAAAGGAAAAGGAAAAGGAAAAGGAAAAGGAAAAGGAAAAGGAAAAGGAAAAGGAAAAGGAAAAGGAAAAGGAAAAGGAAAAGGAAAAGGAAAAGGAAAAGGAAAAGGAAAAGGAAAAGGAAAAGGAAAAGGAAAAGGAAAAGGAAAAGGAAAAGGAAAAGGAAAAGGAAAAGGAAAATGGGTTTGTGGTTTGGTTTTGGGTGTTTATTTTTTTGGGGGGGGGGGGGCGAGCAGAAGCGAATAACTTGATAACTGGCCTTGGTATTTATGAGCTCAGATTAAGAGGTAAAATACCTGAGGATAATACCATCAAATTGTTCCCACAATGTCATGCGAATACCGAATTGAGGTAAGGCAATACCAAAATAATACCTCTAAGGTGACCAGATACTTACCCAGGTATCCGGAATATCAAGTTTAGTTATTCTAGAGACATTTTGCTTGCAATTCTTAGGTATTTTGCTTAGGTATTTTACCTCTTAATCTGAGCTCTTTAATACCTAGGCCAGTTATCAAGATCAAAATTAAGTATTCATATGCTTTTGTGTTCTGCTCGGGTCAGTAAGGGAATACCTGAATAAGAATAACATAGAGCTTGAGAACAGACATGCGTAGCATGGCAGTTAAAATAAAGCAAAAATATAGTTAATATGTTGAAACAAATTAAAGGCAAACTGATATGCAGTAGGGAAAAAGAAAAGCAAAAGAAAATGGAAAAAAATTAGGTATGATAATGAAACAGGACAAGGAAGGAGAATAAGAAAGGTAATAGAAAAAGGAATAGGAAAATGAAAAGAAAAGGCAAGAGAAAAGGAGATGGAAAAGGGAAAAGAGGAGGATAGTAAAAAGAAATCTGAAAATAAATAGGAGAAGAAAAAGATACAAATAGAGATAGAGATAGAGATAGAGATAGAGTTGAGATAGAGATAGCTATAGATATAGAGATAGGGATAGAGACTTGTTTATCACACCATAGTTGATACCAGACACACTGGGGTGGGAGGTACCACCGGTGCCGTATAATTAACAGTCTCTTCTGCTGAATATTTAGTACCTACTGGTCCATACTTTTCCGTCTACCCCAGCGAAACAATCCAGATCCTAGTAGTCATGTGGAAACCTGAGTCTAATCAAGTGATTGAGTTAACACAAAAAATTATACTGTCAATTGCATTAGTGTCGAATCACCTTACAAAGAAATAATCCACTCATCTAGTAGTCATTCGGTGCAATGTGATCGAATGACCGCCTCTCCCCGTATGCCCCCACATTATCTATCTACACAACGGTTTCTTTCGTGCCTTGGATTTAAATCAATTTTCGCAGTGAAAGAACCCAACTGTTGGCTGCCGGTCACTCCATATAGAAGCTTCCTTTTTGTCCGGGTGAACATTTTTTGTCCGGCAACCATTCGGACGGACTCTAAAATCCATTGCTATGCCATGAAAATGCAGAAATGGCATTTTCCTTCATACAATTCTGTGAAGCAGTTTTCGTGTTTGTTGACTTTTCAACGAGTGTGTGGTGCTCCTTTACCCTGCTCCGGAAAACCGTTCGTTCGGTCGGAAATAATTCGCCTCTCCACCATCAAGTTGGCATACGGAAAAAAAATCTTCTTTGAACCGGAGGAGAAAGCACGACTGGCATTTCCTATCGGAGTGCATGTCGCCATTTCGAAGCGAGAATTTGTCACGTTAACAATGTTGCCCATCGTCTAGACGTGCCACACGCGATCTTCCATGTGAAGTTTCTTCCAAGGACTGAACTGCAACCGCACGTTTAACTAAAATTGAAATTCAGTAAGTTTTAATTAAATATCGTATTTATAATCAGGACGAACTCGGTTGCTTTTGTTTTGCGTGACTCCAGTTGCTTCCAGTCCGAGGTAGAGAAAGAGCCTGCCCTGTTTGGAAATAGTTTGGATTTGCATTTTAAAGTTGGTCGTTTTGAATTTTTCAACAGTTCTCAAAGGCGATGACGGCTAGGTAAGGAGGCGCAAATATGCTCAGCGGTGGGTACACAAGAAAGTTATTTGTAGTTGAATATTTCATGACATGGTTATGAGCATGATTTTTTGAGTTTGGTGTATGTTCAATGACGTGTCATGCCCAAGGTTGTCTAGAAAAAAAATATTTCTGGATACTCGGAACAGTTATTTTATAACCTACTAAAAAGAAGTGATTGCTACTAGGTCTCAATGAAGAAGAAAAAAAACCGTTTGATGATTCGTGACAAGATATTCCATGAACCATCTCTTACCAAACTTCCCGGAGACAAAAGTGACGTAAACAGTTTTAAAAGCGGAAGCGATGCTGTTATGTCAAAAGTTTCCAACGAAATGGCGAAAACTTAATCTTCACCCACCTTGAGTACACAAGTTCTCCATTTACTGCATCCCCACCCCCCATTTCAAGCCATCCAATTTCACCGTCCTCACTGTTGTTGATCGGTGGAAATCAAGTACCACCCCAGGCCAAGCCAACCATGAAGAACAAAGTACGAGCAATTGGAAAAACGACCCCACCCACTCAAACACCCTACGCATCCATAAATGACGACGATGTCTCTCATGCAAACAACTTCCAACCCCCTTCAGGCCTCTCTCCGACACCAGTCCTTCAATCCATCTCTGCCGTGACACCTACTGCGTTTCGTTGCGGGGGTGAAGTGCAGCTCTACAGCGGCGCCGTAGAACCACTTACTGGCTTTGCTTTGATGAATAGTTACGATTGAGTTTAACTGCCGGGCCACCACCTGCTGCTCGGAATGGCGCTGCTGCGTAAAAGTTAGATTAGATAGTAGCAGCTTGTTGCCCGGTTTTTTTTTGTACTAACCCAACGGATTAGAACGTCATCGGGTGCGGGGTTTGCTTTCGGGGTGGGAGTTTCAGTTTCAATGTGTTTGCTGAAAGCTCGTGGGAACAGTAGGAGCTGATTCCCAGGGTTTGCCGAAAAAGGGAGACGGGAAGCGAGTAGATCCTTGCTCATTTTCATAGTCACACTTTAACAGTATGTTGCCAGGGTTCAAAGCGATACGCGCTGCGGGATTGAAGTGTTTGAGTGTGTGGAAAAAAAAGGAAACGGAATTTGTAAGTGACGGTAGAGTTGCTGATGGTAGTGATGCACTAGGTGCCATAGATCGTATGTCAGGATGTGTCAAGAAGAGTTAACAAAAAAATACTCTCTTTGAACGTAGCGGCTGGTGATGAGTAATGATTACTTCGGTGCACTATCAAAGTGGTCGAGTGCTAGAAGCTCCGTTTTCAGTAATTTATGCAGGTGCCATCGAGAGTTTTAGAGCATTTCAAAACCAGGAGCCATCACATCGACCATTAGTTTCTGTGGCCTTCTCTTCATTAGGATAATTCACTCCTGTGTTTAACCAATACAGATGGGCCTTTTTCTACACGGTTGGTGATTTCGCCCTGATTTTTCGTCGGTTTTTCGGACAATTTTGTTCTTTTTCGATTCGCTTTTAAGCTTTCAAAACTTCTGTAGCAAGTGCTTGGCCAGTTCCCAACATAGTGCTCTCGATGCACTTCCACAGTTTTCAATTGAACGATTTCGATGAGCAAAGCAATGCATTATTGTCAACTGCGTATAGCAAACAGGGTTTCATTCTAAAAAGAAATCTAAAAAAATCAAAAAACGAAATATTTTCTCAATGGGAACGGGAATCGAACTCGCCGTCTTCGGATGGGTAATTCCATGCCGTTACCGACCAGGTAATCTGTCACATGTTTTGACCTGCTGTATGATGGGAGACCGGACTTTATTCGCTTGAATGATATTTTTTTCCCATGAAAGAACAGTGCTAAATTAAAACACGAAATAGTTTTGATCCACTGTTCTTAAATTAACAAAAATAGCGTCACGCTTAGCACAATATGATGTTTGATGATGCTATAGGCTACCGCCCATTTTGCATAGCAGTCCGACAGCAATGGGCTTTCCTCTCTGTTAGACATGATCAAGCTGATTATCCTTATCATGCCATTTTACGAAGGGCCAAACACGGGATGGGTGAATCGATAGGCAACATCACTAAAAAAGAGTTAAAGATAAATGGGCAAACAAAAAAAAAAGTAATGTTTAAATCATCTATGAAGTAAAATCAATAAAACAATACTACCAACTATAATGATATTGTGAGTTATGATCAAGTAATGACAAAGATTGATATGTTACCTAAATCCAACACTAGCCAAATGGAACACAGCGCTGTATGAATCAGATCAGCTCAGACTTGGTAAAAAGTCCATTTGCAAACCGGAAAGGAATAATACATTCTTCAATAAGTGCAAAAGCCTACCACAGATTCCGTAATTTTCAAAAACCTACCACAGCTGTTATTTTTTGCGTTATATACTGGACATATAAGGAATGCTAGATGTCATAAATTGAAGGTATGTTTCGTGTTTAAGTCAGATACCGCCTAAATCAAGTTTGTTGTATGAAAATGTGAAGGCCATGATATGATGGAAATAATACGATGTTTTAAAGAAATACTACATAATGTACATATAATAATTAAATGCCACTATTTGCCTTTTCCGCTGCGATGTTAAATGATTGAAACTCTAAAATAGCGAAAATTCCAACGTGATATAATGAAATAAAGTTGATCACATGGCATCCTAGCAAAATAGCAAAGAAGATTTAGGCAAATAAATTTCATATGAGTATGATTACTGCCCAAAAACGGAAACTCAATAAATACAAAACAAACAAAAAATTAAAAATGATTGACAGGAAATTCTTCGAAAAATCTTTTTTTCTACTGGGTCCATAAATGATTCTTTATGTCTGTAAAATAGAAAATGTAGGATCATAAACAATGGTAGTTTTTGAATTAATTATTTTTGACGAAGAATATTTTTTTTTTGTAGAATTTGTCGTATATAATCCACTCTCTAAAAAAAAAATAAAAAACTATCCTACCTTTTCAAATACATAACGTGAGTTAGGTGGGCCAAAACTTACAACGATGCAAATGCGAAGCTGAAAATAGCATTGAATAATATTGTGAAGGGATGTTAGAATATAAAATGATAATAACAATTATATTTGTGATGTCTGCATGTCTGCTGATCCTGCTGCAATTGTAGACGGACTTGCATTATCATAGACACGGGGGAAGAAAACAATTCAAAATTATTATACAACACTTGGGAATTCTATGGATGATCTGAAATTATATACCGTATAAAGAATACTTCCATTTTTTGTGGTAGGGTAAGATTTCAGCATGCTTCTTTAGCGGGGTAACGCTGCCTACATCGCCTTGGTGCGGCTGCCACCTAATGTATAGTTGACGCGATACAGCGTTTTTTACTCAACCGCTGGATGCCAGGACAGACGCTGTTTGAGCCGCACCTCCTTGGTAGACAGACGCTCGGAACGCACCTCCTCAATCTAGCTGAAGTCAGAAGGACAACAGTGCCCAGGCTGCACTACCAGCTAAGTACGCAACCCTTAGCTGGCGGTCTTTGTCATCTCTTGACCCGTGGAAGCATGAGGTAGGAACTTGTGAGGACCATAGCAATTTTGCGGGGACGCACGTTCCATCCCAGGTGTCTACTCACCATTTTGCAGCTCACCATTTATAAATCTCTATTTGCCATGTTAAAACTAGCAAGCACGTTGTACATTCAACAAACGAAAAATTAACAGTTAATTGCTATAGCCGAACTGCAACACGGCAGATCAATTTTGTGTTTCACATATTCAGTTTTTCTGGCTAAAATTTATAATCTCTATTGTTTTGCAGTTTCAGAAGCAAGTGTGTCTATATCTCAACTCTCTTTGGATGGGGTTCTGAGGCTATGACAATGGCCGTTTTTCTGTTGGATGAGTTGAAAAGATGCGAATTTAACCTCCGAAACCCCTATCGCTCTAATGAAAACTAATGATTTTATTTCCACGCTGCTGTCTGGCGTAACAACTGAGGCCCGTCCCCTTTTTTAAAATTTGATTCGCATTGCCTTCATGGCGAACAGTTATCATTCGTTATTGAATCATTGACACGCTCTCGTGATAAAAAAGCGCTTTTCCGCCCGGCTGCTGGAGATCGAGTAGACGCCGCCTGATGTGGCTGGCACGTCCGTGAGGCGAGGCAAGCGGAAGAAGCCCAACGCTGACGTAAATCATCCTCCGTAAATAACTAAAATATATCCTAATCAATTTGCCAACTAAAGAGTGTGTTTGATTGAAATTTCTCTTGAGCTCATCGAAATGTTTATTACCACGCACAGGTCAAGTGGTTAGCGGCGTCGCCCGTCCTTTAAGCGGTTGTCATGAAGTTGAGGGTTCGATTCGCGCTCTAGAAAATGTCCAAACTGGTCTACTTGGTGTTAGGTTAAGTTGTTCGTAATTCGCTCTACACCCAAACTAAAAAAGTAAGATTGTTATACAATTTCGCTTGATTTTGTTCCATTCTTGCTATTGATCGTAGCTTGGATGAAAAATCTAACATTAGTTGTGGGCAAAAAAAGCAACAGCAATTCGAAATGAAAAATTGAACATGTGCGTGAGGTTGTGCGCAGTGATATTTAGTTGATGAGTAAGAGATGGGTGTTCGAAAGTCAGATGACTCAATAATAAAAATAAAATTAAATTGGTAATAAAATTTACCATTTACGAGATCGGGATACGAACCGTGATCGTCAGCGCGGCGGCTCATGCTGGCAACCTTTCAGCCACTTTGACTAAGTAAGAGCAAGGGAATAGAAACCCTACAGTTAGTTCGTTTGGCGAGGAATTCAGGGTACAGCCATGAAGCAAATGGATATATTTTGCACCATGTGCAACCTGTCGATAACAAACTTGCATGGCATTGTTTATTTCATAAAACGCTTTGTCGAGTGAGAACAAAAATAGAACACTTGACGGCGGCAATACAACAGTGGCCAATAGCGTTGCGGCATTTTGTGATATCGACTCATCCATATTGTATATTGATATGTTGGTGATGATTTAGTGGTGAAAAATTAGTTATGTATCAATATCCTTCTAGTCCAGGAAAACCTGAAAACAGAATAGATCATTCCAAATATTAGAGATAAAATTTCAATAAAAGATATTATTTTATAAGACATGTTGTAAATTTTTTCTTTAAACTATTCTAGTAACATTTCAAAGGTTGCAATCGGAGTGATCGAAGAGTCCGGTTTGATGATTTCTGAAATAATGGCTATGTTACCATAATACCACTAAACACAATATTAAAATATAATCCTACATTGCTTATAAGCACATGCCAGTCTTTTATGAATATAGTAGTTGAAGTTTAGAAGTGCAATTTTAAATTAAATATTATGCTGAAATGCTGAAAAACAAATTGAGCCTTTGATGCCTGTCATGTTGCTCTAGGCTCTTACATGGTTGTGGAATGCAGATGATTCTAAAGCGTTATTATATGTAGCATTTCAAGCTTATTGCTTTCACAAATTGCTTATTGCCTGCTCTCAACTCAGTGTTCCAAATGCACTTCCACAGTTATTAATTGAAAGCTTTCGATGCCGATGATTCTAATGCGTGCTGAAATTATTAATAAATTAAGAATGGAAAATATACAATATGACTTAAGGTACATGATCTTCAGTCGCACCCCCTCACTTCGCTATTGTCAGATTGACAACATTGCCCAGGCTACGCCAACCAGCGTCTCCATGTTTCAGCTGGCAGTCTTTTGTGATCATATGACTCGTGGAGGCGTGAGGTAGGAACTTGTGAGGACGAGAGGTCGGCCGCACCCTCCTTCGATGTTGTCAACTCACCATTTGAAGCCCTTGTACCATAAAACGCTTTGTGGATCAAAATGGGAAAAATTTCCTTTTCTGAATCATGCGGATTGCTCAAGATATGATTGCAAAACTGCAATTGCATTTATTGCCACCTTTCCAACTTTTGAGTGTATGTTCAATCTTCAGTCTGTACAGTCTCGAGTTGAAGACGGTGTAAATGCTTATTTTTGTCGTAATATCACGTGCCGCCAAACACTCAGGCTGTCCTGCAGCCCAAGAAAACTGATAAGAACATTTCAATCGCGAACCATGTTCCCTCCGTAAACACAGGATCCATTTCACACTTACAAGCACGTTGGACATATTAGCGCCAACATTTGATAAGGGCGAATTTGCTTTTGTAAACAAACACTTTGTCTGCTAATTTATCGGAAGTTGAGTACAATTCCTTCAAATTGAATATATCAGCGGATAGAAATAAAGCTGATCTTCCCAAGTAGCACACAAAACATCTTTAATATTCAACACTTGGTTTTCAAGTTTTATTTGAGTAAATCTGCAGTAACAAAAAGCATATTTTGTTACAGCAGAGTTTATTTCACGTAAACGATATACTAGATATTTCATTGGTGTTGCTTAAATGGTTTGCCAAGACCATTCAAAACAAACATTGAAGTTAGTCGAGACCTTGGCTTTGTGATCTTGCAGCTAAGTAAACTTAATCATGACGTTGCATATTTAATATTTTCCAGTGTATGTGATGTTTATTATGGATTTTTTTTCACCTACAGTGCAAAATAACAAATAATTTACACTCGTGTTCCAATGAAGCGTTCTGATACTTAATGTTTTCAAAATGCGTTTTCTGAGCCATATGCGCAACGTAATGAGAACGCAATATAAAGTCAAAGAATAACGTTACGTTCTTGCAACGTTCAATTGCACATTACCACAACAGTGATACCGATTGAAATATATCCGAATTAGCCGGCGTCGGTGGTGTAGTGGTAAGCGTGACTGCTACTTGGCACCCCAGTGGGTCTGGGTTCAATCCCAGTCGACGTCGGTGGTTTTTCTGAGGCGAAAAAATCTAGTCACGTCTTCCTTCGGAAGGGAAGTAAAGCCGTTGGTCCCGGTTCATATTCATGAGTCGTTAGGTAGGGTCCAGGTGGTGGAGTCGTCTTCCTGGCGTCGGTGATTGTCACCATGTGAGGAAATAGGCCGACGTAAAATAAAGATTAAAAAAAAAAAAAAAAATATATCCGAATGAAATGCACACTACCGACCACATGTGTATGGACATGATTGAAAAAATAATCAATTCATAATCTGATCAAAATTGGTAAGGGTTGATTTCTAGAGGTTGTTGTTATTGTAAAGGTCTAACAAAGAAAATGACTTGAAGTGTTCATTATGCAACTTCTATCAGCTATGATGTTCATAGTAGTGGCTATTACTATTAACTTTTAAACAAGGATCACTCAAATAGTGACAGCATAATATTTGAATGTTTGGCTGCACTAACTAATTAACATAAATACAGATATTGTTGCATGGGATCTAGCTATCTTCATAAAGCTGAAATAAATGATCTTCCCAGTCAAAATAAACAGTTGTGAGATAACTAGTTGTGCGTAATGAACATAAGCTGTAACGTTTTTAAATTAACTCTGCCAACTGTTTACATACAAACAAATTCAATGGTTTCACAAGAAACCCTTGGACCCAATTTAAAGGACAAATTTGTTGCTATGTTCCCAACTACCACCTAATGTATTCATCACATAGTAAAGCTTTGGCATTGGTAAAATTTCCAATGTATCAGTACTTGGTTGTATTTTTTTTTTCAAATAGCTTATTTAAATCAAAACCCATGCAACAATATCTGTAAAGTAGGGATTGTAATGTTTTGAATATGGAATAATCAAAATAGCGATAAATCATAATAAAGTTGTTCAATAAATTTATTACGTGAAATTGTTTTGTGAGTTAGGCAAATAAATCTTCAAGTAACAATAAAATAATCTTAAAGTAACAGTAAAATAAACTTCATCAAGATTGGTTTTAACGACCAACTTAAATGATGAGACAAAGTGTTTTTAAAAAGAAAGTTATCAAACTTCTCGTGGTTCAGAACAGGAGACGACTTATTAAGCTCCTTTAAACAGTCATATGATTGAATTTATAAGGCTAGTAGTTTTTCGTCATAAACAATGCAATTAAATAATTTCAATGAATTGCACTATAAGTTCTACATGTTAAGAACGGTTTGATACTTTCTACCTTTGCTAAGATAACTTCACTTAGAAACAGTTGTGTCTTAAGTAATTGAAATAGTTTTAATTCAATTACTTATTTTATTTTATGTTATAATACCATTTAAAAAATGTTTGTGTGACCTTGACCAAAATAACGGATAATCCAATTGCCTGCATTCCAGACTTCGAATTCATGGAAGAATTAATAATACTAGGATTTTATTTAATTATTCCGATTGAACCTCTTAACGAATCCCCACTAATTTGCTTTTCAATTTTTAAGTAAAAAAACATGGTGTAGCATCTAAATTATTCCAATTCTGTGTTCCAATGGATTGAACACTTTTCAGTACGTTATGCATGTCCTTTGAACAAATAAGCAGCTATTAGTTTAGTGTAGTATTAAATTTATTAATAGTACAGTAGTTTTTAATTCTAAGTAAAACAGGTATACACAAACAAAGAAAACTCACTATCAAACTACGACTGTCGCTACCAGATTTACTATAATTTTAAGATGTCTGCATACATAAATATCATAGCAGTACCTCACGTGTTAAGAATGGGTTCAAGATTATTTTAGCCGGTAGTGTATTTGGTTTGATCGCAGTCGCCATATGCCAAAAATGTTCAATACAAAATGATATTTTCAAATTTCACTCATTCTTCCACAGTTTGAGCCTAACATGAACCTGTAACGATTTACTATTATACGAATGAATCAGAAATCTGATTCTTCCACATGTAAACATAATTTTACACAAATTTTTCTTTTTCAAGTTCTTTTCTCGAGGATTCATTCAAGGGCGTTTATATTTTTCTTAGTAGAACAGAATATTGATCCATAAATCCGAAAGCGTTTGAAAATAAACTTATTCCAATACAATTTTCAGATCATTTTACTTCTCAATATTTTGATTAGGAATGTTTGGTTGATAACGATATCCATTAAAAAAAAAGTTATCCTCACATTCATTTAAACATCGGCATCATTGCACTTTCCTGCAACGCGATTTACAATATTTTTAAGTTTTACAAAATGCTATTGCAACTCTGTAGAACCAGCGTCAAGTTGCAAATAGGCTCCACCCTTGCGCTTTTTACGTTGCTGTTGTGTATGATTTTGCGGTACATAGCCAAACAAAACTATCCCTAATTTATTTTAAAAGAGATTTTTATGCTCTATTGAAACAAGTTGTGCTACTTGGGTTCCTTAAAGAGAGCTTAATTTGTATTTGTGACCTTTTGTTCAAGAGCAAATGACTACGAAAGCCATTGTTTATAGAAGCAGATTCGCCTTAATCTAATGTTGGCGCTGATTTAACAAACAACATATCATTAACTGTCAATTCGTGCCGAACTGCAGTTTTTATAAATTCTCGTGGAGAACCAATAGCGGAGGAGGAACCAGAGCCTCACACACCAATAACATAGGGTTTCATGGTTCTATAGACTGAATAGAATATAGTAGAAATTTATTAATGATGACATAAATTTCTTCACATCAACAAGCAGTCCTACGTCAACTTTGCAGTTATGTAACTGTCATAACTCACCCTTTCGTTTTATTTAATTGAATTACAAAAGTAATTAATTTACGGTAGTAATAATACTAACTTTGTCATAATAACACTCCTAAGGTATGTTTTATAGCTTTCAGATCTGATACATTCGGTTGCTCCGGTATTAAAAACTTTCAGAACTAGATTTTTATAGACATATTCTCCAAGACACATGTTTTAAGATATGCTCTATGAATAGCCATTTGCTTGAATTGATTAATTGTCCCTGAATTACAAAATAAGATATACGGGATACTTTCAAAAAACTAACACAGGGCAATATTTCCAGTGAAAATTATCAATCTATGAATCCTTTTATTTTTCTACAAAAAATCTGAATTTCAATTAAGCAACTTAATAGCTTGAGATGCAAATCCTGTGATAATGTTTTGAAAATCCCTTTGACAAAATTACTGAGCAATTACAATATATCTGAACATTTACGCACCAAACCTTAATGATCTACAAATTTCTTTGCCTTATATACAGCATTTCTGATAAATTTGACAATTTGACCGACCTCCTGTCAACACAAGTTCCTAGCTACGAGTCATATGATCAGCTGACCAGTCTGCTGGTGACGCTGGTTGACGTAGCCTGGAAAATGTTGTTAATTTGACTATAGTGAAGTGAGGGGGTGTGGCTGAAAATGGTGTACCACTAAACTGCCGTTATAAGCATAACTGTCCCATGTATATAGGGAAGCTCATAGAACATGGGACAATTATGCATATAACGGCAGTAAATCACATTGTATATTTTCCATTTTCTTTAATTTATAGTTGCAGCACACTTTGGGGTCATTTTTGCATTCCAAAATCATTAATCTTAAGAGCATAGAGAAGCATGACAAGCATAAAAGGGTCAATTCGTTTCTGGCGTGTGCTTATAAGCAGTATTTGATTATATTTTTATTAACTCTTCCATTTTTTTCCAAAATCATCAAACCAGGGTCTTCGATAACTCAAATTGCCATCCTTGAAATGTAACTAAAACGGTATAAATGAGTTGGAATGCCCACTTTCCGTCATTAATAATTTGTAAATAAAGCGGGTTTCTCGCTACTGATTAGGGCATCCTCTTGTTGGTTAGCTCGTATTTTTGACCAATTTTACAATCTTGTTGTTGGATTTAGTTGTTACGGTTTCACAGGCCGCTACAAAGAAACACCATGCTGGAGGTGACTGGGTTCCATTCCCGTTCTACTCTAGGAATTTTTCATCAAGGAAAATGTCTCGACTCCCTGGGCATAGGGTATGATTATACTTGCCACACAACCATACTAATGCGTAAATGGTACCTGGCATCGAAAGGTCTCAATAATCTCAATTAATAACTTTGGAAGTGCATTTGGAACACTAAGTTGAGAGCAGGCAATAAGCTGAAATTTGACCATTGATGACATTTGGCCTAATGCAAACCTTTTTCAGTATTGCGAATTGATTTATTCGACTTGTTGGATCGTTTTGTTGGAAGGAGACTGTTATGTTTTCGCGGGTTTCATGTAAGTGTTTTTGTTTACGGGTCAACTCCTTCGTTTTTGGAACTTCCCAGAGCGTACACAAAACTGTGAACTCAGACCGATACTTCAAATTGATGTTGCTGGTCAGTGGAGCTGCATGCAAGACAAGGTCTTAGAAAGGATGGTGGCTCAAAAAGATGATTTTTTTGATGAATTTCTATTGATATAGTAACTGAGTTAATTTTCAATCACTTTTGCTGATAATTGAGTGGTGGGTCATTAGGCCAAATGCCATTAGATCGAACGCCAATAGGCCCCGTAATATTAGGTCGAAAGGCCAAATGGATTGCTTGGTTTGAAGAGAGTAAAATACAATCATACCACAAATAAAGTAAAACGAACAACGTAACTAGAATTAACATAACTTTAACCTCGATATAAGGATACTTATAAACAAGATCTTTCGCATCAGAAAAAAATCTTACATACAATTATTTTATATCGAATCAAAAGTTTGGGCCCGACTTACTTTCGGCACTGTTAATTAAATTGTTGCCCTGTAATGAGGCTTTTGCAATCAAAAACCTTTTTTATAGAATAAAGTTTTGTTAAAGTTTTGCTAAGATTTGTGAATTTTCACTTAATCTAGAGATTTCGATAATAAACTAAAATGTTCGATCAAAATATCACGTATAATGATGTTGAGATAATCGCTTTGATAGCCTTGCGAACCCCTTCGGTATTCGGAAGTATTTCCGCAAGCCCGAAATTTCGGTCGGTGGAGAGTGGAACGGTCGATTGGTGGTCGATTGGGCTGGGTGGTGTTGGCGGCTGCATGGGGTCGTTAGAACGGTCGGCTCGAATCCCGTTCGCGAAAACCTGTGTAAGAAGCCGTCGAACGGCTGTTCGAATTTTGAGACACACTACATTTTACACACACATTAAACAGATTACCTTCTCTTTCTGAGAAACTTGCACGCAAACGACTTATCACCGCACAAACCTACTATTTATTTCCTAGCCTGGGAAAGGTAAATTAACGTAATGTATTAAACACTAAAAACCTTCAAATCGTTCCACTACCAAACAAATTCCACTACCGTTTGACTTCACGGTCCAGGGCAACCTGTTCAGATGTAGTCCTGTAAACCCTCAGATAGGCCTCGGTTAGTAGTCAGTGGTAATCTGAGGTTGTTGAACTACTTGAGGAAGTTCGACGACCTTATGAACCCGATAATTAAAAGTCATATTCGGAACCGATGGTGGATACCATCTTCTTCCTTAGCCAACGTTCAGATAGCTGTCTCTTTCCCATTCTTAACTGAATTCATATAAGTCCTTCCCCGTGGTGAGAGCAGCGGTCGTAAAAGTTCAGGAAATGACCAATGAACCAACTTTGAAGAAAGATATTTGACGATACGTGCAAGTTGAAAATGGGTATGGTATTGTTTGTTTTTTTTTTAATTGACTAACACTCAAACTGGTGAACATTTACACGTAGACAATGGTGGCGTTGATGAAAACATAAAATATCTAACAATAATAATAATATAAACTACTATATACAAATATTTTAATATATTAGAGAATACTTCTGTTAAATTTGACTTAATGTTCTAATAGAAGTAGCCAACTTGCTACACTATCATCAAGCATTATTAATGATTATTATTGATCTTTAATTGGTCTCACAATGTATTGCTCTGACTGTTTAATCTAAGACGTAAGAGTGAAATATCGATATATTAAAGTGAAATTCATTATAGAGTATTATTTGAAATTGACAGTGAATATGCTTCTTTCTATCTACCAATTAGGGTAATGCACTGTTATAATCCGTTCACAATACAACTATGTTACTTGATATACACTCAGTAGCAAAAAAAAGCCGAGCAAAATTTTGCTTCCATAAACCGTCATATTCAACCTTCTGTAACTTTGTCAATTTTCAATATTTTGTACTGAATTTTTGACAGAACTATAATTAATGTATTAAACTTATGTGACCAAAATTTCATGTTGATAAGATTTATAAATTTGAACTTTTGATAACACATGTCAAAAAAGTCGTTTTTGGACACATAAAGACTGTATTCGATGAAATTTGGACACACAAAATAGGTCACCAAAAATTTTCCTTGAGCCCGATTCTTTTCAAACTTTCTGGAAATAAAGTACTACTAAATGGTTAAGTTTTGACATCATTGGTTTATTGAACCTCTTCTCCCAACCCAAATGCCCGCACCTTTGCCTTGACCCCTTTCATCAAATTTTGGGCAATGATAGGACCGACTTGCTTACTTACTTTTAACCACACTTTCTTTAGTTCAAGTTCATTTTCTATCAGTTTTGGAGTTTTAACGAGCTTTGCCTTCATGATTGCCCAAAATTTTTCAATTGGGCGAAGTTCCGGAGTGTTTGGAGGGTTGACGTCTTTTGGTACAAAAACTACATTATTATCTTTGTACCAGTCTAAGACGGGCCGGGCATAGTGGCAAGATGCCAAATCCGGCCAAAACAGTGTCGGGCCATCGTGAGATCTCAAGAAGGGCAGAAGTCGTTTTTGGAGGCATTCGTCCTTGTAGATTTGTCCGTTGACGGTCCCAGAGGTGATGAAGGGCTGACTCATTTTGCCACATCCGCAGATCGCTTGCCAGACAAGGAATTTTTTGGCGAATTTCGACAGTTTCTTCTTCCGTACACTCTCCGGAACGGCCAACTTAGAGGTGGCGACGTAGTGTTCCTGTCCTGGCATTTGTTTGGTGTCGGCTTTAATGTAGGTCTCATCGTCCATCACAATGCAGAACGGTTTTGTGAGCCACTCCCTGTACAGTTTTCTTGCACGAGTTTTGGCCACCGAGTTCTGTTTATCGCTCCGGTTTGGTGCCTTCTGGACCTTGTACACATGTAATCCAGAACGTTTCATTGTTTTCTGCACAAAACAAACTGAAACTTTCGCCTTTTTCGCAACATCCCTGATCGAAATGTTGGGATAACGCTTAAATTGGTTCAATACCATCCTGGCCTTCTCGGATTTGATGTGCCACGTTTTTTGCCACTACCATTTTCCGCTTGGTTGTCTTACGGTCCTTGAACGTTTTGATCACATGAGATACGGTTGAATGTGCGATTCCGAGCTGTTTTCCGATCCATCGATGAGAAGCGTTTGGGTTTTCGAAGTGAGTGCCCAAAATTTGTTGGCGCACTATTTCTTCATTCGAAGCCATCACTGAAATCACTCGACCGATTTTCACGAAACTCATTACACAATTGACACAACACAATGAAATACATTCAGTTAAAATTTCAATAATTTTTACCCACACGCTAAAAAGTTACGAACAATTGCGTGTGTCCAAATTTCATCGAATACAGTCTTTAACCAATACATATTGTATGCCATATTTTAAAGTTCTTCATGGGTTACACTTGTTATTTCGTAAATATCAAGCGTAACAAATCATGTGTACACAAATCATGTGTACAAACAAGATGAATTCGCCTCGGCTTTTTTTTTGCACCGATATTTCAGCAAGGTCAATACCGTGTGAAAAAGTGAAATACTCATGTTGGTGCGTCAACTTTGACGCCACCTGTGGTCCAAACCACTTGATGGAAACAGTTCAAATTTTGTCCACATTATTTTCTATATTTTTTTAGGCTGTATTGAAATTTTTATTATGCTACTTAAATTTTTCACAAAAGTACGTATTTTTGAAATTGGTATGTCCAAAAACGACTTTTTTGACATATGTTATCAAAAGTTCAAATTTTTAAATCTTATCAACATGAAATTTTGATCACATAAGATCAATACATTAATTATAGTTCTTTCAAAAATTCAGTACAAAATATTGAAAATTGACTAAGTTACAGATGGTTGAATATTACGGTTTATGGAAGCAAAATTTTGCTCGGCTTTTTTTTTTGCTACTGAGTGTAGCTTTACTTTATATCAACATTCATGCATCTAGTTTTCACTGAAAATAATATTTTTGACATTTGAGTTCAAGATACTCAATATCATGTTATGTAGCTTTTTGTCTTGATGGGGTATTACATAATGTTGTAAAACGTGTCAAGAGCTACAATTTGATCGTACTTCACATACATAAATTTAGCTTCTGAAACAAGTTATCAGTAAATTGGTTTGGTCGTGTTCGCGGTAGCAATCAAAACCGTTGTTTCGGCTCGATACGGCTCTTTTCCACTATTTCAAAACCGTGCAGGAGTGGTATGCGGCTGATTTTGCGGATTTTGCACCGAAAGACATGAGCCCAACAAACTGTTTGAAACCAGTGTTATCGAAACTATAATGAAGTCATGAAAGACCAAAGGAGAGGTGAAAGACGAATATAAATTGATGAGGGATTTAATTAAAAGAAAAACGTACTAGAAACAATTGTGGAGACTCTGAGGAAGTTTATCAATCGAAAATGTCAAGCATTTTACAAAAACTTATCCTTAAATTTAGCCGACCCTAGTGAGTGTAAATAAATACATATCCTGAAATAAACACTGCCAAAAAAAAAATCGTTTCATTTCGATAACTATAGCAGATTTACAATTAATCTAAAGTGTTGGCAATAATTGCCAATTTACTTTTTAGTAGTGGAAGTTTGAACACACCTCCGCTGTCTTTCGGAATCTAAATGAACAAAATTATCTGTATTCCGGAGCATGGCAGTGTTTGAAACTATCGATCACACTGACGAATCAGTCAAAATGGCAATCTATTTACCAAAGAAACTGATGACAGCAAACGAAAGAAGGTTGCCATAGTTGGACAGAACAAATCAAGCTTTACTTGAATGGTCTTAATCATCCCAATATATAAGGTTTGTGATACTTCACGCACTGAAGACACATTGCGGAATTTCCCATAAAATAAAAGCATTAATTTAGAAAGGTAAAGGTTAACTACCGGTACGATCCATCTTCGACAGCCCAAACGCAGACAGCACGGTAAGAAGTGCAAACAGCAAGCTATTTTATGATGTCAGCACCTCTTATCTGCCCAGCAGATGATGCTTAAGGAAACACAGATACATACATACGAAACCCATTGGCAGCAATAAACAAACCAACTCAAGGAACCATAAATTTGAAAATGATATTGGCTGCCGTGTGCATGATTTTCTGCTCTTCTGGCTCTCAATGCTGTCTCTCGCTATCAGACACAGACTTTTTCGAACTCTTTGAATTTCTTGAATGGCATGCCAAACAGCAGCAGCTGCAGCCAACAGCAACAAAGACGATGATGCTGTGTATGAGTCTGCGGGGGAAATTATAGTGAAAGCATAAGTTTTCCACTTTCCACTGTTTTGAATTCAATGAACAATAGATGAAGCTGACGATGCGTGGTTGGAGGAAATTGGGAGGGTGTGAATAGAAATGTGTGCAGATAAGAGATAAAGAGAGACTTCTTCTGCAGCACTGAACACTTTCCGGGCGAATAGTAGTTTTAAGTGAATTTTAAGCAGACACAAGAAACAAGCAACCGGTTCTTAGTGGGTTCTTGAAGCGATTGAGAGAAATTTATGAAATTGAAAATCGTTTGCGCTGTCATCGTATTCAAAAGTTTTATCGATATGCAAATGTATCCAGTTACATAAATCGATACGAATTACTTCAAAGACAACTGAAAGAAAGACAATGTTATCGGTTCCGAAAGCGATCGGATTATTGCAGAAAAATAATCATCCGAAGCAAAGTTTATCATCATTATTCGCGTTCGAGTGAAACTTTGTCATCGGTAAGCCAAACTTGAACGGCGATGTGTCGTTGATTAAGTGAGCCAGTAGTCTTATTCTGTGGATTTTATTCACCGGCTTTATGATGATGGGCACGGCCACCGGTCGGAAGGTCGTGTTCCGGTTTGGCCATGTTCGACAATTTGGACGACTCTCGCCACACCGGAGAAAGCCTGTCAGGCTAAATTTTCCCACCAGCACTAAATCTTACATCGACTTCCTTTGGTGAGTCTCCACCCTCGTTGGAACCCGCATGGCTTGGTCGCTTCTTCTAATGGCCCTCGACTCGATCCGCCATGATTTATGATGGCGTAAAACATCGTCTTACAACTGGCAGAGCAACCATTTCGTTTATATTTTATGGCAGTAGATTATTTGCTTCGATTCGTTCAAATTACTTCCCGGGATGGATCTTGTTTTTCATCACTCCGAGCAGTGGCACAAATGCAGTTAAGTACATATTACGATTTGAGCAGGAGCGGGGCGGATAAAGTTGGAAATAATCAACCGCGCCGAGATAATGATAGTCGGATTGAATCAAAGCTTCTGGCATCAGAATTTTTTTTTTTGTCGTGCGATGGAAAAATTGATAGGGGGGGTAGCGGAAACACAGCACAGGAATCCTTTTGCTTCTGCAAGAGGGTGATTGATGGATGTGAAATCTGTTGAGATATGTTGTTGCGAATATTTATGCTTCCGAGTATCGAGTATCCCATCACCCGAGTATCCCATCCAGGAAGAAAAAATATCCTATTCAATGTATGCAGATGTTCAGGGATTGAACTCTACTAAAAATGTGTCTGTGTTTTTTTTTATAAAACAGATCCATTGCGTGTTTTTATGTCTCGTAGTCGTTAAGTATATTTTGATTTCAAAAGCTCGTTACTCATAACGACAGTTTAAAAGTTTTTCCATTAAAAGACGACGATTGCAACGAGTGGTTGTTTTCAGTCGTGCGTGGAGATTTATTGATGTCACATTTTTAAAGTAATGTGGAAACTTTTACACGTTCCTGAATGATTGATGGTGTGAAGTTGAACCGTCCAATCAGGAAGGTTGTGTTGTCATGAGCCATACGGGGATGTAAATTGCATTCTGAAATGAACGTTTTCAAAGTTTCCAGAGTAGATAAATGACAGAGTCCTTCTCTTTGCTCAATCAATTATGTTGAATTACTAGTCTGGTTGAGAAATTGTTGCGCTCCATGAGTATAATTTTCCTAACCACATAATCATTCGTATATAGAACCGGTAAAAACTTTAAATGCAGTTTCTAGCAAGTACAGTGGGGGAAATTGGCTTAAACGCATCGTAATTTTCAATGCGCAGCTATTTGGCCCCAAGTTTGCTGAACACCGCACCGATCGCAATGCAATGAACAGTTCAAATGTCCATGGTGGTGGTGTTTTGATTGCAGTCTCCAAGTATTGGAACAGCTTTATCGATCCCACATCGACGAATATGACTCTTGAGCAGTTATGGATCAAAATTTCGACGCCTAAGATCTGTATCCACATTAATCCGGACACCTTCAAATCATTGTAACTTTTGAAATATTGCACGTAGGAATGAAAAATTTCACTGTGGTATAGCTGAGAGTCTATGATAAAAAGACTTTGATTGATGTGTACATTTCATGTTTAGTATTCAAGATGGCGACGAAAGAAAAACAATTGAGCGCGCGAATTTTGTACGGGAGTACGGCAAATCCTGACTTGTCAATACGGGACCTTGCAAAAATATTGGATTTGCCTAAATCCACTGTTCACGATGTGCTCAAATCATTTTCGGAACATTTGACCGTAGAGAGGAAAGCGAGAAGTAACAAAAACATTGGACGCGCTGATCCTGTCATGGACCGAAAGGTGAAAAGGATATTAACGAAAAACCTAAATCTCTCCATTCGAACGGTGGCTCGTAAAATAGGGATGTCGCCTGGTTTTGTCCAAAAATCAAAACAACGTTTGGGACTTAAGTCGTTTAAAGTAAAAACAGTTCCAAATCGCAACGACAAACAGAACTTGGCAGCAAAATCACGGGCTCGACGTTTGTACTGCGAATATTTGACGAAGTCAATAAGGAGTTCTATCAGAAAGAGTGTCTGCAGAAGCGATTGGTACCCTTCAGCAAAAGTCACAAAGAAAATCCTTTGTTCTGGCCCGATTTGGCATCATGCCACTATGCTAAAACTGTGATGGAGTGGTACCAAGCAAATCAAGTGAACATTGTACCAAAAACCTCAAACCCGCCAAATTGCCCAGAGCTACGACCAATCGAGAGATATTGGGCTCTGATGAAGCGGAAGCTTTCTGGAAAGAAGCAACGAATCAAAGACATCAAACACTTCCAGCAAATTTGGACAAAGACGGCTTCTACGATTTCTGAAGAGTCTGTACAAGCCCTAATGGATGGAGTTAAGCGCAAAGTTCGAAAATTTTATGCAAATACCGAATAACTATGTTTTGTCTTCAAGAATTGTTAAAAAACATCCCATGAATCTGAAATAAACAACTACGACGGAAATATAATGCGAAATTTATGTTTTATTCATGTTTTGAGGTGTCCGGATTATTGCGGATACAGACCTTATTTCTGATAATGTACTTCAACGAGTAAGGCAGGTCAAGGACTTTAGAGTGACTCTAGATCAAGAGATAATGTTCAGGCCACACTACCATGATGTAATAGCGAAGGAAAACAGGCAACTTCGATTTATTTTCAAAATATCTGAAGACTTCCGGGACCCTCTGTGTCTGAAATCACTGTTCTGTTCGATGGTGCGCTTAGTACTGGAAAATAGTGTCGTTGTCTGGAGTCTTTATCAACGCTGTTGGATTGCGAGGCTGGAGTCTGTTCAGCGTAGGTTTGTTCGTGGCACTACGCCACCTACCATGGCGGGACGCAGCAAACCTTCCGGCCTACGAAGATCGGTGTTGGTTGCTTGGAATCGATACGTTAGACCGAAGGAGGCATAAAGTGCAAGCTGTTTTCGCGGCTTAGGTGATCACCCGTGAAATTGTCTCTCCGGAACTTTTCAATCAATTGGGCTTCTATGCCCCTGAACGAGCGAAACGACTATGAAACTTTTTGCACCTCGTAATCATCTTTATGGTAAGAACGAACCCCTGCGTGCTGCTGCCGATACTTTTAAAAGTGTTTATTCCTTGATTGATTTTAATATGTCTTTGACCTTTATAAGAAGACTATTTTAATGCTAACGTCAACTGATTTATTCTTTAAGACAAACATATGTCAGATGAAATTTACAACAACAAATATATAAAAAAAAAACAAATAATCAAATATCTTCTCACGAGTCACCATGGCGTAGTGAGATCAACTACGGACTCAATAACAGCTCTTTCCAAAAATACAGGATTGTATCCCATGTCAGAAACATTAAAAATTAACACTGGACAACTCTACGTAGTTGCACTTTTTTTTTCAATTTCATTTCAAGTCGATATAGTAGATCTGTGAGTCATTCGTGCAACCACCACAGTGGCGTTTCATTTTCATTTGTAACAAACTATTCGTAGCTCTTTGTATTGTTTTCGTACAATGCACGAATGTTCTTTCTGTGCCATCAAATGCTTCGTGCTTTTCACAGTTGAGCGTGTAGCATTAATTACGAAGATAGTTTCATTAAACGTACAAATCAGTTTCGTTGCAGAAAACAACGAATATACACCACTAGTTCACGAAACGTCAAGATGGTTCGTTAAACCCAAATAGATTTTAAACTGCAGTAAACTCACGAATACATTTTTCTTCTTCTTCTTTAGCATTTCAAGCTTATTGCTTTCACCGTTTGCTTGTTGCTTGCTCTCAACTTAGTGTTCTAAAGGCACTTCCACAGTTATTAATTGAGAGCTTTCGATGCCAAGTACCATGTTTGCATTAGTATGATGGTGTGGCAAGAACAATCATACGCTATACCCAGGGAGTCGAGAAATTTTCTTAACGAAAAATGACCAGACCGAGAATCGAACCCAGCCACCTCCAGCATGGTGTTGCTTTGTAGCTGCACCTTTACCGACTGAGCTAAGGGAGGACCCACGAAATCGGTTTATTGTATCCATTCGGTATCGAAAGCTCGGTGTTTATTTGGTCACCATAGACTAATCCTTCCGGCATAATCACTTGAAAATTTTCAAAAACCAACCCCGATCATTGCAATCCTATGGGGATAAAAAAAAAATCGCAGAACAGTGTGGTTCTAAAGTCATTTTTGAATCTATTTGAACTCCCAGATCAGTCACACTGACAAATCTACAAAGAGTATTGCCATCAATGTAGTAGGCAAACAGAATTGAATTCTCTATACGGTGGAACGTGATTTCCTGACATTTATCCACGCTTAGGCTGTGTACCAATTCGCCAAATTATTTTATTTTTACTTAAACTTGACAGATGGATAATAATAGATTAATCGATAAGAATCTCTTTGTGATTGATCAACAAACTTTCGAAAAGATGTCTGTGAAAATTGAGTACCCGTCTGTCATAAATAAGTCAGCTCGAGTAGCAGACATAATCAATTATTTTCCATCTGTCAAGTTTAGGTGAAAATTTAAATGGATTTGGGGGGTGGGGCAACAGCATAATTATTGTTTTCTTTTTCTGCTACAAGAAAAAAAATATAGTCATTTTTGTTTGTAAAGTAGGCATTTTTTGTGTGCGCGTGCCGCCAGATGTATAACTCTTTTGGGGTGGGGGGGGGGGGGGGGAGAGCAATTTTTTGTGTTTAAAATATAAATTAATGTATTGTGGTGAGGAGAATGAGAAAAAAGAAATTTCATTGATTTTATTTTTTTTTGAATTTATACACTAGTCGGCAAAATCGGAACTTTTTTCGCTCCCGTCGGCATTTCTGGTTGGATTTTATAGATTTTGCTACGCTGAATCCAAATATGGGCTCAGAAATGCTGTAACACGTCCAGTTTTTGAGAAAAATGTGATTTAAACTCACAAAAACACGTACTTCCGTAGTAATATGATCTACCTAAGCAACAACCAGAATATTGGCTCTGCCCTTTGCAAGTTGGACTTGGATTTTATGGAATGGACCTCCCTGAATCCATTCGTGAACACAGATTTTTCGTAACACGTAAGATTGATGAAATAAACCGGGATTTCATTCACAAAATTACGAATTTTCATAAAAATCAAGATTTTCTATTTTGAAAACATGAATTTCAGCTCCACCCTTTGAATGTTGGGCTTGGATTTTATGAAATGGACCTCCCTGAATTCATTCGTGAACACGGATTTTTCGTAACACGTAAGGTTGATGTAAAAACCGGGTTTACATTCACAAAATTACGAGTTTTCATGAAAATCAAGACCCGTCCATTAATTACGTCGTTCAAAAATACAGATTTTTAACCCCCTCCTTTCTTTATCACATTTTTTGTATGGATTTTTGAAAATTTTTGTATGCATCGTCACTTTTTAAAAATCCCCTCCTCCCTCTCAAATCATAACGCTCATTGTATGAACATCTCTTCAGCTGTGCCTCTTGGAGTATATTGAGTCATTATGTTCTTCTTGGTGGTACATTCAAAGCTAGCTATTTGAGTGTTACGGACGCGTTTTTTTATTTTTGTAAAAATGTCGCGAATTTGTCTGAACGATCCGCAAAAATTTTGTTGCATTTGTGGAGACGTGATATTGAAGGAACAGAGAAAGGGGTTTACACCTTTGTTGGAGACAGCATATCAGCTGTATTTTGACAAGGAGCTTCCAAATCGTGAGTTTCCATGGGTTCCAACATACTCCTGTTGCTCATGCTACCGAACATTGCTTGGTTGGATGAAAGGTACGCACAAAGGCTTACCTTTTGCCAAACCTATGGTGTGGACTAATCCAACCAATCACATGAGCGATTGTTACTTTTGTTTGACAAAAATTCATGGATTTTCCAAAGCTTTGAAGCATAAAATCGAATACCCATCAAGGCCAACATTGCACTCCGAAGCAATGCCAGTTCCAATATCTCCAAATATTGCTGGACGTGCTGATGAGTTGGATTCGGAACCAGGCGAATCTGAGAAAAGCTTTCAGGATGATCCAGATTTTTTACCTTCGGAGTCTGAGGAACCGCATGTTATAACCCAAGAGGAGCTGAACGATTTGATTCGAGATTTGGAGCTACCCAAGACCAAAGCGCAGCTGCTAGCTTCAAGGCTAAAGCAGTGGAATGTCCTGGAAAAAGATGTAAAGGTGTCATCTTATAGGAAGAGACATTCAGATAACATTAAATATTTTTCGATGGACGGTGATCTTGTCTTTTGCAACAACATCGAAGGTTTAATGGAAGAGCTACAGTTAGAGTATCACGCAACTGACTGGAGGCTCTTCATCGACGCTTCAAGCAAAAGCTTGAAGGCAGTGTTACTGCACAATGGAAATAAGTATTCTTCAGTGCCAGTTGCATTTGCAGCTCACATGAAGGAAACTTATGAGAACATAAAAACACTTTTGGAAAAGATCAAATATTCGGAACACCAGTGGAATCTCTGTGCAGACCTTAAGGTAGTGGCATTGCTCACTGGGCTTCAAGGAGGCTACACAAAGCATTGTTGTTTCCTCTGCGAATGGGACAGTCGTGCGAGGGATAAACATTACCACCAGCAGCATTGGCCAGCACGTACCGAGATGGTACCTGGGAAGAAAAATGTGTCAAATCTGCCTCTTGTCGACAGGGACAAAATTTTACTACCTCCGCTACATATTAAGCTTGGGTTGATCAAAAATTTTGTCAAAAAGCTGGATATTCAAGGAGAACCATATTGTTTTTTGAGGAAAAAGTTTCCGAGATTGAGCGAAGCCAAGGTGAAAGAAGGAGTATTTGTTGGCCCTCAAATTAGGAAACTCCTTAAAGACGACAATTTTCAGCAAACTCTTAACGCGACAGAGTTACGAGCATGGAATGCGTTCCAAAAGGTTTGTGGTCACTTCTTGGGAAATGAAAAGTCTCCGGATTATGTACACATCGTTCAAGAGCTGGTTGATTCGTATGCTGCACTGGGATGTAATATGTCACTTAAATTGCACTTTTTGCATTCTCATCTGGACTTCTTCCCAGAGAATATGGGAGCCGTCTCAGATGAACATGGAGAACGATTTCATCAAGATATCGCACAGACTGAAAAGAACTTTGCTGGCAAATGGAGCCCAGCGATGCTAGCGGACTACTGCTGGATGCTACAGAGGCAAACACCTTTGGAGAACTATAAAAGGAAAAAGAAAACAAAGTGAATTTAAGTTGAAAAATATAGAGAAAATTTCAACTAAATGACTGACTGACTGACTGACTGACTGACTGACTGACTGACTGACTGACTGACTGACTGACTGACTGACTGACTGACTGACTGACTGACTGACTGACTGACTGACTGACTGACTGACTGACTGACTGACTGACTGACTGACTGACTGACTGACTGACTGACTGACTGACTGACTGACTGACTGACTGACTGACTGACTGACTGACTGACTGATAGGAAATCTTGATTTTCATGAAAATTCGCAATTTTGTGAATAAAAACTCATTTTTTTCAACACGAATGGATTCAGAGAGGTTCATTTCATAAAATCCAAACCCAACATTCAAAGGGCGGAGCGAAAATTCATGTTTTCAAAATAGGAAATCTTGATTTTCATGAAAATTCGTAATTTTGTGAATGAAAACCCGGTTTATTTCATCAATCTTACGTGTTACGAAAAATCTGTGTTCACGAATGGATTCAGGGAGGTCCATTCCATAAAATCCAAGTCCAACTTGCAAAGGGCAGAGCCAATATTCTGGTTGTTGATGAGGTAGATCATATTACTACGGAAATACGTGTTTTTGTGAATTTTAATCACATTTTTCTCAAAAACTGGACGTGTTACAGCATTTCTGAGCCCATATTTGAATTCAGCGTGGCGAAATCTATAAAATTCAACATATATACTTGAAGGGAGTGAAACACTGCCGACTAGTGTGTGAGACCGGTTTTATTTAGTTCTGTCTCACTTCAAAGAGCCATAATAAAAATACCCACAATAATTATTGTTACGCTGCACAGGCATGTAAGACTTTGAAGCGACAAAGAGATTAGTTTTAGACAAATGAAAAGGAGGCAATGAACCGACAAGTAAACGTAAACTTTTCTATAATGACTATAGAATTTAACTGAACAACGCAGAATACAAGAACTGACTAAGGCGGAGAAAGTGATAGGTGAATTAAACGAGATAAGACGAGGTATGCATCGATGACCTTCAGAGCATATAAGAACTAGACATCATTCTTAATAATAAACGACTGAAGAAGTTACGAAATTCCTTCTTAAACTTACAAACAAAACACTGACTGACTAATTCAACAACGTTAAAAGATGCAACGACTTCCCAAACTCTTTGAAAGGAAACTTCTCTCGCATGAGTCCATAAAAATTATATTGTTGGGACTACTAAGACTTGTAACATCTGACATTACTACAACTGGTAGAATTCAAATATCTCGACGACGTAATGTCAATGGAAGTAGTTGAGGTAGCCTTACCTTAAATTCACAACAATATTGCAATATCGAACACACGCAGTCAGCAAAAAGACCTCGTGGGAACGAGGCCTGCTTATAAAACATCGAAGTCAATGGAGAATTAATAGCGACGAGGTTCCCATAAACCTCCAGTAGACGCAGCATCAACAGTAAATGTGCTATTGATATGCACCATACCAAAGCTTTTGGCCTATAAAATCAAACCACACCACGAGTCACGATAGCAAAAGAGTAGTTAATCTGCCATGTGGCCGTTTTGAGATAACGAGACAATACAACATTCTATCACAGGGCACGATGTCGTTTCATACTCCATGGACGGCGCCTTTACCATCGTCATCATTATCGTGGTCGTCATCTGGAAGTGGCAGCGCAACCGCCTAAAATCCCTGGAAGCAGCAGCAACTTAGAGGTCTGAGTAGATGTCACCCGACACTTCAGAGCCTAACGCCCTGTCTGCAGAATCGCTGCACTTAGCACCAACGAAGGAAGATTGCACCCAGCACCAACGAAGACCCCAAACAAATTGGTGCCCACGACACCCCAGAAGGCGTAAAATGAAATGAATACTAAAACATTGTCAACGAGAAGAATGTATTACTTAGTTAGTCTGAAGGTAGAATTCAAAGGGAAAGGTTATTTCTTGATGGCCATTCCCATAGTGTAAAAACGGAAGTTAGGCCTACTGGATTGGAGATCCAGTAGTGCCACCCACAGACAGCTTACCTTTGATTCGAGAAAACTGCTTCAAGAGACTCTCACAGAACATAAATGACCCCCCAACGGATTAAACTACAAATCAAGACTGAAGAAATTACGAAACGCCTTATTAAACTGGTAAACGTAACACTGACTAACAAAATAGCAAAAAGACGATTGAAGAAACAGACTAAAGGATTGAAAACTCTCAAGCGTGACTCCTTCCGAGTCTTTTGCAGCAGCATCTTCTTGGACGATATATTCCGTGTACGGCTGGCAAAATGATTCGAAAGAATTAACGCAACGATATTATCAAAGGCCTGGTTAAGAGATTTCTACTCTATTCAGAGTCCGGTCAGTAAACCTTAATTTTTTTTCTCATGAACGACATAAATAAAAGGACATGAAGGTTGTTGCAATAAAACTTCTTTTCAACCAAAATCCAAATCAGCCAGAATGATCTCTTCGACCGATCCGGAAGTCGCAGCCTCCATCTTCGGTTTGGTTGTACCGTGCCTTAACCGACTATACCATCTGAGGCTATCGAATTCACCCATCTGCTAATGCCACCTCAAAGCATCATTCACCTCTGTAAATAGAAACTCGAAATAATCCACTTTTATTCAGCAAAAGTATAAACATTTCAAAGCACAGCAACAACCAACACGACACAGCGTCATTCATTCACCGCCAAGCTTTTCTAATTGCATTGACATCGAACCAGTCTCGCTTGCATCGTTCTTCGCTCCGAATCCGTCCTTGCTCAGGATGCTCATTTGCTCCACTCCTCTGCAGAAACAGAGAAAAACAAACCTCATCAAAACTCGGTGCAGGAGGAACTGGCTCCATTCATCGAGCAGTTTCGCATTCACATAGGGCGTGGAAATGCCATCCAGATCGAGAATGCATTTCCACCCCCGGGGCGTTACCGCCCACTGCATGCACCTCCAATTAGTCCGGGAAACTGGGTCAATGTCTGCACTTCGACTGAATGCAGCTTTGTCCTACCTATATAACGCAATAATTTTATTTAGTTTTCGTCTACGGATCTGTGCACCGGGCGGGATACGGCCTCGGGCGAAGGATGCACAAGCCGACTGGGACAGGAATTAAAATAGTTGTATTGTTTGCGACATTTTTCAGCCACTGTGATGCGGATACACTGTAAGAAATTGTGCCTAACCGGATCAATCAGACAATCATGGGGAAGTTTAATTTTCTCAGTGCCACCTCAGAAGGAGTCCCACCCAGAAGAGGCAAATGGCACTTTCCAATTACTCTCCCCGGATGGTAAGTTCTGTACCGGTTGGAATGAAAGTTGCCGTTTTGCCACAATCGTCGTCGTTGGCATCGTTCTGCGACTGGTACCTACCCACATATAGGGTTGCGACTGGAGCGTAGATTCACTCTTTGTTTAATGACGTCATTAGGATCATGAACGGCCGATAAATTTGCTTTTGGGAGCGATTGTGTTAATTTATTCACTCCACAGTGGGACTTGTTCGAGTGATGCGTGTTTGCCCGATGATTTTCGTTGACTGTGTGAATGGGTGAAGTTTAAATTGACTTTGTGGCTCGAAGGGAACTGGACGGAAAGTTTGTCGGATTGGGAGGCGATGACCGAATAAACGTGGGATTAGGCTGAGATAAATACCATCTTTGAATCACTTTGTATCATCTCAATATTCATGATAATAATCGTGTAATATTTCACGTTATTCATAACCCCAAAGAGAATTCCACCACTCACGTTCCGATACTTATCCTCTCTATCATGTCTCGCTGTCTACGTAACATGCAACACACGTGCCAAACCAATATCTTCACCCCTCTATTGCCCCAAAGCCATAATCCCGGCCACAAACAACAATATACCCGACTTTCAGCATCCTTCTGCCACCCGAAGACATTTTCTTATGATTTCTGATGATTTCTTTTACTTCTCCTTCTCCGATAGGCTCATCGATAGAGCGTTTATGTGATATTGCGGCAACGGATCCGGTGGGTTACTCGCCCCGGCCTAATCCGATTGACGACAGAGGACCGATGATTCGGGCGGCCCGGACCCTGCTGAGCTCGGTGACGCGGGTCCTGCTGCTGGCCGATATCGTGGTCGTTAAACAGTTATTATTAGCCAAAGACAGGGTAAGTATGAGCCGGAACGATGGCGCTGTTGATGAAGATGATAACACTTACGTCTATTTGTTCCCACACTCTCTATTTTTCTCCCAACAGGTAGCGAATTGTATTTGTATTTAAAATAATTCATCTGACAATGGGTAGTCTTAATGAATAAAATTTAACTAATAAACTAATAAAACACGTTTCTCTTAAAAACTAGTTCAATGCCATTCTTATCCGATTCGCGAAACGTCCAGATGGTTCATTAAACTCGAATAGCTCTTCGACTGCAGTAAACGCACGAATACATGCTGAAATCGGTTCGTTGTATCCAAACACAGTCCTGTGAAAAATTGGTTGCAGTAACGTAGAGTTTCGTAGGGTTCTGTTTGGTACCCTAAAGTTCAACATAGAAAGTAGTTCGGGGGCATCAGCTTCACCATTCAACAGTTTAGCAATAAACAACGACTGCTGTATTTTTCGACGTCGTTCAAGCGTGTCCAAACCTAGTAGTCGGCATCTATCAGGATACGGTGGCAAGTTGTCAGGATCTCGCCACGGCAAGTTTTTCAGAGCCAAACGAATAAACCGCTTCTGAACTCGTCCGATTCTGAAACACCACGTGACCTGGTAAGGCTGCCTTGCCACCGACGCGTTCCAAAATTGGACGGATAAATGCACAGTACAATGACTTCCAGCAGTGTGGGTCCGAAAAACCCTTCGGCACCTTGGAAATAAAGCCCAACTGTCGAGTTGCTTTTGATATGATCGCAGAACGGTGTAGTTCGAAAATCATTTTTGCATCTAGTTGAACACCCAGATCTGTCACACTGGTCACTCTACTAAGAGTATTGCCATCAACGTAGTAGTCAAACAAAATTGGATTATCCATACGGTGAAATGTGATTACCCGGCATTTATCCACGCTAAGTATCAGTTTGTTTCTCTGACACCACTCAGAAAATAAACTCAACGAATTTTGCAAAAGTAAGCAGTCTTCTTGTGTGCGCACCACGATGTACAACTTTAAATCATCTGCATAGACCACTTTGAAACCTTCGCGTAAAATCAGAGCGGCATCATTGAAAAACAAGATAAACAATAGCGGTCCGAGATTGCTACCTTGTGGAACTCCAGACTTGTTAGAAAACGGCCGTGATATACAACCATCTATCTTCACCCGCAACTCACGGTCCGTAAGGTAGGATTCTAACCAATATACCAATTGCGTAGAAACTCCCAGGCGTGACAACTTGTACAGCAATATGCCATGGTCAATTTTATCAAACGCTGCTTTCAGGTCAGTGTAAACAACATCAACTTGCGCCTTATCCTCCAAACTCGCAATGCATCTCGACGTAAGGAGTGTATCGAATATAAGCTATCCACATACATTTGCGATGTACGCATGTATTTGTGATGGTTTTTTATGCTCTTAAACACTGCATGGTGTGCGTTTGACTGTCAGCTTTTGTTTGGTTGTTTGTTTGGTGGGGTTTATGTTGGGGAAGTGCGTGTAGAGAAAGGAAGAGAAAATTGTGGTGGGGAGGGGAGGGGTATTGTGAAGTGGGGAGAGGGGGGGGTGGATGCGGTGGAAAAAATATGTGACTTTTCTTTGGATGAGCTACCAGGAAGAGGCAGAAAACCCGGTTCTTCCTACCCGAAACTGGAGCAGAAAGTGGTATCTCTAATCATGAAGAACAAATCAATGTCAATACGTGATTTGGCCAAAAAAGCAGGAACGAGTGTCGGAATGATCCAGCGTATCAAGAGGCGAAACCACCTGAAGACCTACAAGAAGCAGAAAATCTCGAAACAAAGTGCAGAACAGAAGAAGCGAGCAGCAACAAGGGCCCGGAAATTGTATTCGCGTCTTTTGCAGCGTCCGGATGCATGCGTTTTGATGGACGATGAGACCTATGTAAAGGAGGACTCAAAAACCCTTCCAGGTCCACAATACTTTACTGCCGTCGTTGGGGAGGATGTGAGCGATGCGGACAGGTCGATTCAAGTGGAGAAATTCGGTCGAAAGGTACTGGTATGGCAAGCAATATGTTCCTGTGGTTTGAAGTCAACCATTTTTTACATTACCGGAACTATAAATGCGGAAATCTATCGATCTGAGTGTCTCCAGAAAAGATTGTTGCCTTTATATAAGAAGCATAGTACACCTCCACTGTTTTGGCCGGATTTAGCGTCGGCTCACTATGCCAAAACCACTCTCAATTGGCTTGCGGAAAAGGGTATAGATTTCGTTGAGAAAAATATCAATCCACCAAATTGCCCTCAGCTTCGACCCATCGAACGTTACTGGGCAATCGTGAAGAGGGTCTTCAAGAAGACTGGTAAGGCAGCTGGGAACATGCAGGAGTTCAAAAAAATTTGGGCTCAAGTGTCCAAAAAATGCGATGCAACACTTGTCCGGAACTTGATGAAGAGCATTCGATCCAAAGTTCGAAAATTCGTGAAGGAATAACTTAAATTTCATCCGGTCTTCATTATGTTCAAGTTTAACCTCGTACAATAAAGGATCAATTTTTTGTATGAATAAAATATCGGTTTTCAACAAAACTTGAAAGAAAGTTTGTGGATAGCTTATTTTCGATACACTCCTTAAAACTTAACAAGTTGGTGGTAACCGATCGTCCAGGCAAAAATCCGTGTTGATCAGTAGATATGTAGCTTTTTGCAGCATCAAAAACAATTCCACAAACTATTATTTCAAACAACTTCGAAACAGCTGACAAACTCGTTATTCCTCGACAGTTAATAACATCGTGGCGATCTCCACGTTTAAAAACAGGTGTCATAAATGATTGCTTTCAGATGCGGGGAAAGTTTGCTTGCAGGAGTAAACGATTGAAAATATCACACAAGGGTTGTGCTAAAACGGCAATACAATGATAGATTACAACTGCAGGCAAACCATCAGGGCCTGGAACAAATGAACGTTTCAATTTTTTTTGCAGCCATCTGGATTTACCTAAAAAAACTCCAAGATCAACAAAACCAACGGGAACAGCACGTATGGCTTCTTCGATTTCCAATATTGAAGCAGGGTTCATTGCAAATGCGGACGCAAAATGCTCAGCAAACCACTGACTAGACTCTGTTGCAGACGCTGCAGTCGTGTCGCTCAAACAAACGTTCGTTGAATCGTTTGGCATTAACAAACTTCAAAAACTACGAGGGTTGATTCTCAGACTCATTTGCACACGCAAAACGTAAGATTTATATAGCGTGGCATTCAAAAATCGGTACGCATTGCTGGCTTGTTGAAAATTTCTTTTGTTGCTAGGCGATCGATGACGTCGTAATTTCCGTTGGCAACTGTTACGCGAACGTTTTAAATCCCGTTAATCGAAAGTACTCCATGCGGGTGAAACTGGTGGCTTAATGTTTGGGACGTTATTAACAAACCAATCGTTCATCTCATCGATATCATTGCTAGCAGCTATTGCATTCCAGTCAACGGTTTGCAAAATAGTCCGAGAGCGCAACAAAATCCATCACATGAAAGTTTAGCGGTCGCTCAAATTGACTTTCAAAACGATCGTCACATACCACACGCGCGGGTATAGAAATTTCAAGCGGGGGGTGATGAGAGTCAACGGGAAGCAACAAAACTGAGCATCTATTCACATTTGCCTCACAATCAGGCAAACAAAACACTAGATCGAGAGTGCGATCGAGGTGATTGCGCACAAGATTCTTTTGACAAAGGCACAAAAAATCGTTACCATCCAAAAGAGCGCTACTGGACAGCGGGAGTTGAGAACCATCACATTGAACAATGTTATCGAATGAAACCCAGCGCATACGTGGTTGGTTATAATCACCACACACCAGAATAGCTTCATCAGATGAACATTTTTCGCACAGCTCATTCAAAGCCGAAACGTGGTCATTAATGACACTTACATCGCGACTCTCATCCGGTGGAATGTAAATCGCACACATTAAAAACTTTCTACCTTTGATCGTCGATGAAACACAAATTTGTTCTAAACTTTACCCATTCACGAGGTGTGCACAACACGGCTGACATATTGCTGAGCAATAGCAACCAAAACACCACCAAAACGGGCTTTACTGCTGTTAGCAGAATATAATGGAAGCTTCACACATTTGAATGACCCCAGTTACCTGAAATTGACATTAACCTGCAAATACCTGAATTTTGAACAAAATATAGAATATAATGGTAGGATCTTATTTGTTATATACAGAAAAAGTATAATGACTCGGAATATATTGTTTCGTCACTTAAATTTATACTTAGATTCTCATTATTCCACGCTGATTTCGTGGTATCCCCTACGAATCCGCTATTTAAAATGTTATGTTACTTCAAATACGAATAAAATATGTGAATATATTATAAAAGAAATAAAAATTATTGCTGATATGACTGTCTATTTCTTCTCAGGTTGCTCTTTCCTCCTGTCACATGGGTTTGGTAAGCAACCATTATTCTACAGAGCACGCGTAACTAAATGGAAAAAAAAAATGGAAAATATATACTGTACAAAATACTCAGCCGAGTGATCCATGATTTAAAAGCGTTAATTTTATTGATACTTTTACGTTACTTATTGCCAATAACATTAAAATATAATATAATATATTGATAGGAGCAATGGAAGAACATACAATAGTAATCAAATGGTATATGAACAGACAAAATAGTTCACTACTAGCTCCGTATGAAAAACTTGTACACGCCACCTGGTGGTGAGTATTTGCATATGATAGGTAGTTTTTCTCAAAGAATTTCTCACTGGGCCCAATAGTCAAAGTCCGACTTTTCCTGCGCACGACATGAAGGGATTTTCCGTCTTTGTGTGTTAGATGAAAAAGTCACCTGTTTCGTTCAACCCAAAAAAGACACGTCCCGGACACAATACGATGCATAGAGAACATAGAAAATGAGACTCCTGTCGAGTGTGTCTCTGACACACGAATAAGAACCCGTCTGGCGTGAAGTCTCCCGGTTAAGAGACACTCGTCATCACTATTGTCACCAAGGAGTGCAAGAAACAAGAAAACAAATTTGTGAGAAAAGGGACACGAAAATATTCACCATATTTTTTTAATAAAACAAGACGATTGAGTGGAAATCTATACACTTAGGTCATCAAAGCTATTTGCAAAAAAGATTACATTTTGAAATATTTCGCGGGGCTAGAATAAAAGCAATGCGTCTCTATGGCAACGATGGAAAAAATTACACAGGGCAATGGGCAAGAAAATGTATTATGGAGGGGGGGGGGGCTGTTTAGAAAATAAGAAGAATGATTAGTAATTTCCATTTAATTCCAACTACCTTTATTGCTTATCTTGACAGATACGCGTATTTCGTCTACAATGTGCAGACTTCTTCAGTGTCGTGTACTAATACTCGACTGAAAGAAAACCTTCGCCACCTGCCGTATTTATCCTATTTTCTATATACAAACACTTGTACCTACAGCTAACATTTCTTGTACCTAACCTATCCTGAGTCCAAAACAAATATTATGCTTGATATCTACCTCGCCTTTTCTTTATACCCAACCTGATTATTCCGTAGCAGCGGGTGTTCCACTGCGTCGGTTTTGATGTCGTTTGGGTATTAAGTTAAAGAGCCATGTGTACCCGTACCTTGGTCTTTGTTTAGTAGATTTGTGTTTTGTTGTTTGTTAATTTCTAAGCTTTCTGCGACGTCTAATTTCCAGGGTGTAGAGGTAGTCCGTAAGATTGTGATGTCATTCGTCGTTATGTCGTGATTTTCCGTAAAGATGTGTTCTGCAACTGTCGATTTGAAGTTATGTGAAATTCCTTTGTCAGTCTGTTTGACAGCCTTAGTCACCTCCGCTAGATGCTCTTTGAACCTTGTTGCCAGGGTTCTCTTTGTTTGACCTACATACATTTTGCTGCAGTGTTTACACTTAATTTTGTATACCCCTGCTCTGCCTAATACATCTATTGAATCTTTGGTGGAGCCCAACGACGATGCCAATTGGTTGTTCCTGCTAGAGAAAACTAAGTCCAAGCCAAATTCCCTAAGTTGAGTTTTTAGCTTTTGTGTAATATCTTTATCGAAGGGGACAGACACACGTTTCAGGGGTTCAGGTGAATCGGAAAGGGTTGTTTGTGATTTCCTATGAAGAAGTTTTTCCTTTTTTTGGATGATAGCTTGAATTGTCCTCTTTTCGTAACCATTGAGTCTAGCAGTTTCGAAGATATATGCTAATTCTTTGGCTTTTCCGGTTTTATTGAGGGGAAGGGTCAACATTCGGTGGATCATGTGGTGGAAAGTGGCCATTTTATGTTGAAAAGAGTGGTTTGAAGTGTAAGGGATGACTCTTTGGGTGTTTGTGGGTTTTCTGAAAATTTCAAACTCTAAAGACGATGATGACAATGATTCTCTAACTACCAGAAGGTCGAGGAATGCAAGTTTCCCATCCTTTTCTATTTCATAAGTGAACTTGACGTCTTTATGGAGATTGTTGATTGCTTGAAGAATTAAGGGGGAGATCATCTTGTTTAACTACGGCAAAGATGTCGTCGACGTATCTCCACCAGCGAGTTGGAAGTAATCCTTCCGTTTTAAGAATGGTTTCTAGATTTGCCATAAACAGTTCACAGAGGAATGGGGATAGAGGGTTTCCCATGGGGGCTCCTTTTAGTTGTTTATAGAAAGAACCTCTGAAAGTGAAGTAGTTCTCTTCCATGCAAAGTCGGGTGAGCTTAAGGTACATTCGCACCTTTTGCTTCCATGCTGTATCATCTCCTTGTTTTAAAAGCCAATCTTCTAGAAGGTTAATCGCGTCCTTGATTGGTACGCTAGGGAAAAGGGCGGTGACGTCGAAAGATACCATTACTTCATTTTCATTTATATGACCTGATGAAAGAAGATGTTGTACGAATTCCTGAGAGTTACGAACTGAGCTTGTTGGGAATTGCTCGGAGATACCTTGAAATTCTTTCACTAGCCATTTTGCTAGCTTATGGGCTGGAGATCCTACAGATGAAACAATCTCCCTCATTTCGTTTCCGGGTTTGTGGACTTTTGGGAGGCCTTTAATTCGGGGAAGGATGGGGTTTGGTTCGCGAAGACGGACTGCTGCATCCCCTAGTACTTGCTTTACACTCCTTTAGTGTTTTATCCACGGGGGGGGAGGGGAAGTGGATGGGTGTTTCACCATGTTTGGTAGGGGGTCTTCGAGAGCTGGTAAGGGGTTGTTGTTGATTATACGATATGTGTGTAGTAGTAGTCCTTATTAATGATGACGACTTTGTTGCCTTTGTCTGCTTTTACATAGGTAAAAAACAGGTTTAGACTTCAGTTCCTTGACGATACGAATTTCCTTTGCGTTGTTGTGTCTTTGTTTTTGTCCGTCCTTAATAATGTTTGAAGTGATAGTCCTAGCTGTGTTTTGTGAAGATGTTGGGAGTGTGTGTGTAATCGCTGTCTCCACGTCGATGATGATCTGCTCCACGTCGGGCTTGGTTGTAACCGCGTATCCTAATCCTTTGTTGAGGAGAGTCAGTTGTTCTTCCGTGAATGCTGTCGTCGATCGGTTGACAACCAGTCCCTTAATGGCGTGGACCATCGGTGTCGTGGTGATGGTGGGTGTAGGTGTGGCTTGTTCCTTGGTGTGATGTGTGGTCCGTGTCTGTTGGGATCCTATTCTTAGCTTGTTGAGTTTCCTATCTAGGACCGTTCGTTTCCTATTCGATTCGCATTCCTCGCAATGTAAATATAATGTAAAACATTTTATGAACGTTTACTTATCTTGATCTCGCTTCGTTGGTCCACATCTCATTTGGAATTTGTAAAAAATCCCACCGTAAAAAGGCAACCGCCCCAACCTTTTTGTCTCAAGTGTCATTTTTGTTAAAAAATGTGCTCGAGCTCTATCGATATCGTAATTGCGAAACACTAGCACTATTTTTATTTTCTTCACATTATTGGAGAAAAAACTACACTTTACCAACATGCCCTATGACAACTCGAAAACAACGCGTAATCGGACATTTTATAAAATTATTATACCTGGGACTTTTTGAAATGCTTGATGAGCTAGACTACTCGAACAGCAATCGCAGCACCGTCACCACTCTCGTTGCTCAAATTTTTGAAGCCAAATTCACACCGATTCATAACGAACAGAAAAAAAAACGTGACAGCTCAAGCAAAACTCAACCGTCCGCGGGCATCGCTTGCTGCGATCCTAAATACTGGCCAACGTGCTTTTGCACATTTGCTTGAGGATTTGTAAAGCGACACAAATTTCCAAATCCAAAGTTCGGATGCCGTGCTGCATCAGTGCCCGGATTTTTTGTTCCTGAATCTGGATACTTTTAGAATCACAAACTAGCATGCAGTTATGAGCTTCAGGGTTATTCTGCGAGTCGAAGTGACGTTTGTCATCCGGTGAAGTGAGAAAAGTCACCTGCAGTGACGTGACTCACCATTTGATTTACCCAGAAGAGTCACGTCACTGCAGGTGACTTTTCTCACTTCACCGGATGACAAACGTCACTTAGACTCTCGGAATAACCCTCCTTGTAAGTTTTTCATAATAGTATATTAGCGTTAAATCTGAGAGAGTTGAGTCATAGATTTCTTTTACTATTTTTCCAAGTTGTAACATTCTGCCCACTAGCATGTTAGGCAGAATTTCTGTCGGTGGATTGTGAATTTATGAATTTAATACTGTGAATTTAATTGTGCGGTTATTACAGGATGCGGAAGGACTCCTTAGGGAAGCATACATTGAGAGTAGATCAAACCAATAAGTAACCTTCAAACATCCTATGTACTCACTAACGATAAAGGGTGGCAGTAACAGTATAGACCAGTAACATTTCAAGATTAAGGGGCTATTTAAGGTGAAACTGGAGGGAATCCTTTTTCCATATGCTATGGTTCCATATGGTAAGGCTAATTATCACTTCACGTTTTTGAGAATAAAAATCACTAAAAAAACCAAACCAACAACGTTCAAATTGCTAACCGATGGATGCTCCAGCGAAGCAGACGATTCTTGAAAATTCCACGCCTGAAGTCCTAATAGTTTTTGAGGTTTGTGCTCAGAAGACTTCGAAGTGATAAGGACTTGATCCCGTATGTCCTTAAGAAGAACAGCCAACTGAGTTCATCAGATATAGCTTTTCAGCACAAAGGTTTGGGTGTGATGAAGTGTTGTGTTTGGATGGTTAAGGGAAATGCATGAAGGAGAATTCATTGTTGGCCAATGCAGGGCACCTTCTACGTTTTCATTTGGTTGTTGGAATACATATTTAATCATATGGGTTTATGGAATGTTGCTTAAACTCAAAATCCAAACGGAATAAATGAGGACATGTTAAACGGTCCAATTCTTCCAATTCTAAAAAGTTTATAATATTTTGAAAAATTCGGTGCAGAGTTTTCATATTTTTTTTTTTTTTTTTATTAGAGAGGTTTTAAATTTTTAAGAATTCATTCGCCTCTAAGTTTTCATATTATTATGGCCAATTGAGTGCAATACAAAGTACTATCGACTAGCCGGCTTACACAAGGGTTTTCTAAAAACTTTTAAATAATAATAATTCAGTTAGGCATAAAGATGAATTAATGTACCAGTAACTGGACGGACACCTGCGCCTATCCAGCGAAGGACCCGGATGTGTGTCTAGAGTATCGCACAAGCTGACACGTGCAATGGGAAGGATTAAAAGGTTGCTAGACCCAGCGGGGAGTAGTCCCCGGATACGCTTTAGTTGAAGGCACGATTTGTGCACCTATCAATAACAATAAAAAATTTATGTAATAGTATTGTTTTTCAATTGTTCGTGTTTCTTTGTTAATGGTGGATGGTTTTTCGTTTTTATTCATCCATGTCGTTTTGAAATTACTCATTTCTTTTTTTGTGCATATAATCTATCGCTCAGTGTGTCCCACAAAAAAAAGGATTTTACTAATTTTTTTTGGATCTAAATTTTCTGTTTTAATGCGTGTGTAATCATCTGACGTATACCGAGACGATGAAACAGGAAAGAGGTCGTCCACGGTCTACGTAAACGTCCTCCGAGCACACCGAAGGTCATCAGATCAGTGAGAGACAAAGTGAGGCGAAATCCTATCAAATCGATCCGGAAATTGGCTAAGGAAGCCGATATTTCAAAAACTACCATGCAACGGTTGGTCAAAGATGACTTGAAATGTTCGTCCAGGGCTAGAGTAAAGCGCCACCTTGTAACGGACCGA
The DNA here is from genome assembly GCA_024533555.2 of Aedes koreicus. NCBI lineage: Eukaryota > Metazoa > Arthropoda > Insecta > Diptera > Culicidae > Aedes > Aedes koreicus. The sequence continues at coordinate 155,402 of JAHHFK020000660.1, forward strand.
ATCAAACAACTACGGTTGGAGCGCTCGAAACGTTTGGTGTCAGCATTAATAAAGAATCATACCATCATCGTTTTCTCCGATGAGAAAATGTTCACCATTGATCCCGGATCTAATACACGTACAGACAGGTTTATTTCGCCGAAGTAGATTGAAGATGTTCCAGAGAACGTGAAATTCAATTTTAAACCAAACATGCGGCCGGAATCATCGGGGCAGTTTCTCCAATGGCTTGAAAATGTCTCAAAGCTGGATTAAAAGTTAATACCGTGGTTTACATGAACATTTTGAAGGGCCACGTTCTGCCATGGATGAAAGCCAACGTTGGAGCACACCAACACGTCATTTTCCAACAGGACGGAGCACCGTGTCATACCTCAAAAAGGACTCAAGCGTGGCTGAAGGAAAACATGGAATTTTGGCCAAAGAACATTTGGCCTCCTAGCAGCCCGGACTTGAATCCTTTGGATTACTCAATATGGGCATATGTTCAGGTGAGGGCCTGTGAACGTTCTCACTCCAATGTTGGCGCCCTGACAGCTTCCATTACCAAGGCATGGAACTCGATGACTGACTCATATATTGAGAATGGGCTCCGGTCACAACAAAAACATTAAAGCCTCACCAAATAGATGTTGCGTGGTAATACAGTTGTCCAATCCAGTCTCAGTCATGATGACCACGTCGAAATTGCAATCGGTCACCGCTAGTAGCAGGTCGTCAATTTTGGTTCTCAGGCCACGTACGTTTTGATAATAATCCAAACATCATCAACGCAATCGTCGCTGTGACTTAAACCGTTGTTGCGGGACTCTCTAAAGGGGTCGCAAAAGGGGATTCCCTGGTCGAGGTATACATTCGACGTCCCATATTTTTTGGTTGATTCACAAACTCCCTAAACATCAAACCGTCGGGCCAGTTTTCTGTGTTAAGGGCTTGTGCTTTTAAAGCTGGGCTGAGGCCAATTTTGAATGACACAAAGGTCATGTTCGATACATCTTTTCCTTTCGGCACGAGTCGAATGACATTCATGGGCTCGTTTGATTCCAAACAACGGGAAACGTTTTTTTAAAAATTTTTGGGGGGGATTTTTGGCTGTAGTCCAGACAGATAAAGCCAGAAAACTGGTTTCGGTGCGGCGGGTGTGATGGAAGGAACGGAAAGATCCTCAAAATGCATCTCCTTTGTACCTTTGTAAGCAGCCGGTCTGATGGTTTGACCATAGTCGTCTCGACGACGCTTCGCGCTTGCTCTCGGCCAAACTGGCGTGCCGTTTTCATTCGTCACATTTAACAAAGGGAACGTAGGCAAAGTAGCAGGACGATTTGGTGCCGGTGCTGATGAAATGTGATCGACTTGTTTGTTTAGCACCTCCACCATGCCCGATAATTGTTGCAGTTGTGAAGCAAGGCCGTTGGTGTTTGACGGTTGGAAATTTTTCTCATCAGCAACATAAGCGCGGATGCTTCTTCCGTTCAAGACACTTCTACACGGGGGACAGATGAACAACACCTTTCCTTGCGCAAAAATGTCTTTGCATGCCCGCAGATTGAAACCACAACATTGCTGGCTAATGTGGAAAAAAGCTTCACAGAAGCCACAAGACACTGGCTCCAAATCGTTGATTTCGAGTTCACATGTGGCGCATTGCTTCTTCTCCATCTCTGCTTTCGATAAACAAACTCACTCAGCTGGCGCAACCAAACGATTTTATTGCTGGATAGTGATAGCGTTCACGATGGCGACTTTAGTTATAGCACTCACTCCGGAATAAACAACATGTGGGAAAAAACAACTGTACTCCACTTTTCTGATGACACACGGGTGATAAACTAACTTTTAATCAAGAAACGGAAACGATCAGTAAACTAATACACGGTTTGAAAACGAATAGTCCTTGCTTGCGTCAAATACAAAACAAACGACGAACGACGAATCAACGTGTAAGTCCGCATGCCATATTCAGCATTCGAGTTTTCGACAACTGAAGAACTTTTTAGGCGGAAGAATACTCTCTCCACTCAATCAGGGCCTTGGAGGCGATGGCCGAAAAAAATGTCCGGTGGCCGGTGTGGCCTCTGCTGTACACAGTAGTTGTCTCCATTGTATCTCGCTGTCTGCGGAGGGTCCGCAGGTCGTCTTCTACTTGATCGATCCACCTTGCTCGTTGCGCACCTCGTTTTCTTGTACCAGTCGGTTCGTTTTCGAGAACCAATTTCACAGGGCTGTTATCCGACATTCTTACGACATGCCCAATCGATCGTAGTCGATCGATTTTTGCAATGTGTACGATGGGAGGTTCTCCCAGCAGCTGATGCAATTCGTGGTTCATTCGCTCTCTCCACGTTCCGTTCCGTGGTCAACTTTGTAGTTCGGCGAAGTTTGTTCGATCTTAGCGTCCTTCGGAGTCCAAAGTAGGCACGATTGTCAGCCATAATGCGTCTTTGTATTTCTCTGCTGATGTCGTTATCGGCGGTCACCAATGAGCCCAGATACACGAATTTGTCTACCACCTCGATTTCATCACCGTCTGAACTCTTGGTAGGAGGCTAAAATTATCTTTTCATGAGCCTCTTCCATTCATGTATTTTGTTTTCAACGCATTAATCAGAAGCCTAATCCTACCAGCTTCAGCCTTAAGTCTGATGTACGTTTCCGCTATCGTCTCAATGTTACGTGCTACGATATCAGCGACGTCGGCGAAGCCAAAATATTGGACAGACATCCTGAAGATCGTGCCACTCGTGTCTATCCCAGCTCTTTGAATCACACCCTAACAATGTTAGACAACAAACACGACAATCCATCACCTTGCCGTAATCCTCTCCGAGATTCGAAGGGATTCGAGAGTGTTCCTGATACTCGGACGACACACACCACTCGATCCATCGTTGCTTTGGCCAACTGCGTCAGTTTTTCCGGAAATCCATATTCGTGCATGATCTGCCATTGCTGGTCTCGATCGATTGTATCATACGCTGATTTGAAATCGATGAAAAGATGATGTGTGGGCACGTTGTATTCGCGGACGTTTCTGCAGCACTTGCCGAATCGCAAAAATCTGGTCCGTGGTAGTGTGTGGGCCCCCATGAATTCCGATTGATATTGCCCCATGAACTCCTTTGCAATTGGTGACAGGCGGTTGCATCAAATTTGAGAGAGCAACTTGTAGGCAGCGCTCCGTAGCGTGATCCCACGATAATTGCAGCAATCCAGCTTGTCGCCCTTATTATAGATGGGACACACGATTCCTTCCATCCAATCCTCCGGTAAACATTCCTTTTCCCAAATCTTGGTAATTACCCAGTGCAACAAAGTCAACGTCAAAAATCCAAAGTCCCATACTTTTTCAAGTGGCACTTTTCTGCCTCGTGTTTCATGCAAAATACTGCTTTACCAAACACAGTAACAAAAAGCAATAATTCACAGTACATCAACTCAATCAGACTGAGCTCATCAAATCGGAAAGCCAAGAAACGATTCCATTTCAATTGAACTAATATTATTTATTGCTTCATTCCATCAACTGGCACCTCCCGGACTACCCTGGTCACAGCTCGTTCTAGAACTGAGTGAATCCAATCAAAACACCCTGCCCAGAAATAAGATCGATATCAGAACGATAGGCATCTTTTCGCACCAACCTAGAAGAGAGCCACAGATGCTCGTAAATTCTCACCGAGGAATCGAATTTATTGAATTGATTTTTCTTTTGCATAATGCTTTGCCACTGAACTCCAACTCCATCAACTTCCCTTGGTTTTGCGGCTATATCCGAAATTCCAAATGAATAATGTTCCGTGAAAATACGGTCCCGTTAGCGGTGGCGCCAAATTGTCCACACATTTGCATTTCAATAGCTCAGCAACAGGGCAGCATCTCGCTCGCTCGCTCTTTTCCTGTTTTACCATTGTTCGCAGTTCTGCAAGTGCCGCGAAATTAAAATTATTTATTGTGATAAATATTACTTGATGCCCAATTTCCTATGGTGGGAGAAGCAGATAGAAATTTATGGAGTCAAGCAGTGGCTGGTTAACTAGGGGAGACTTTCTAATGTTCCAATGACCATCTTCTCCATGAACCAGCTTGAGAGTGCATTGCGAATAAGCTGGAGTTAGGGGAGGAGCAAATCACACAGTAATAGATCCAATATTGATTTCATTTCGGAGTGTTCGAGTTTGCTGAGCAAACATATGAACTGTGATTGTAGTTGATTCAATATTGGAAGAAGCAACACTGTGTAATCGTTCTCGACTTGGCTGCTGCAGCGAGATAGCTCCAATATTTCCACCATCCACACGTGGAACCCATTCTGGCGATCGAAATCGGCTGGAGACCGTAAACCGTTTTGTAATCTCGCTCTAACTTCTAGACACATTGTTCCCATTGAAAAGTGTTGTTTGGGCATCAATTTGAAATTTTTACGATCGAACGAAAATAACTTTCCTCGTGTCGCCCTATCATCGTTACATGCATTCCAAATGGCTTTTAATTTTGTTCGCGGAATAGTCGTTTAACCTCCTCGGTCTGGTCTTTGGACATAAATAACGAAAATGACGTGCGAACATTTACGGCCAGCCCCTCCCCACTTTGGACCAGGTCATAAAGCGCTGCAGTCTCATCTTGGCGCGTTGGCTTTCGGTGGTATGATTTTCCGGAACCAGGATTTCCCAAGGCAGTGCGACCGCATGTGGCTGGAGACGACCTACCTAAACACGTTTGAATAATTTACAGCCAAACAGTCGACGGCCGATGGTGTGTGAGGGAATGAGGTTGAGTTAATCTCAAAGTTCGGCGGGTAGAATAGTATGATCGTAAATTTTCCTAGAGATCCTAAAGTGGGTGCTCTAAAAATGGGTCGTAAAATAAGGGACTGCGTTGTTTCCGCTGAGGTCAGGTTAAGATGTCAGTGGGGATGTCAAGTGGTTTTTCGGTAGCCAATTTTACCAGACTTCATCTGGTTGAGATAGTATAGAAGATGCTGCAACGGAAAATTATTGATCGTTCTTGGAATAAGTAAGGCTGGTTCCTTTATTTGACCCAGATTTCAGGCCAATTTTAACTGTTGTTACTTTGTAACTTTGTTGTAACTTGATGTTTATGATGTTTTGAATGTTGATGTTTTGCATACAAGTGGATACTTATTGATTAGAAGAAGACGTAGAGAGGATAGAATAGAGAGCTCACTTAATCTTCCTAAGATATTGGGGTCAATTCTGACCCATGGCGGAACTTCAATGTACGATATCTTTTTATTTTTAAGCTAATCGGGTTGAAATTTTATGACTTTTAATATTTTTAAAATCCTTCATTTTTGCACAAAAATATTTGTTTTAAATAATTTAAAAAAATATATTTTTGTGCAAACATGAAAAAGCGTCTGCGGCAAAGTTGTTCTGAACCCGCAAAATGAAAAAAAAAATTGCTATATAGTCAAAACTATATTTTGAATGAAAGATATATCACATTTTATGTTATTGATAACAAATAGTTTAATTTCGTTTTCACCATATTACCTCTACATTAACACATATTGTTAATGTATGCCATATTGTCATTGAAACGGGTTTTTATTGTCTGCACTCGGTCTCAAAACATGAATAAAACATAAATTATATTTCCGTCGTAGTTGTTTATTTCAGATTCATGGGATGTGTTTTAACAATTCGTGAAGACAAAACATAGTTATTCGGAATTTGTATAAAATTTTCGAACTTTGCGCTTAACACCGCTCATAAGGGTTTGTACAGACTCTTCAGAAATCGTAGAAGCCGTCTTTGTCCAAATTTGCTGGAAGTGTTTGATGTCTTTGATTCCTTGCTTCTTTCCAGAAAGCTTCCGCTTCATCAGAGCCCAATATCGCTCGATTGGTCGTAGCTCTGGGCAATTCGGGGGGTTTGAGGTTTTTGGTAGAATGTTCACTTGATTTGCTTGGTACCACTCCATCACAGTTTTAGCATAGTGGCATGATGCCAAATCGGGCCAGAACAAAGGTTTTTCTTTGTGACTTTTGATGAAGGGTAGCAATCGCTTCTGCAGACACTCTTTCTGATACATCTCTGTTGATTGTGCCTGTAGTGACGAAAGATTTACTCGTTTTGACACACGTGCAAATTGCTTCGCACACAAGGAATTTTTTGGGAAATTTTGATGCCTTCTTCGTTCTGAAATGCTCAGCTGTATCATTTCTGGCCATAGCAGAATAAAAAGCCAGCCCTGCAAGCTGCTAGAAATCCTCCAGGACATGAGTTTCATCGTCCATAACAACGCATGAAAACTTCGTCGAATATTCGCAGTACAAACGCCGAGCCCGTGATTTTGCTGCCAAGTTCTGTTTGTCGTTGTGATTTTTACTTTATACGACTTAAGTCCCAAACGTTGTTTTGATTTTTGGACAAAATCAGGCGACATCCCTATTTTACGAGCCACCGTTCGAATGGAGAGATTTTGGTTTTTCGTTAATATCCTTTTCACCTTTCCGTCCATGACAGGATCAGCGCGTCCAATATTTTTGTCACTTCTCGGTCTCCTCTCCACCGTCAAACGTTCCAAAAATGATTTGAGCACATCGTGAACAGTGGATTTAGGCAAATCCAATGTTTTTGCAAGGGTTCGTATTGAAAAGGGAGGATTTGGCGGACGCGTGTAAAAAATTTGGTGGGGCTTTTTTTTTTCTTTTGTAAAAATAAATAAAATTTTTTTTAAAACCAAAAAGGGATTTTTTCGGGGGAATTAAAAAGATGGGGGGGGGGGGTGGGGGACCGGAAGGAGAGAAATAGAGAAAAAAAAAAAGGATGGTTTAAAAAAAAAAAAAATACAAGGGTGGGGGGGGCCCAAGTAACAATTTAAGTTTTATTCTAGCCGTATAGCATTTCTCCCGGCTGTCTTGATAAAACTACATTCAAAACTGTTTTGTCTACCAACACCTCCTCTATGCTTCTTTAAAGCCGAAATTTGTAAAAAGTGGCCCACTCTATAGACGGTTGTGAAAACAATTTAATGAAACCTCTATAAGACCATACAGATTTTGAAAATATTCTAGTGATAGATGCTATGACCACTTGAGAACCTTCATAAAACCTATTGGCTGCATTGAAAACCAGCATGCGGCCAAATGGCCACAGCTGTCAAACTTAACTGTGATATCGTGGTTGGTTTTTGTTGTTCTGCTTTGTTCGATTCTCTGCTCTTCTGATTCATTTAGCAGTAAATAATATCTGAGGAAAAAAGGCTGCGGGAAATTTTGTTTCATTGCAAAATATCCAAAACAAATTCAGTTTTTTACAGGGTAGCATGCTCCAAATCAGATGCGCATTGAATTTTATGGTGAATATTGGCACGATAAGAGCCGAAAATTGATGCGCCTCGGAAATTATGCGCGTTTACAACAACAAACACATAATAAAAACAAATATATTCGATAAATTAAACATGAATTTCTTGAAAATTGATGAAATTCAATAAAGTTATCTAAAAGAATGTAGAAATTGGTCTCCGATATACAGTTCATTTGCATTACATTGAAAATTTGATGCATTTATTTCTCCACATTTCCCTTATTTCTTTAATTTCAATATGGCGATTGGAAAAAAACATCACAATTCTGCCATAAAGCCAAGTTATCTTCGCAATGACTACTTTCAAACTATTTGGTTCTCTGGTGGCTTTCCTCAATGCCAATTTGCCGCCTCATGGATTTACTGGAGGCAAAATGGTTTTAAAATGCTTTTTCAACTGACCATAATAAGATAATATGATAAGTCCTAAAACGGCATTTCAAAACAGCATATTATGAGTTCATAAAGTCGAAATAAAACCTTTGATGGGAGTAAAAGGAATGTGAGAAAACGAGGTTTTAAGATCGTTTTAAACAAGCTGTGTAGGTTCTCATAAACCTGACTAAAATATGAAACCTATTGGCATCTCTTGGTGTCATAATAAAACCAAATTGATTTCTAGTGGCTTTGATAAAACCTTAATAAAACTTAATAAAGCTGGATGGTTTTGGCAATGTTACTTGTACAAAATGGCCCACTCTATAGACGGTTGTGAAAACAAGTTAATAAAACCTTTATAAGAACATAAAGATTTTGAAAATGTTCTAGTGAAAGATGTTATGACCACTTGAGAACCTTCATAAAACCTATTGGCCAAATGGCCACAGCTGTCAAACTTCACTGTGAAATCGAGGTTGTTTTTTGTTGTTCTGCTTTGTTCGATTCTCTGCTCTTTTGATTCATTTAGCAGTAAAAAAAATGTCTTGAGTTGCGGGAAATTTTGTTTGATAGCAAAATATCCAAAACAAATTGTGTTTTCTTTAAGCGTTTTATGCTCCAAATTACATGCGCAATTATTTTTATGGTGAATATTGGCACGATAAGAGCCAACAATTAATGCGCTTCGGAAATTATGCGAATTTACAACAACATAAATCAAGTTAAAACAAAAATATTAGATGAATTTATCATGACTTTCCTGAAAAGTGCTTGGAATTGGATGAGATTATCTAAAAGAATGCCGAGATTAGTCTCCGATGTACAATTTGTTTGCATACCATTGCAAATTTGATGCATTTATTTTTCCACATTTCAATTATTTCACATATTTCAATATGGCGATTGGAAAATAATCACAGTTTTGCCATAAAGCCAATTTTTCTTCAGAATGACTATTATAAAACTATTTGGTTTTACGGTGCCTTTGCTCAATGCCAGTTTGCCGTTTAATGCATTTACTGAAGGCAAAATGGTTTTAAAATGCTTTTTCAACTGACCATAATAAGATAATATCAATGAGTCCTAAAACGGCATTTCAATACAGCATTTAACGAGCTCATAAAGTCGAAATAAAACCTTTGATAGGAGTAAAAGGAATTTGAGAAACGTGGTTTTAGGATCGTTGTAAACAAGCTGTGCGGGTTTTCATAAACCTGACTAAAATATGAAACCTATTGGCACCTCTTGGTGCCATAATAAAACCAAATTGATTACAAGTGGCTTTCATAAAACTTTAATAAAACTTAATTAAGCAGGATGGTGTTAGCAATGTTACTTGGGTTTACTTCTCATTTTAAATTTGATTTCGATAACGTTGCTCTGCTGGTGAATTTAATGCAAATGGTGTGAATTGCGCAAGGATTTTGTAAATTATTAGCAGTTTAAGGCCGACCCTTGATTCATTGTTATTTAGTAACAAAGTTTGAAAGTTTTTCAAAAGTAAGTACAACAATTTCCAGCATTTAATAACATGAGAACGAAACTAAACGAATGTTTTTTATGGAGCTGCAATAACCACGAAACGAAAATAATGCATAATGGTGGTTTTACTCGAATTTGAATTCAATGATACACCATTTTGGTTTAATACTAATGTGGTGCGATTTTAAAACAAGGGAAAAATCGAAGGTTTTTGAAACCGTTTTTTTTTTTCATTCCAGAACAAGTCTAAAATTGTTCAATATAGACGGTGTAATTCTCTCTCTCCCTAACAAAAAAGGCTTGAATATCCCCCCCCCCCCACATTTGTGAAATCCGGGCTACGCCTATGGTGCCTCAGATTTTTGAAAAGTAGGACATCGTTCCTTTGAAGGTCTGATTGCCAGTGAACGAGTGAACTACACTTTTTGTCCATTTTTGACAATTTTGGGATGGGGAGCGATTTTATGGTGATCCATTTGAGTATCGTGATTTAAAAAAATCTTCACTGCGCAATACAGATCGACAATGCAAACCCCAAGCTTAAATGTAAAATTTAAGTTATCTGGTTTGATATCCATTTTTTTTTTGTCGTAAACATCTTAAAGTAGCCTTTGAATACTTGAGTCTAGCTGCCAATCCATAATATGATATTGAACATTGAATAGCTCCACTGATCTCACAACTACGTTAACTTTAGATCGCATTCAAAAGAAGAGAAAAAAAACAATTCCAATCTCCTTCTGATCCCTTTAAAGACCGTCAATTACCTAGAATGTCGCATAACCAGGAAGGGGTTTCCGTCACAAGCGCAAACACACTTCCACCCTTCCTCCCCTCGCCCTTGGAAAACCTAATGTTTTCCTTCCCATAATCAAATTATGATTATTACATGTCTCCAGCGATGGTGGTTTGTCCGTCCGACCGAAGAATTGCTCGTTCGTCATAAAATAATACCATTACCAGCTGGAATAATATGCAGAAGGTTGTTGTTGGTTTGGACTTGCATCCTGTCTCGGAAGAAAGTGCAATCACCATTAACCAGGCTCGAATGGCTCTAGGGAAGCGCTGCGGGAGGTCGGGTCATCTCCTGCCAGGGGCCATTAGATGGTTACTTTATGGTGGGAAAATCGTTCGCAGTCTAATACTTTCTTGGGCTTCCCGTCGTCGTCGTCGACGTCGATGTTGAGCGTGAGTGTATTTGAGTGGAAAAGGGATTTATGATGGCTGATGTAATAACCTAGTGCACTGTCGAGACAGGATGTGGCAAATCTCCTATGACCAGGACGACGACGAGGACGTTGATGATTATGATGATGATGATGATGATTAAGGCGATGCGGTCACGACTGAATGCACAGCAAGCACACGTCGTCCCGTTCTCGTTTCCGTAGATAAAGCTACTTCTCTAGTTGCGAAATGCGCGGGTGGGGGAGGAAAGCCTAACACATTAGCTACTGACGACGCTTTAATTGCGTGTCGTAAATTTGCTCGGATGTGAAAGATTTAATGGGATTAATTTAACTGATCGACTTGGGTTCCGCCACGCTGAGGTTGGTCGTGAAATTCGTATCACGTGGAAATTCAAGTGCGCAATTTTATGTTTCGAACGTGTTGATTGCTAGCAAACAGTTACATTTGCGTGTTTCATTTTTTGCAGGCAACCGACAGAACGATCTGAAGGACGAACGGCGAAGAGCGCAGATGTCATCAGCACGGCAGGTGCTGGAACGTTCCACTATGATGCTGCTGACGTCATCCAGGGTAAATGTGAAGCACGCTTTGAGCAGTTCGAAATAATCGCCAACCTCCCACTCCCCTCCTTTTCCAGACATGCATACGGCATCCGGGATGTCCCCACTCCAAAGAAAATCGAGATACCGTGTTTTGCCAAATGCGACGAGCGATGGATCTGATACATTACGTGGTGAAGGATGGCATTCTGGAAACGGCTAGCGAGCGAAATGCGTTACGACAGGTAATCCTTGATTGAATCTTACACCGAGAAGTGATTCCTTTCAACAGAATTTCCACCCGTCCGCAGGTCCCTGAGTGGGATTCGGAACGGGCGACGGCCTTCACCTGTCTTCGCCATTTTTCCCGCCTCATCGAGATGTCCCGACCGGACTACGAACGGCGCAGTTCCGGCAGCAAAACGAGCTCTTCCATGGCGGCAAACGTCGGGCCGCCCCCACTTGGTGCCAAAGATTGCGTCTCGCCGACGGCACAGCGCGACAAGGAAACCGGAATCGAGTACCGGCGGGAGCTGACGCGGCGGAACAGCGAACGCGATCGCGACAGAAATTCCATTGGTCATTCCAGAGAGTATAGTACTAGGGAACGAGAGTTTCCCAAATATGACAATAAAGCTGAAGTAAGTTTCTCAAAATGCCATTGCCTTTCAGCGCATTCAAACTTCTCTTGAACCCACAGCTAGGGATTTCAATATTTTCCTCGGACACCCGGGAGCAGCTGCTGGCCGCGCTCGATAAGGTTTGTGAAAAAACTCAGGACTTTACGGATTCGGCGTACACGAGTCACGACTACCGGGAGAACATCCTGCTGCTGTGCGACCGTGCCAAGCTGGAGCTGAATCAGCTGATGCGAATTGCCGTCAGCATGGAGCAGTATCCGAACGCATCCTACGACATCGAAGGTGCCATCGAGAGCGTCCTGACGGCGGCGCACGACCTCACGACGCAGCTGACCTTGACCGCTCAGGACCAATCGGCCGAGCTGTCCCATATCATCAAGGCCGGCATCGACATTGCCAACTCGCTCAGGAACATTGCCTTAAATCAGGAGATCGATCGGTTACAGGAATGTGCCGATCGGTTTCATGAGCATATCGACCACATATTGGAGGTAAGTTTGAATGAGCTTGACGATTATTAAGTTCCATTAATTGCACTACCCGCCAGGTGTGTAAACTGCTGCGACAAATAGCCCTCACGGAGTCCCTGCAGGTGCAGGCCAAATTCACCGAAATCAACGTACGGATCTACGGGCCCCAGGTGATTACGGCAGCTCGAGCTTTGACGTCGCATCCGGAGAGTAAACATGCCAAGGATAACCTCGAAGTGTTTGTCGATATGTGGCAGTGGCTGTCTACGGACGTTACCACCATCACTAAGGAGGTGATCGACCTGGCGCAAACAACGACCAAAACCGACAAAACCACCGAGTATCTTAGTCTTCCGAGACCTGGGGTAAGTGGGTTTTAGATTACCTTTAGGTTGTTCAACTATTTTCAAACTTTCAAACAGAAACATGGAACCACATCGAAACCGCTGAAGCCAACGCGCCTTGATTCGGAGGAGCAGGAAAAGATTGCCAAAACGGGACTGGAGATGAAGATGGTCACCAATGAGATGGACGCCGAGACAGACAAGTGGAACGGGGCGTCCGAGGAGAACAACGACATCGTCAAGAGGTACTCTTTTTTAAAAGCTATTCTTTTCATAAATCTCAATTGGTAAAAGCATATCGAGAAAATTGCCGTCACTATCTGCAGTAGTAAAATGAAGCGATGATATATAAAGTAACGCCCTGTTAAACGGTTAACAACCCGTTTAAAATGATGATAGGATACTTTCCAACATTCTCTGCTGTGGAATCATTAAAGTGCTTTTAACAAGATGGTGATAAACCCAGGAGGCAAAGGATATCCGCTTTCGACCTGCACTAAGTAAACTTCGGTAACTCCCCAGAGTGCAGCGAGCAGTAAATCTCGTGTTTCAGGGTGCATTAATGGCAAACGAGATTGAGTTCATAATGCCATTTGGCTTTCTTCGCGGATGCAACTGAAGATGAGTTGTATTAAGTTCAAGCGATTTAATTAGTGTTGAATGTAATCGAGCGAATGTGGCAAGTAAGTAATACTAAGGTTTTTTTTTTCATTTGATTGATCAGCAAGAGTTTCAAGACTTTTTGATTCTTGATTATCTTGTCAAAACAACATGAAAATGTACTATCTGTAATTCGTCAGAGTATAGACGTCCACAAGAAGAAACCAAAGTTATGCTTGTGGAATGATATTTTCCAGGTTTTTTTTATCAACTTCGTTTATTTGGGAAGCTCAATCATGTTAGCTCTACGGAGCCGGTTTATCTTTGTTTTTTGATAACACGAATTAATTAATACTATGTTTAAAGCCTGACCACGTTAAATTTCGGACACCAAAATAATAGCAGCGAAAAAAATTACACGTACAGTGTCAGAAAAAAGTTAAGCAACTTATGGAGTAACCAAAATATTTTTGTTATACATTATATATCCCCACCAAATTTTATGAAAACGATGGTTTAGTGTAAGGCTCATTATTTTATTCTTCAATATGTTTGGATTCTGGAATCATTTAACAAATAACAGTTGAAAGTCCATTTTTAACACGATAAAAGCTAAGCAACCATTGATAAATCTAGGATCAAAATTCAAAATAGTCAATATTTCGAGGCGTACCCATGATTCTTTAAAACGGCTGCACAGCGTCGAGGCATTGAGCCAATTAAATTGTTGATAGTGTCTTGCGGAATTTCATTCCAAGCTTTTGTAAGTGCCGAAAACAATTCGTTAGTGTTTTTATAGGTAACACCACTTCTGACCCTGCGATTCACTATTCCCCATAAAATAGGATTCAAATCGGGAGAGTTGGATGCCCATGGTAGAACCCTGGTGTTGTGCTGCTGGAACCACTGTGTTGCAACTTTGGACGTGTGTTTCGGATCATTTTCCTGTTGAAACCACCACATTAAGGTCATCTCTTCTTCTGCATACGGTAACATAACATTTTGCATAATGTCACGGTATATCATCCCATTCATTATTCCGTTAAAACGATGAAGTGGTCTAATACCTTGTGCCGAGAAGCATTTCCAAACCATTAGGCTACCTCGTCCATGCTTAAAAGTTTTTCTATAATAGGGGAACTGCCCCCATATTAATCTTTTTTTTTCTATATGTCTTCCAAGGAATAAAAAAAAAATTGGGGGTTTTTTTTTTTTTTTTTTTTATTAAATCATTTATTTGTACAGGCTCAATCGAATCAACTTTACAGAGCCAAGTTTTCATATTTATATACATCAATTATCTTAAAACTAATGTTAAGGGGATAGAACCGATTACTCGCGGCCGTCTCGAGGTTAATAGGAATAACAATTGTATGGATGGGAAGATAGGCGGGAATTTGAAGTGTGGTTTACAAAGCACGTTTATTTTAAATTCGGAATTGGATAAAAACTTATAACTATACAACTTTAGGTTTTCTTTTGACTTTAACATTTTTGAGAATGAGAAAAAAAAACACACACACAAACACAGAGAAAAAAAACTTAAAGTAAACATACAGGTTAGACTAACTACAATCTAAGGCTAATGTTAGTCAAAAACACATAAATGAGTTTCATAAACTCCAGATCACGTATAGCCAAAATATCTCGAACCGGTACATTGGGTTGTCTACCTCGAGCCCAAAGGGAATCATAAAGCTCAGATCTGACTCCACGATGCTCAGCACATGACCAAATAATGTGATCTGCGTCCTGGTAACCTTGTCCACATTCACAGAGATTGCTGTCGCTCAGCCCAACACGGTATAAATGAGCGTTCAAAGAATAATGATTGGACATGAGGCGAGACATCACACGAATGAAGTCACGACTCACATCCATCCCCCCAAACCAAGATTTCTTCGACACCTTTGGGATGATAGAATGTTGCCATCGCCCCAAATCTCCTTTACCCCATTTATACTGCCAGCTGACGAGTGACTGTTGACGAAAAATAGTAAAAAATTCATTAAAGGCGATTTGTCGATCATAAATATCGCCTTCTATAGCGCCCACCTTTGCCAGCGAGTCCGCTCTCTCATTGCCCAGAATTGAACAATGAGATGGGACCCATACAAAGGTGATGATAAAATAACGCGAAGATAAAGCACTTAGAAGCTCCTGTATTTTCATGAGAAAATACGAGGAGTGCTTTACCGGCCTCAAGGAGCGAATAGACTCTATAGAACTGAGACTATCCGTGAAAATGTAATACTGATCCGGTGTTAGTGAGGCAACAATTTCTAGCGTAAAGTGTATTGCCGCTAATTCAGCGACATATACGGAACAAGGAGCTTGAAGTTTACGATTGGCGCTATAAATTTCATTAAATATACCAAAGCCTGCTGACTCCTCTATCAATGATCCGTCAGTGAAGAACGATTTAGTGGAATCAACTTGGCCAAACTTTGCAGCAAATATCACCGGAGCAATCATAGGACGATGATGCTCTGGGATTCCATGAAGCTCCTGCTTCATGGATAAATCAAAATGAACCGAATTGCCGAAGTCGGAGAAGAAAACACGATTGGAAATGTTCGGCGAAGGGCTGACATCCTGTGTTATGTACAAATGGTACAAAGTCATGAAGCGAGTTTGAGGATTCAACTCGAGAAGCTTCTCAAAATTTTCGATTACCTGGGGGTTCATTACTTCACACCTGGTGAGGAGCCGGAGAGATAACTCTGTAAACCGATCCGAGAGTGGCAACATGCCGGCCAGCACTTCAAGACTCATGGTGTGAGTCGAGTGCATGCAACCTAACGCGATACGAAGACACCGATATTGAATACGTTCCAGTTTTATGATGTGCGACCGAGCCGCTGACTGAAAACAAAAACTACCGTATTCGATAACCGACAAAATCGTTGTCCGGTACAACGTTAGAAGATCTTGCGGATGCGCTCCCCACCACGTCCCGGTAATTGTTCGAAGAAAGTTGATCCTTTGCTGGCACTTTCGCTTCAGATACTCAATGTGGGATCTCCAGGTGCACTTTGAATCGAACCAGACCCCAAGATATTTAAAGGACATTGAATGAGTTATCGGCTTACCCCAAATTTGAAACTTCGGTTGTGCTGGGTTATGCTTCCTTGAAAAAACTACCAACTCTGTTTTCTCCGTAGAGAATTCGATACCTAGCTCTAGAGCCCAAGTAGACAAATTGTCTAAGGTATCCTGTAAAGGTCCTTGCAGATCGACCCCATTGGGTCCCGTGACAGACACAACGCCGTCATCCGCAAGTTGTCTCAACGTACAGTTGTCATTTAGACAACTGTCAATTTCTTTGACATAGACATTATACAAAAGAGGGCTTAAACATGATCCCTGGGGGAGACCCATGTAGCTAAATCGTGAAGCTGTAGAGGTTCCATGAGAGAAGCTCATATGTTTCTCTGACAGCAAATTATACAAAAAATTATTCATTAATGTTGAAAAGCCACAAGCGTGGAGTTTATCTGATAGAACTTCAACAGATACTGAATCAAAAGCCCCCTTTATGTCCAAGAATACAGAAGCCATTTGCTCTTTTTTAGCAAAAGCTAACTGAATATCTGTGGAAAGCAACGCGAGACAGTCGTTCGTTCCCTTACCCCTACGGAAACCATATTGAGTATCTGAAAGCAGGTTATTCGTCTCAACCCATTTGTCCAGGCGGAAAAGGATCATTTTCTCCAACAACTTTCGAATACAAGATAACATCGCGATGGGTCGATAGGAGTTGTGGTCGGACGCGGGTTTACCAGGTTTTTGAATGGCAATAACTCTCACCCGTCTCCAGTCATCCGGTACAATGTTGAGAGCCAGAAACTGATTAAACAAGTGCAACATGCGCCTCTTAGTGACGTCTGGGAGGTTCTTAAGCAAGTTGAACTTGATCCTATCAGCCCCTGGAGCCGTATTGCCACACGAAAGGAGTGCGAGAGAGAACTCTACCATTGAAAAAGGTTGGCTGTTCTCATCTATCGAATTCGTGGTTTCGCGAGGAATCATCCGTGCCGGCACAGAATCTGGACAAACTTTTCGCGCGAACTTGAGGATCCATTGGTCCGAGTACTCTTCGCTCTCGTTGTTCGTAGTTCGGTTACGCAATCTTCGCGCCGTGTTCCAAAGAGTACTCATCGACGTCTCGCGCGATAGCCCGTCCACGAATCTTCGCCAGTAACCGCGTTTCTTGGCCTTGATGAGACTCTTAAGTTCGCGTTCGAGAGCCGTGTATACTTCGAAGTGCTCAGGTATTCCACGTCTACGGAAAACTTTAAACGCGTCGGACTTTTTACGGTAAACCTCGGTGCACTGTTGATCCCACCATGGAGAAGGAGGTTTCCTACGAAATGACGTTCCTGGAACTGGTCGAGTTTGAGCTTGAAGCGCGCTGTCTAAGATCAGGTTGGAGAGGAAGTTATATTCCTCCAGCGGTGGAAGCTCTTCTACCGTCGTTACGGCTTCCTCTACTGCTGTCCTGAACTTTGTCCAATCGATGTAACGGGTAAGATCATACGCGACGTTGATGGATTCCGACGGATTGAACCCGGTGGCAATCGAAATTTTTATGGGCAAGTGATCACTACCGTGGGGATCTTGAATCACATCCCATGTGCAATCCAACGATAATGAATTCGAACAAAGTGTGAGGTCTAATCTACTGCCAATTGAGGATGGACCAGCCAAACGTGTTACTTCTCCATTTTTAAGAACTGTCATATTGAAGTTGTCACAGAGGTCATATATCAAGGAAGACCGGTTGTCATCGTACAGTTCTCCCCAGCCTGTACCGTGAGAGTTAAAATCTCCCATGATCAACCGTGGAGCAGGAAGAACCGAACAAATATCTGAAAGTTGTTTTTGGTTTATTGAGGCTCTAGGAGGAATATAAACGGAAGCAATGCAAAGGCTTTTATTTTTAATAACAGCCTGACATGCGACAACTTCAATACCTGGAATTGGAGGAAAATTCACTCTATAGAAAGAGTAGCACTTTTTGATCCCCAAAAGTACTCCTTCTCCACGCGAATCCTCACGATCAAGACGAATTATATTGAAATCATGAAAAGGAAGATTGATTTCGGAAGAGAGCCATGTTTCACATAGAGCGAATGCATCACAAGCGGTATAGTGAGCTAAAAATTTGAATGAATCCAATTTAGGAATCAAACTTCGACAACTCCACTGTAGAACAGTGATCAAATCCCCAACCTCATTTGGAAAATTATCCATCGAAGGAAATGATTGCTGCAAGGAGGGACCACTTAATTGTTAATTGCTTCAAAAAAGTCTTCACTGTTGGAAGCATTGCCAGAACAATGCTTTTGAGAGGGTCAGTAATTTCGAGGTACTTGAAGATACCTTCGACAATGTCATCAAATGAGAACAGCCCACTTGAGGAGGGGGCCTCTGTTCTTAAAATAGGGACTTCAGGGGTTTTGGATGTCCCCGGGAGAGATGGAAAGTCCTGGGTGTAGTTAGTACTACCAAAACCAGGTGGAATTGTTTTTTCCTTTTTCGCATCTTTCCTTGAAATGGGCAAGCTGGTTTCGGGCTTCTTTTCAGCAACTTTCCGTGGGCGGACGCGTCTTCGCTTCCTTGAAGCACCTTCCGGAAAAGTGAACGATGTTCCCTCTTCAGCCGAATCAAAGTCAGACTCGTCATCTGACAGAGGAGCAAAGGGATTTGTATTGGCATTGGGTGATGGGGAGGCTTTTTTCACCATTTCGGCGAAAGATTGCCTGGAACGCTGTTTTAGCGAGCGTTCCAATTTTTCCCCGTGTTGTTTGTACGCCGGGCACGATGAGAGAGCATGAGGAGGAGTTCCCTTACAGAAAGCGCATTTTGGTGTGCTGTCTGCACAGGCGCCATCCTCATGTTTCTCCCCGCAGTTGGAGCAGCGTGCCTTATTGCCGCAATGGGAGGTCGTATGTCCCATCTGCTTGCATTTTTGGCAGATCATTACCCGAGGTACAAACAACCGCACAAGTAGTCGAAGTTTTCCCAACTCGACGTATTGAGGGAGGGCTGAGCCAGAGAAGGTCACGCGAAACGAGTCTGACGGTGTGAATTTTTTTTCGCCCTTATTGGTCGATACTGAGCCTTTCTAGCGCACATCCAGTATCTGAACTGGGGGAAGCAGGGGGTTCTTAAATCGACCAACCCCCCGCTTCAGCAGGATCTCAGGGGTCAGACTCGTTTCGGTGACCACACCTTCAATTTCAATACCCCGAGCTGGGATATGCACTCTATATTCTAGTGTAAAGAGCAGGGAGACAGAAATCTCATTAGCTTGCTTGAGGTTGGACACAATGACACGAAGTTTATTGGGTCTGACTTTAATTATCTGGGTAACGGCCGAGAATCGTTTGGTCAGATCGTTCGAAATTTGATAGACATTCAGAGGTTTCGTTTTGGGCTGCTGCTGCTGCCGAGCGACGGTGTGTAACCCCGTGTACCGGCTAGACGTTGAGTTCAGCGATGATGATAATGATGACGATGATGATGATGATACTATAGACACTCAAGTAATAGACCTGCCAACGTGCCGCCATGTTGTAACCACAACGAACATTTTCCATACGATTTGACAGTTGTTTTGGATACATCAACTGTGCCAGATTCACGTTGGCCGGTCTATTACTTGAGTGTCTATAGATGATACTGGTCGGTGGTGGTTAGCAGATGAACGAATGCACGCTACACACGATGGACTGCTGGTGTGCCGTATGGATGCGGAGCAATATGCCTTTTAGATCGTTGCAATATTGCTAATTGCAATTAATGACGTTGTTGCACTTCCTAACACACAACGATCTCTTCTTCAGAAACTGAATTTCACTGGCGATCGAGAAAAAATAAAATACTTTACTGAAGACCTGAAACGCCTAGTAAAAAACTTCCAAAGCAACGGAGAGCGGATCGAACGAACTGCACCGTTCGCTTGTTCACTGGGCAATGCTATAAGGGCTTATATAAAACATGAATTTTTTTTAAAAAAAAATCATAACATTTAAACGATTATACTGATCATAATGTTGTCTGAGCAGAAGTTGTAAGTCATTATATCCTAAAATCTGATGAAGAGTTTTAGACAGTCACTTCTTCGACTTTTTAAATTTTAAATTTCCTGATACAACTTTACCTAAAATAGACTCTACGAATTTATCTTGATAAAAAAACATACAAACACTTTTTTCGTAAGCCCAGCCGTTCTGAAGTTATTGCGAATTTTATTAAAAGGAAATTTTGTTGTAACAATATTTTCAGCCATTTTCAAATGTTAGTCGTGATGTCCACAAAACAATGTATGTTACATGATAGATTATTGAATAAGAAACAAATCTTTCTCAGTCATTGAGGCTGTCAGCCTTACCCGTTTCTGTTTAGATGCAACGGAAGCAATACAAACTGATGCTAACTCTGAAGTAAATGATCAAACTCAAAACTTCAAACTTCTTTATTTTTGCAAAAACGTTCAATGTATCGAGATTTTTTAAGCCTTTCGTTGAGAAGACAACAGTCAGGTAAATTTTTATTTATACACTTGCCTGGAACAAATGTCTTATAGGTACATTTCAATACAATGGAGTCTGCCATACATTTGAAATGAAGATGGGTACAAAGTCAACAAATTGCAATATATTGGGAAGTTCTTCACATCATCAATTTAGTTTATCTTTCATAGCTTTTCAAGTTAAACAAGTCAGTTTATTTTCAAACATGGATCATACTTTCAAGTGTTGTAAACCTCTACCCAAATCGAAGAAGTGTGGGTTAGAGACTAAAAACTTGACAGATGGTGTTTTTGAAAAATTAAGATCTTTAGGTTGTAAGATACCATTAGATAATTCGATGCGAATCTGCAATAAGTGTCGTCCCATAGTTTATCGTCCTCAACAAAAACCACCACCTTCGAATGATGAGAAAGTGCCTTCTACCAGTGGTGTGCAATCAACGAAACCTGTAGATATGGAAAGTGAATCCATAGTCAATACCATCCCATCCGTTACGTCTCTAGCTTCATCGACTTCAGCGGAGTCTATTGTTAATAAAATAAGTTTGTTATATAACATCGAGACATTCAACAATGGCATCATGGGAATTCATGTATCGCCAATTTTAACGAAGAAAAAGATAAATGCTTCCTACGCCCAGCAAAAAAACAAGGAAATTAGGGTTGCAGTTGACGCTTAACTGCATCCCTAGTTGCCTTGGTTTTTTGCTGGTATTTGACGTTTTGGAAGATGAGGACCAAACAAATGTCAACGCCAACGGCTAAGGACTACGAGGTAATAATGAAGGAAAAATTTGCCGATCCTGAATGTGCTCGCGATCAACAATTTCAAATTTCGTCCATATTGACAGAGTCTTGGACTACGCAAAGAATCGTGGATGAATTCAAAGTCAACAGATATACTGAAACACAGGTAAGGTTTATGAACATCTTGGAATATTATTTCATGTCATGTTGGAAAAAATAATCAAAAAACTAATTTATTATTTCTTTCCTTGTAGGTAAAGGATTTAGTCGCCGAAGATGGAATATGATGCAAACCCCGTTTCAAATTAGGACATGGACTGAATGCAGATTTAGTAGGTAAAGTTGTTCAATTCCAGGAAGAAGACGATATCCGCAGAGTTATGCCGGGCCAAAGAGATTATGTCTCTGAAGTGACGAGTGGTGTACGCCAGGTAACACAAAAACGTCTCTTGAAGATGTCATTCAAAGAGTCATACATGCATTTTAATGAAACCCATAAAGATGTTGATCTAAGCTTTAGCTCATTTGCAGCCTTACGGCCAAAACATTGTAGACTTCTTAGTAAATCAGGATCCCATAACGTTTGTGTTTGTACGATTCACGAAATTATGCTCAACAGCTTAAAAATAGATCGTATTTTATGTGATCGCACTATCTATATGGAACAAGGTCTGTGCGATGGACAATTTAGAACAGACTTTTGCCATCTTCGCACGTGCATCAATTGTTACAATACGGATGAATACAAAAAGGCCGAAAAGGAACTCGATCCGATTTTTAACAAAGCAAAAACAATTTTTGCAACTCAAAAATATCATTCTTACATTCCAGTTTCAAATAAACAAATTGCAGTTAAGGTACTTTCTAATTCTAATGATGAATCCAAAATATTTTATGTATCCAAATGATAAAATTTAACAAATTTAATGAAGATTGAAAAAAACAACATTGTATGAAATAACGGGTGTCCACTAAATAATGAGAACGAAAAGAATGGGTCAGGAAAAAAATACCAGTGAAGTTTTGTTCAAACTGATTTATTTTATTAAAAGGGTCAACTTAAATCTTCAAACTAAGTTTAGTGAATATTGTCATATGGTCCGTGGTCCGCCGTGCGGCGCAGCTTAGTCGTTATGCTGGAACATGACCGTTGGACGGCAGCCACATCGATTTTTCGGATGCAGCTTTTGATCCTGTTGGTAAGTTGCTTGGTGTTCTTGGCCTTCCAATTATCCTTGTATACCATGGAGCTCAAAAGACCGAAGAAATCCTCGATAGGACGGCACTGTGGCAAATTTGTCGGATTCCGGTCTTTTGGGACATATGGTATATTTTGGCTCTCCAAAAACGTTAGCGTTTTTTTTGCGTAGTGCGATGATGCCTTGTCCGGCCAAAACACGTATTTGCCATCCGAGTGATGTTGTTTAAGAAATGGGATGAGTATTTTCTGCAAACACTCTCTTTGGTACACCTCCTGGTTGATGGCCAAACCGCTTGGTTTGAACCACGGCTTCGAAATACCCTTATCGGATATTACGATGTATAACATAACCTTCGATTCAAATTTGTGCTTGAACTTATACATTACTTTTGGAGGAGTAGTAGATTTGTCCTTAGTGTAGAATCGGTCGTTTCCCGGTATCTGAGACTTCGAAAGAGGAAAGTAGCTTTCGTCGTCCAGAACGAAAGATTTTCCGCCGTAATTCCGAGTCATCCAGCGGCATTGGGATTTCACGGTTTGAATCTGCTCATCTGTGTACTCTGGGGATCTGGTTTTCTTTCTACACACTATTCCTTCTTTCTTTAGCGTCTTGCAGATGAGTGACTTCGAACAATGGAACTTTCGGGCTGCTTCCCGTTGACTTACCGAATCCTTGTTGTTGAACATGCTGCGCAGCGAGCGGAGCGTTTTCTCATTCATTATTTTCGCTGGACGGCCGCAACCTTTCTTCCGGGTTACTCTCATGCATGCCAGGATACGGTATACGGTGGATACCGGAACTTTTTCACGACAAAAATGGTCCACCGTGTATTTTTTTCCACGATCTTCGTTCGCTTGAAAGAATTGTACAACGCGCGCGCGCAGTTCTTCCTGTTTCGACGGCATGCTGAACACGACTGAACATGTTAGAGTGAAATAAGAGTGTATGAAAATTTTCTGGAGAGTGCAACGATTCATTCATCTAAAGTGACATTTCTATGCGGCCGTTTTTGTTCTGATGGAAAAGTATTGAAATCATTCTCATTTTTTAGTGGACACCCGTTAGATCTTTCGTATGGGATCGAACAATATCATAAGTAGGGACTCCATGTTACTATCGGAAACGGCCTATACGTTGCTTATCTCCAGGCCCATTGTCTCTCCAAGTGGCCCACCGTTTCCGTTTCCTCAAATAAAAAAAAAAAAAAAAAAATTATATTTCCACATTCCCAAAATATAATGTAATTTTAGTTCCCGAGAGCCGCACACGTGAGCGAGTTTTGTAAAATAGAATGAAGAGTGAGTTGGAGGGAAAATAAATTCAATCAAACACATCTTTCGTCAAATTGCGTATGTACCAGTTTCATGAGACATAATTTAACACGAAATCTTTGTTTACGTTCCCCGACTTTTTATAAACATGAATTACGTATCGTGTAAAATTCATAATTTCATAGTGTGTACGCTATTTCAAAATATTTCAACAAATCTTCTTATCATATCGACTATACTGTTCAGATCCTCGTATGTTTCAAATCCTAACTTCAGAGAATACCTTTATTTGAAATTTAGAAAATATTTCAAATGTCTGTAAAAGTCTGCAACATAAATAAAATGTCTACTAAATGTCTGCATCGTTAAAAAAGTCTGCAAATTTACAGATATGTCTATAAATATGGCATCCCTGCTTAGGAGTCACAAACCCTTATGGCTGGAGTGAAGTGGAGCAAAGTTCAAGAATTCTATATCAATACAGAATAACGATATTTTGATCCTGTGAGATTTTTTTAAACATATTCCAAACTTATGAACGAAATAGTTTCATTAAAAATAAAATACTTCTAGCGTGTTTTACTGCAGATTTCGTGTGTCCAGCTTATTGCGGATACAGACCTTAGTGTATAGCCACCAATAAATGCAAGTGTTCTATGCTATGCTATTTTATGCTTTTTATCAATATTGCATTGTTGGACCGCTGCCCTTATTCTTCGTCATTATTCGTGAATATGACTCATTCGTTATGATTCATAATACACGCTGATAGATTGAGGAATATAAGAAAATACGTCTCACATTATTGGTTTAATCATTCAACCCGATCGCCTTCAATTGAATGATAGGGTAAATTTCAGTTTTAGGTTCTTATCTTATCAAAGTGTAATAACTGTAAATTTTTAGAAATTGATGTTTTCAAAATCACGTGTGTCCATCCTTCGCCTGAGCGGCGGTCATAATGTTTGTTTTTCTGATGCAGATAAGAACAATGATAACTTATCAAGAAGGTTGGCATCTTCTTACATCCACGCAAAATTTAAGAAATATCAACAAACGGCTCCTCAATGTTTTGATCATACAATGGATAAGCAAGATTATTTTCAATCTTTCAAATTGGTGAAATTAAGTATTCTTGATGATGATATGATTATGTTCTACATGCCTGTCATGCTGCGTAATTTCATAATTAATTGACCATATAATTTGGCTATCATTATCCGAAGCAGTGATATAGTCAGTTAAAAAAAATAATAATACTGCTTTTGCCTACCACGTTTGTTTAATTCAGTCTGTGAATGAAGTTTAGTCAGACCGGGTGAATTCCTTCAAGTAAGTTGTTTGAATCGATTAATTTTATCATAACGTATTTATGATCATGATTTTCCCTAGAATAAAATCTATATTATATATTTAATCGACCAGTAGAAAGGATAAGGGATAAGTGCCAGTGAAAAACATCGCCGAAGAGTCTGGAAAACCGTTTATATTGCTGCGATCAGATTGCCATGCGTGTTAACTTGTGGATTATGGCTGATTAGTTATCGGTTTCGGAAAGGGGTTTGGACGAAGCCATATAAAAGTTGGTAGGATCGAAAGAAACATTATTATTTTATTTGGATTTGAAACGAACAGATGCAAGAAAAATGAAACTGTTCGTCATAACATCAATCGCTATAGTCCTGTACTTAGGACAAATGGCAACTGCACAAGTTGTCTCACCCGGAATTTGTGCAGTTCATCCCGTTCATCAAAATTTTGACGTTCCACGATATCTGGGGCTTTGGTACGAATATCGTCGCTATGAACAGCAATTCCAGACCGATGGAGAATGCGTTACGGCAGAATATACTTTGAACGAAGATGGCAGCGTCCGTGTGTTCAATAGTATGGTGCGTCCGCCTGGTCAGGAGCGTATTTCCGATATAGGCCGCGCTGTGGTTGCCTTCCCAGATGAGGACCCATTGCAAGCAAAGCTCAACGTTACTTTCGATAGCGGTAAGTACTGAATGAACTATAAATCTCTTGAACTAGTTAATTTTTGATTTGGGCAATTACAGCACCGGTGGAAATCACGGCAAACTACTGGGTGCTGGATACTGACTATGACAACTTTGCTGTCGTCTGGAGTTGTTTCCAAGTCGGAACCACTTTGCGAGCCGAAAGTGCCTGGATTCTGTCGCGTGAGCCAAGGTTGAACGAGAACGTTAAACGTCGAGTTCAGGACTCGATCGAGAAATACCTGGATGAGGAGCAACTGCGAAGGACGATCCAAGATGATGAATTGTGAGTATTGGGATTGTGAAGTTTTTACCAGCCAAAGAGCATGAGTGATGATTTAACGATTTCTATCCTCGCAGCTGTTGTTCGACCGAACCGGAAGTGGAAAGTCATCCAGCCTGTTGACACCATATTATGAACCGTCGTAAGGGTCATTCTATTGTTCAGTGTTGCAAATAACCGAGTGATGGAATAGAGTGATTTTAACAAAAGTTAAAAGCAAGTGATTAGTAATTTGATTGTTGATGATGTCTCGACCAAAGAATCGAAAATGTCTGAAAAATCGTTATTTTAACATGAAATTCGCAAAAAAATCTGAGAATCGTGCAAAAATATTTCTGAAGATAACCGAATTGAATAATAGATGCAGTATTATTGAATTTGGTTATATTCAGAAATATTCTACACTTCTGTTCTACTTCTACTGTTTCAACCGTGGGTACCTGTACTTCCTCTGGAACGTCAAAGTTGGAACATACAACGTTGTATCGTTCGCTGTGACGGAGAGTTTGTAAGTTCTCCTACTTGTTCAAGAGTGAAAGTGATATTTTCGTCTGCTTCTTTGATCTGGCTTCTATAGTTCTAACCCATTACCTAAGTCAGCCAAAGGTTCAATACCAAAGCTACAGCAAAAATTACAGCCCAGAATAGGTTTCGCTATTTCTGGCACGATGACTGCACTACCTCTATATTTGCATGGGTTAGGTTAGGTGTTTGGATCACCTTAGGATTTATATTTCGTACTTTTGGCAATGTAAATTTGCAAACGAATGGGTTGAACCTTAAACCCATACTTCTCCGCTAGCTAGAGGGAATTCTACTACGCTTATTTCGGCCCTGATTCCAGGAGAACTTTTAGGATATCGTATGGTTTGAATGTTGATATTGTGTATTCGATCAATTGGATCGAATTTTGATATTTGGTGAACCATGTCGTCTTTCGGAACGTCTGAAAATCCCAGCGTACATCCCCCGATTGGTTTTCCTGATACCGATTTGATCCCGCGCACCGTTGACATGAACGATTCGTTTGGCCTAGTTCGCTGCAACCATAACAAAATATTGCTCAAGTCTGCTTACAGTTTCACCAATTATGGCAGGTTTTTCGGCAATTTCAGCAACCATTAAGTGTCGTTTGATCTTAGTTTATGGTTTCTGTATGACCTTGCCTCAAATGAACAACATAAGTTGCTTGTTGTCACCTCACATTGTGCAGGAATATCCTCACTGGCAAAAGACGTCTACTCAATTCAAAAATGTATGCACTTCAAGGTTTTGCCAGATATGACACTTTCCAATGACTAAGCAACTAAGAAGTACGTTTCAAACTAAAATCTCCACGAAAATACCTTAAAAGGACAACAACTGATCAGTCAGGAGAATGCAACACTACGACGCCGTAGACCTCCCTGTAAATATTGTAGATTCTGTAAATATTAGATTAGTAAGCTAGTGGGCGCCTATTGCCTACGGTAATTTTAGTGTAGGTAGCTGAAATTTTCGATTAATTATCAATTAAACTCATTTTCAGAATATAAACTGTTTTTTGCTTGCATTGTTTTCGTATTTTTGTTTTCGCTAAATTTTCCATTAAGTTATGTCCAGTAAATTGTTTTTTTTTTTGTTCCAGTATCCGTTAATTACTTTTTTTCTTTCCGTTGTTGTTTTTTATATATCAATATATTTATGATCAACCGTCAATTCAAAATGCGTACAGTATTCAAGCAACTTTTTACCGCGTCCTGTTGTTTACATCCAAATTCTACTGATTTTGTAAAAAAAAATCCAATTTTTCGCATGGAAGTTTGAAAAAATCGGGCTATGTTATCATGGATCATGAAACCTACATAAAACTCGATTATAAAACTCTGCCGGGCCACAGTTTTATACCTCATCGAAGGGAAAGGATGTTCCTGAATCAGTGAAAGCCATTTACGTTGTAGGCCATATGCGGATGTGGAAAAATATCTCGTCCATTCATTACGACAGGAACAATAAATGTTAAAATCTTTGTGAAGGAGTGTCTGCAAAAAAGGTTGCTACCCTTGATCAAACAGCATAACAAGTCTACAATCTTTTGACCTGATCTTGCTTCCTGCCATAGCTCTAAATATGCTCTAGAGTGGTACAAAAGGAACAATGTCTTATTTTTACCAAAGCAGATGAATCCACCAAACTGCCCAGAGATTCGCCCTATCGAAACTTTCTCCTTTTGAAACCAGAATGAAACCAGCGGATAGTGTTGAAAAATTTAGGAAAGATTGGCCAGAAGTTGTGAAAATGGTAGGAGAAAGCACTGTGCAGAAGCTTATGAGTAGTGTTAAGGAAAAAGTTAGAGAATATGCCAACCCTACAAAAATTAAGCAAATAGAAATTAAGATGGAAAGAAAACATTGTTATTTACTATGTTTGAGAATAAAATAATCAAAAATCATAGTATTAGCATTAGCATTAGCATTGACGTTTGCACATCTCGTGGATGGAGCTACAT
Source organism: Aedes koreicus (assembly GCA_024533555.2). Taxonomy (NCBI): domain Eukaryota; kingdom Metazoa; phylum Arthropoda; class Insecta; order Diptera; family Culicidae; genus Aedes; species Aedes koreicus. The sequence continues at coordinate 183,912 of JAHHFK020000660.1, forward strand.
ACGATGAGGAATAATTCGTTGAAAACATTGCATGTCACCATCAATCGTATCCAGTTACTGATACGTTTCTTCACGCAATAATCTCCTCGAAAGGACTCCTCGATCGCTCACCTGGCTACGTCCATGCAACCGTTGGAGATAGGAAGGATTTGGTATCCACCTTAAGAAGGCACGGGGAACCCACGTAGCCATCAGTAGATATCAAAGAAAAAGGACATCAATAGTCGGTGAGAATAGTTGAACAGAATGCCCTGTTTGGTGTACAGAACAATAATTTATTTAAACATGGTCGTTGGGAGCATCTAGTCTAAGAAGGTTAAGTGATGCTCCATTTCTCTTCAAACGGTTGGGACCTATGCATTAACTACAGTCCTAGTTCCCTATGCATTGTGGGTATAGCGCCATTACTCGCTCTCTGAAAAGAGAAGAATGTCTGAAAATATAAGAACAGGTAGTGAAAGAGATTTATTTAATCAGTCATCATCAAACACATTTAAAAAACATCTTTAGCCGAAGTATCATGTTGTGGTTCACTTTCCAAATATCTAAAAAACGAAGCGCAAACAGTATTCACACATCATGTCATTGCGCAAAAATATATGTTACACGTTGTATGTGAGAGCTTCATGGTAGTTTTTATATAAACTGTTAATTGATGATAATTTTTTTTTTTTTTTAATATCAGTTGAAGGAAAGTTCAATTTATATGGCTTGCGTTTGAAAAACTACTATGGAATGCTTATTCAACCACTTCGTATTGATTGGGTTTGAAATGATGCGTTAAAATGCAGTTATGTTAAAAGAAACCAATTTAAGGCCAGGTTCTCATTCAAATGAGGTTAAAGTTGGCAAAGTTTGGATTTTTTTTTTTTTGAAGCAAAGGACAAAAAATCTGCCCAGGTATTTCGATTGGATTTAGTTTTGATTTTATTTCATAATTTGTTTACAGAGCAAAAACAAAATTGCGCCCGCAATGCGACTTGGAACTGTATGGTAGTTCTCCATCTGCGTGCATTGTAGCTGCTCACACGTTTGCTGGAATTCGAAAATCGTTTTCATTATTCAATTCTGCATTAAATTTGGCGGAGTGTGACATAGCTGAAATTTGAATAGCTTTAACATTGAAAGCTTCTCGCGCTCCTTTCGTGTGACAATACGGCTCCAGGAGCTGATAGAATCAAGTTCAACTTGCTTAAGAACCTTCCAGACGTCGCGAAGAGGCGCATGTTGAACTTGTTTAATCAGTTTTTGGAGCTCAACATTGTACCGGATGATTAGAGGCGGGTGAGAGTTATCGCCATTCAAAAACCTGGCAAACCCGCGTCCGACCACAACTCCTATCGACCCATCGCGATGTTATCCTGCATTCGAAAGTTGTTGGAGAAAATGATCCTCTTCCGTCTGGACAAATGGGTTGAGACGAACAACCTGCTTTCAGATACTCAATATGGTTTCCGTAGGGGTAATGGAACGAGCGACTGTCTCGCGTTGCTTTCCACAGATACTCAGTTAGATTTTGCTAAAACAGAGCAAATGGCTTCTGTATTCTTGGATATCAAGGGGGCTTTTGATTCAGTCTGCTGAAGTTCTTTCAGATAAACTCCACGCTTGTGGCTTTTCACCATTAATGAATAATTTTTTGTACAATTTGCTGTCAGAGAAACAGCTTCTGTAGAGGTTCCATGAGCTTCTCTCATGGAACCTCTACAGCTTCACGATTTAGCTAGATGGGTCTCCCCCAGGGATCATGTTTAAGCCCCCTTTTGTATAATTTTTATGTCAAAGACATTGACGGTTGTCTAAGTGACAACTGTACGTTGAGACAACTTGCAGATGACGGCGTAGTGTCTGTCACGGGACCCAATGGGGTCGATCTGCAAGGACCCTTACAGGATACCTTAGACAATTTGTCTACTTGGGCTTTAGAGCAAGGTATCGAATTCTCTACGGAGAAAACTGAGTTGGTAGATTTTTCTAGGAAGCATAACCCAGCACAACCGAAGCTTCAAATCTGGGGTAAGCCGATAACTAATTCTATGTCATTTAAATATCTTGGGGTCTGGTTCGATTCTAAGTGCACCAGGAGATCCCATATTGAGTATCTGAAGCGAAAGTGCCAGCAGAGGGTCAATTTTCTCTGCACAATTACCGGGACCTGGTGGGGAGCTCATCCACAAGATCTTCTAACATTGTACCGGACAACGATTTTGTCGGTTATGGAATACGGTAGTTTTTGTTTTCAGTCAGCGGCTCGGTCGCACTTCATTAAACTGGAACGTATTCAGTATCGGTGTCTTCGTATCGCGTTAGGTTGCATGCACTCGACTCACACCATGAGTCTTGAAGTGCTGGCTGGCATGTTGCCACTCTCGGATCGGTTTTCAGAATTATCTCTCCGGCTTCTCACCAGGTGTGAAGTTATGAACCCCCAGGTAATCGAAAATTTTGAGAAGCTCCTTGAGTTGAATACTCAAACCCGCTTCATGACTTTGTACCATTTGTACATAACACAGGATGTCCGCCCTTCGCCGAACATTTCCAATCGTGTTTGCTTCTCCGATTTCGACAATTCGGTTCATTTTGATTTATCCATGAAGCAAGAGCTTCATGGAATCCCAGACCATCATCGTCCTATGATTGCTCCGGTGATATTCGCTGCAAAGTTTGGCCAAGTTAATTCCACTAAATCGTTCTTCACTGACGGATCTTTGATAGAGGAGTCAGCAGGCTTTGGTATACTTAATGAAATTTATAGCGCCAATCGTAAACTTCAAGCTCCTTGTTCCGTATATGTCGCCGAATTAGCGGCAATACACTTTACGCTAGAAATTGTTGCCTCACTAACACAGGATCAATACTTCATTTGCACGAATAGTCTTAGTTCTATAGAGGCTATTCGCTCATTGAGGCCGGTAAAGCACTCCTCGTATTTTCTCATGAAAATACAGGAGCTTCTAAGTGCTTTATCTTCGCGTTATTTTATCATCACCTTTGTATGGGTCCCATCTCATTATTCAATTCCGGGCAATGAGAAAGCGGACTCGCTTGCAAAGGTGGGCGCTATGGAAGGCGATATTTGTGATCGACAAATCGCCTTCAACGAATTTTTTCCTATTTTTCGTCAACAGTCACTCGTCAGCTGGTAGTATAAATGGAGTAAAGGAGATTTGGGGCGATGGCAACATTCTATCATCCCAAAGGTGTCGAAGAAATCCTGGTTTAAGGGGATGGATGTGGGTCGAGACTTCATTCGTGTGATGTCTCGCCTCATGTCCAATCATTATTCTTTGAACGCTCATTTATACCGGGTTGGGCTGAGCGACAGCAATCTCTGCGAGTGTGGACAAGGCTATCAGGACGCAGATCACGTTATTTGGTTTTGTGCTGAGCATCGTGGAGTCAGATCGGAGCTTTATGATTCCCTTCGGGCTCGAGGTAGACAACCCAATGTGCCAATTCGAGATATTTTGGCTGTACGTGATTTGGAGTACATGAAACTCATTTATGTGTTTTTGACTAACATTAGCCTTAGATTGTAGTTAGTTTAACCTGTATGTTTACTATAAGTTTTTTTTTATCTGTGTATGTGTGTTTTTTTTTCTTTTTCAAAAAATGTTCAAGTCAAAAGTAAACCATAAATTGTATAGTTATAAGTTTTTAGATAATTTAGAATTTAAATTTAATGTGTTATGTAAACCATACCTTAAATTCCCACCCTCTTTCCCATCCGTAATTTGTAATTCCTATTAACCTCGAGACGGCCGCGAGTAATCGGCTCTATCCTCCTAACTTTAGTTTTAAGATAAATGATGTATATAAATATGAAAATTTGGCTCTGTAAAGTTGATTCGATTGAGCCTGTACAAATAAACGATTATTAAAAAAAAAAAAAAAAACATTGAGAACTTGGTGCTAAGTTGAAGTTTGGGTATCGATTTTTCGTTTTATTTGCTTTTATAAGACTGTATAAAACATATTTATTTGCAACAAAATACATTTATAAGATCGACAAGCTCCAATAAAAAGTGTTTTCTTTTCCGGGGTCAAAAGTAGAAGTTAACTGATCGAGCCGTTTTTTTTTTTTTTTTGTAATCGTGCACGCAGTTTTGAAAAACATTGTTTCGAGAAAAACGCGTTTAAAGTTTGAGGATGTCGTGCGGCGGCCGTGAAATTGCTTCGAACAATGCGCTGTAGAATCTTTTGTACTTCCCGGATCGAAAAACTTTTTTGCCTCCACATTTTAGAAACATATACCTATAAAAAAATGCAATAAAAAAATCGATTTTTCCAACATTTTGAATGAGAACCTAGCCTTAAGACAGGGTACATTATTCCTATGTTCAGCTATGAAAACAAATATGTGTACTAAATAATGGATAAAGCAAAACATCCAAAAACATTTCACTTGATTGTGAAATCGTGGAAAAATTTAGCCTATGATAATTAAATGTCAAAGCAATTAAATGTCTTCCAATTGGTGAAATCGTACCCATCGATAGTTTCAACCTGCCACCGGTCTTACTATTTATTATTGATGGTCATTTTTATTTTCGTTACAAATTAAGTTGTAATATAAAATACTAGAAAGACGATGCATTGAAGTATGTTAACATATAGACGTCTCAAAAGGTGTAGTATAGATGTAATATTAAAATAAATAAACTGTCAATGGTATGTAGAACAAACTGCTTGTTTATATGCAATTGTAACAAAACGGTCAAAAAAGTCGATTGACGACAAATAAATATTAATAGGTAATCTTGGTATCACCTAGATATCATGTATTTATATATTTTATTTATATAAAAGGCTAAACTGATATTTACTCAGTAGCATGGGAACTACGACTCAGTTTCGTAAAAAGTGGAGCTAGTCAGTCTATAAAATTTTTATGCAAGTGTTTTAGAGGCCGGGGAAGGGCTCCTATACATATGAAACACAAATTTCTGTCTAACTCGAGGACTAATCAAGCAAATGGAACCAAATTTGGCATGTTAGGATTTTTGGAGACAGGATTGTTTTCTATAGTTAAAGACCCCTCTCTTCTCTAGAGAGGGAGCTCCCATACAGATGAAACAGAAATTTCTGCATAGCTCAAGAGCTAATCAAGCAAATGGAACCAAATTTGGCATGTGGAGGTTTTTGAAGTCAGGATATATTTCTATGTTGGTTCAAGACCCCTCCCCTCTCTGGAAAGGGGGGCTCTTATACAAATGAAGTACACTTTTCAACTAGATATGAGAATTAACCAGGCAACTAAAACACCAAATGTGTATTTCTCGGGTAAGAAGCATGTTCTGATAGAAGTTTGAACCCCTTCATAGTGAAGAATAGGGGATGCTTGAGCTACTTTAAGTGCTACATTTTGCACAAGAAGTTAATCTAAGGTTATGCCAGAGAAAATTACGTTCAAACTAACAGGATACGGCGTAGTTTGAAGATGAAAAAATTGTCTATGAAATACTTCTACACAGAAAGAAAAACCATGGTAGCAAGTACCGATCCGAGAGTTAAATTCAAAGTACGAACAAAAATAAAAACAAAAACAAAATTAAAAAAATTAAATTCCATAATCGAAATTACACATTAGCAAACTAAAATATTTCAAAAAAACTAATTCCGAAAAAAAAAAAAAAAACCCCAGGTGGGGGGGATTTCCCCGCGGTGGGGGGGAAAGGGAAAAACGCGCGGAGGGGGACGCGGGGGGGGAGGGGGGCTAGGAAAAACCCGGGTTCTTGGGGGGGGGGGGGGGGGGGCCAAAGAAACCCAAAAAAAAAAAAAAAAAAAAAGGAAAAAAAAAAAGAAAAGGGGGGAGGAGGGAGGGGAAAAAAAAAAAAAGAAAAAAAAAAAAAAAAAAAAAGGACGGGAGGGGGAGGGGGAAGAAGGGATTTTCAAATATGAGTACGTGGTTTATGAACCGGCCCTAATATATATTAATTGTTATTCATGTTATTCTGATAGAATCTGAACCAATGTAGCTGATTAACGTAGGCAGTTCCAGGTTGAATATACCAGGATTGAAAATACGTGATGTTATGTTCGTTATGGCGAACAATGAAAGAAGAAAACCTCCCCCCAACCCGTTAAAGAAAATTCAAGGTGAATCGTTAATATCGCTTTTTGCAGTAATCTAGTATCATCAGTAGCAGGTTTGTTAACAGTTTTGAAAACAATTATTGTCAAAAAATTGATGTAGTTATCACTAAGATATCATAGCTTGTTGACGTTTTTTTCATATTTTTCATTATGTTTTTTTTTTCAGACGACTTCGCCAGCTGTCATAGCTGTAGCGGAATGTATTCGCGTGTGGGTCTAAAATTCGATGATTTCAATTTTTCGCAAGTTCCTCCAACACCATATTTGCTTTATAATTGATTATCTATCAGTTTTAGACATCATGACTGTACTGATTAAGCGGAACAGATTATACACGATCTTCGAATGAATTAAATTTGGGTAAATTGAACCTGTTAACCGAGTAATGCAGCCAAAATTTACAGAATATATTCACACGTTATAAACTAACTATCCACATAGATAAAATAACAATGATTTAAGAAGAAAACCGAGGACCCAATCTTATAAACATATTATTTTCTATGTTCCCAACTATGACTTGTTGTATGAAAAGCGTATCAAGAATGTTGTTATTGGTAAAATCTATCTATGTAAATAAAAATGAATTTCTGTCTGTCTGTCTGTCTGTCTGTCTGTCTGTATATCTGAACCTCATAGGCTCGAAAACTACTGAACCGTTCAGCGTGAAATTTTGTATGAAGAAGTTTTTGGGGCTGAGAAAGGTTCTTATGATGGTTTGAGACCCCTCTCCTTCTCTGTAAAGGGGGGCTCCCATACAAATGAAGCACAAATTTCTGCATATCTCGAGAACTGATCAAGCAAAGGAACCCAAATTTAGCATGCGGAAGGTTTTGGAGGCAAGACATGTTTTTATGGTAGTTTGAGACTCCTCCCTTCTCTAGAAAGGGAGGCTCCCATACAAATCAAACAGAAGTTTCTGCATATCTCAAGAACTAATAAGGCAAATGGACCCAAATTTGGCATGTGGGGTTTTTTGGAGGCGAAAAATGTTTTTGTGGTGGTTTGAGACCCCTGCCCCTCTCCTAGAAGGGGTGTTGTCATACAAATGAAACTGAAATTTCTTTATAACTCTAGATCTAATAAAGCAAATGGAACCAAATTTGTCATGCGGGGATTTTAAAGGCAATAAATGTTTCGACGGTAGTTCGAGGCCCTTCCTCTCTCTCTGTTAGAGGGGGTGGGGCTCCCATACCAATGAAACACAAGTTTCTGCATAGCTCGAGAACTAATCAAGTAAATGGAACCAAAATTGGCCAGTGGAGGTTTTTGAAGGCAAGAATGTTTCTATGGTGGTTCAAGACCCCTCCCCTTTCTGAATGGGGGGGGGGAGGTTCAAACAAATGGAACTCAAATTTTTATTATAATCGATAGTCAAGCAAATGGAACCAAATTTGGCATCCTCTGGAAGGGAGGGTTCCCATACAAATGAAGCACAAATTTCTACCAAAAATGACAATTATCCAGGTTACTTAAACACAAAACGTGTATTTCTCGGGTAAGAAGCATGTTTTGATAGAAGTTCAAACCCCTGCTTATTCAAGGGAAAACAAACTCATTCCGAAAAAAAAAACCATAAACGTGCAGTTATATTGAATTTTCCTTCATTTTTTTGCAAGCGTAGCTGCGCACGCACCGGGTTCAGCTAGTTGTCAATAAAAATGTCTGAATTAAATGGCCCATGTAAGCACAAACCAAAGAAACAAAATCTGTGTAGAGTGAATTTTAATGTTTTGATTAGCGAAAGACCGAGAAATCATTTGTTTAAATCACTTAAGTGTTTCGAAGCAGTTTTATTATTATGTAGAAGGAGATGTCCGCTCGTCACCATGAGGGACCAAGAGTGGACAGTAATGTTTGCTAGAATGAAAGATATGAAGAGAAAGTGTTGAAAGTTCCGTCAATGTGCGGTAGGTTGAAAATTGAATAGAAGTATTGAAAATTGAGCAAAAGGGCATGGGAAAAGTAGTACTCGGTAACATCGCTTTCGCTCAATTTTCAATACTTCTATTCAAATTTTAAACTTCCATACACTGACGGAACTTCTAGCAAACACTACTGCCCACTCTTGGTGCCTCATGGTGATGAGCGGACATATCCTTCTACATCATAATCGTTACTCCACGTACGGAGAATACAGATATAACAATTATAGTTTGATTATTGTTTGTTTTGTGGAATTTTGTGTTGGGTAGAGCGCATACAGCTGGCACTTAAATCAGAAAATCAGAAAAAAAAATCGAGCGAAGACAACATTCAATAATAAATCTATCGAATAGGACGAAGTTGCATCCATAAATAGACCCAATTCAATGCTTAAAGACTGACATTACATCCATATCCCTCGGAACATTCTGTCTTCATAAAATGAGTTGTGTAACTTTTTGTGATACATACTTCCAAACGTCTTATTAAAGTTATCTAAGCAAGTGTATAAACAGTTGAATATCGCTTATAGCTAACATATGTACTTTACGAGTTATGATACACAATGTAATCGATCGTTGCATATTAAGCTGAGTCAAGGGGGACACACCATTTCTATTAAAAATCGCATTATCGTTACCAATAGAAAAATTAATTTATATGTATTTAGTAAATTATAACAAAAGACAAAAGTTTACTTAATAGTTAACAATAAAAGAACGACTGCGGAGCATTACCAATGTTATGCAGTGTCAAGTATATTTGTCTTTGTTTGAAAAAAAGCTAATAGCTCAACCACCTCCCAATCATTATGTTGCCGAACGTTCAAGAAACCGTAAACATGCATATCATCTACCACAGTGGTGCCCAGACAATTTCATTCATATACTCTATGCTTGTTCGATGTTTTTTTTTTTTTGTTAAATTTTGTGTGTCATACTCCGGTTATACATTCGCTATGCGAGAAAGAAATGAAAACTGGGGTTGTTGCACCATAAAGAGCCATTACCGGCCCGCAAGCCGCTCTTTGGCCACCCCTGATCTAATACGTCCAAGACAAACCGTCACGCAGCCTTCCCCTACAAAACACATCATGTGTTGCAGAACCTTATCGTTAAAACTGATTTAAATTTTATCTTCCACGGTTCGATGCTGCTTCTATAAAAAGAACATCATCTTTCAATTACCTTTTCATTACATCTCAAGCATCAGTCAGTTAGAGTGTCTTCTCCCCAGAATGGATCGTTTGAAAGTGCTACGAATCATCAGCCTGGCCAGTATTTTGGTTGTGTTTGTTTCTGCAGATGTTTACTACAATAGACCCTGCCGGACGGATGTGGAAGTGGTTGAAAATTTCTGTTTGGACCGATACCTTGGAAAGTGGTATGAAATGGAGCGCTACGAGCAAGAATTTCAAACCAACTATGACTGCGTTCAGGCTAAATATGGCTTAGCCGATGAATCAACGGTTTCCGTGACGAATTCGGCTTACAATCTGAACAACGATACCACAATTGTTGCAATGGGCACGGCCAAACTTTCATTTCCGGAGTTTGAAATCGTGCAGGCCAAGCTGAATGTGTCTTTCTTCGGTGCTCGTAAGTTGTAGAAGTTTCAGATCGTTCTATCGAAGATTACTGATGAATTATGTAACATTTCAGCCAACGATCGTTCCAACTACTGGGTGGTTGATACGGATTACGAGAACTACTCGATGGTTTGGTCGTGTGAACCATTGTCGGAGAACACCTCTAGGGAAAGCTTTTGGCTGCTGTCGAGGGAACGTTATTTTACCAACGACCAACAGATCAACGAAAAAGTAGATTATCTTATAAATAAATACATTGACCGGGAACAAGTCAGAATGACGAACCAATTGGATGAGCGGTGTCCGGAATTTTGAGTGGTGAATAAAGTTAAACCATTCTATACGCGGTCTGTGGACGCAGTTTATTTGATTTTCATGCAGGCCGATCTATAATTGAGGGATTTTTCATACTGAGGGATACAAAATGGCATTTCTGGCATGAAGAAAAAATTGAAACGAAATCCCATAGTTTAGAGAAACGTTGTATTACTTTTGTCCGTATTAAATTGTTGTTAGAAATAACAATCAAATAAAAATTTTCATCTCGCATTTGTCGTAGTCAGCATTTTCAGTAGCGAGTTCAAAATGCAAATATATTGTAGGTACATGAAAAAGAATAGAAATTATAATGTATTCTCTGTCATCATGATACGGAAAATGTTTTGTTAAGCCATGAATTCGCGTACATTTCCGAATTGATACGAGTCAGATAAACTTTAATGTATGCATTAAAAAAATCGGATAGTGATGATAAAAAATCCAGAAAAGATAATTCAATTGAACAAAAGTTTCTCAGACTCTACGTTAATTAAACCTTCTACAAAAATGCTTGGACGGCTTGCCAAACTGCTCGACGGCAGTAAACCAGAACGTAGGCATGGCCGATGAAAAGATGGATGTAAGCATGTTCTTCAGATTTTTCGTGACCTTGGAATCACCCTTGACTCCGGTTTGAAATTTAGACAACACTACACGGATATGATTACCAAAGCCAACAGACAGCTCGGTTTCATGTTTAAGATCTCCGACGAGTTTCGTGATCCCACCTGTCTGAAAGCATTGTACTGCTCTCTCGTGCGTTCTATTCTGGAATTTGGAGCCGTTGTGCGGTGCCCGTATCAAGGAATCTGGATTGCGAGGATTGAAGCAGTCCAAAGGAAATTTGTTCGTTATGCTCTCCGTCATCTGCCGTGGAATGATCCGGTCAACCTTCCAGCATACCAGGATCGTTGCTCACTCTTGGGAATTGAAACATTGGAGCATAGGCGTACAGTCATGCAAGCAGTGTTCGCACCAAAAGTGCTACTAGGTGAAACCGACTCTCCCGGAATTCTGGCCGAACTCTTTATCTACGCTCCCGAACGAGTTCTGAGAACAAGAAATTTTCTACAGCTCGGAGCTCGTGCTGCAAACTACGGCCAACACGATCCAATTCGATTCATGTCATCGCGTTTCAATGAACTCTATGCTCTGTTTGACTTCAACTGTTCCGCAGAGACCTTCCGTCACCGGATTCAGCGTAGTTGGATGGAGAGCCGCTAGTTCAGAAATGGGGGCATTTACTACGTACTGGTATTAATGGCGAAGATACTAGACGACTGATTCCATCACGATAGATTATTTAAGTATTACTGACCAGTTTTGTGTGTGTACTAGAATTAATGTTGTTTTGCTTGCTTTGTATTCCTTCTATTCATGTTGATTTCTGTAGTGTACGATTTAGAAATAGGAGGTTTTTACGCCACATGGCTTTTCCCCATTACATTCCAATAAGATGTTAAGTCAGTTGGAATTATATCAATAAATAAATAAATAAATAAAGCTGTTTCTCCGTTTTGGCCACGCAATTTTTGGAGTTGATCTTCCTTTTGAGGTGCTCCCACATGTGTAGGATTGCGGTTTTCTGTATAACGTTTATCTTCAGCCAGTACGTCTCCTCAAGTGATCTCTTGGCATAATGGGTGAAGGCCAGGTCTGACCAGAAGACCTCATATCCTCCTGCGCGTGATACATCTTAATGAATTTGTATATCTGCCCGTTCGCTGTAAGCCCGGAGTGAAAGAACAGCGGCGTGGATATTCCCTTCTCGCTGATCGTCAGCCACAGAAGGACCTTTTTTGGAAACTTAGTAGGGGAGATATATTTGACGTCAACGCTTACTTCTTTCCGTAGCGTACTCGGTACCCTGCCAGTCGTTGATATCAAGCATCAAGTAAGTCTCGTAATCCATTATGACCATGATGTCGCCCTTTGCCTGAAAGATGGTTTTCACCAGCACTTTCAGCCACTCTTTCTGGGTGATTACCTGCTGCTCAGAGATGGCTGGCTTCGACTGACTCATCCGCATAACAATGTCGATCTTGTCCAGGTACTTTTGCACTGTTTGACCGGTTGCACTAACCTCTCGGCCCAGGCCCAGGAGCGATGAGGCCATTTTACCCTCGGTCTTCTTTTTCAGCTTCTGCTGCACTTTACGGTCACGCAGCACTGTCGGGCGGCTGGAACTAGGCTTCCGTTAATCGCTCCCGCCATCCTCCAGATGAGAGAGGATGTTTTTAATTTAAAATCGGCTATATTCGGCGGACACGAAGTGCCTCACGATGTCCAACCTCTTCCCGACGGGGTGGAGTTGGCATTACGAACAAAACATCGAGCGTGCACAGAGACAAATTTGATAGTAAATTTTACCATTATTGGGGGTTAGGATGACTATTGCAGTATAGTGCTTTTGAACCGACTATGACCATGGTCAAAAAACCATTGAAAATAGTTGACCCAACATTTGCCATAATGTCGGAATAGTTCTTGTTACCATGACCATAGTCAAAAATGGCATGAACGTAGTATATTCGACCATTTTCATGGTTATTATAACCATTATATGCGATAGTCATCCCAAGTAACAGTGCTAACACCGTCCTGCTTTATTAGGTTTTATTAAAGTTTTATGAAAGCCACTTGAAATCAATTTGGTTTTATTATGGCACCAAAAGGTGCCAAAAGGTTTCATATTTTAGTCAGGTTTATGAGAACCTACACAGCTTGTTTACAACGATCTTAAAACCTTGTTTCTCAAATTCCTTTTACTACTAACAAAGGTTTTATTTCGACTTTATGAACTCGTAAAATGCGGTATTGAAATGCCGTTTTAGGACTCATTGATATTATTTTATTATGGTCAGTTGAAAAAGCATTTTAAAACTATTTTGCCTACAGTAAATGCATTAAACGGCCAATTGGCATTGAAGGAAGTCTCCATAAGACCAAATAGTTTTATAATAGTCATTGCGAAGAAAAATTGGTTTTATAGCAAAACTGTGATTATGTTCCAATCGCCATATTGAAATATAAGAAATAATTGAAATGTGGAAAAATAAATGCATCAAATTTTCAATGGTATGCACATAAACTGTAGATCGGAGACTTATTTCGGCATTCTTTTAGATCATCTCATCCAATTCCATGCACTTTGCAGGACATTCATGATTAATTTATCGAATGTATTTTTTTAAATTTAATTTATGTTGTTGTATATTCGCATAATTTCCGAGGCGCATTAATTTTCAGCTCTTATCAAGCCAATATTCACCATAAAAATAAATGCGCATATAATTTGGAGCATAATACACTGTAGAAAACACTATTTGTTTTGGATATTTTGCTATCAAACAAAACTTCCCGCAACACCAGACCTTTATTTTTACTGCTAAATTAATCAGAAGAGCAGAGAATCGAACAAAGCAGAACAACAAAAAACCAACCTCGATTTCACAGTGAAGTTTGACAGCTGTGGCCATTTGGCCGCATTCTGGTTTTCATGGCAGCCAATATGTTTTATGAAGGTTTTCATCTTTCACTAGAACATTTTCAAAATCTTTGTGTTCTTATAAAGGTTTAATTAACTTGTTTTCACAACCGTTTATAGACTGGGCCATTTTGTACAAATTTTTGTTTTAAAGAAGCATAGAGGAAGTGTAGGTAGACAAAACAGTTTTGAATGTAGATTTATCAACAAAGCCGGGAGAAGTGTTATACGGCTGGAATAAAGCTTAAATTGTTTCTTGGGATCCTGACCATGATTTAATTGTCGGTATAACGATAGAATTCTTGTCAGAGTAGTTGCTTGACTGTTGCTGCGATTGGCGATGCTTATGTGAATTCACCACCAGGTGGCAGGGTAATCACAAAAAAATCGCTAAATTCTGTAATTTTTTAAATGCTTTTAAAAAAGCTAGATCATACTACCCTATGGTTCGACAGCCCTGATGGCTGCAGATTTTAATTGTTGGTGATAGGTTTTCGATTGAAAATTGATATTAGCCATTAAGGTTTGTCGGTGGATAGATGCGTTGTTTCTACATGTGTACGTATATGAGGGCGAAGGGCTTTAAACATGCAAGTTTCATTTTCGTTGTAAGTGGTGCGATTAGAAATTTCGTTCGATTTAGTCTGTTAAAACAAATTCCGATGTCATTCGAATATTTTGAGAATTAGTTCGCTGAAAAAAAGATGTATCCTACGTTAGTCGAATATTTGCATCCATATCTGTTTGACTTAATGCAATATATCTGGAGTGCTTTTTGTTGTGGTAGTAAGCGCTTCAGTTGTCGATTTTTCGGAAATGATTTTTTTATCACAACCAAATAAAACTAAATCTTGGAGGAAGCTTTCATGTACTTGATTATTATGCTTGTTTTAGAGATTGTTTGTTTTTAATTTGATTTACTCAGAAGCAAATTTGGCATCTCAGCCTAAAAAAAAGCACCGTAAAAATATTACTGTTTGCTGTTTGTCATTTATATTAAGGTGTCAGGTTTGTAAACATAATATGACTTCATAGCTTGCTGATATGTTTTCTGTTGTTTATTGGGTGGAACGATCATCCATAAGATTACAGTTAATTGAGACAATCAATGCTGATGTGAATTAAAACTAAGTTATTTAAATTATAGCTGCTAAGCCAGATCCCCCATCCAGACAGTTCCAAATGACATGCATCTTTTGGTAGGCTCGTCTAAATTGATCACATCTCGTTTCTCTATTGTATTCCACTGCACTGTAAATACCTATAGAAGCATTCTATTGAATTTCTGCCACCAAATTTTTGTATACCATCAGCCTATTCGTACCGCATTACAAATTGAACAGTGAAAGCATTCAGTCCATTTTGTTTTACTTGCTCCCGAAAAATAGCCGCTTTATAAAGTTTTTTTGTCAGTTGATTGCCCGTAAAGTTCCCCCAACCGTCCGCTTGCCCGGTGAGTCCACCGTACCCCATCAAATGCATTAGGTCGATATTGGCTCGGTACTTGCTTTATAGTAACTCTAAAGTAAAGCGCCTCTCAATTTAACTGGAATCCAATGACACAGATTACTTGGTTTAACCAGTACAACAATTCTGCCGCAGACGGTAGAGATTTATGGGTTGGAACAACTGGGATGGACCTCATTTTTCCCAATTAGTGAAAATCCCATAAACTGCGGGTATCGTTCTTAACCGTTTCAATTTTTACGGAACGCCTTAGGTATAAAGACCCGACTGCATGACTCGTTTGGCTCAGATTATGACAGCTCTCGCTGCTCAGTTGGCTTAAGATAGCCTATTTGTTTTTATCGCTTGCCGTCAATTAGTTCGTTGAGGACAAGGGCAATAATTTTGGAAACCTTGCCATTTTAGTTTCAGCACTGTTAGTTTGTTGGTTTCGATGAGCTTTAAATGATGAGTTGATAACTTGGAAGGACGGTGCAGCACGCTTTTGGATCATCTTTGCATTCCAACAATATATATCTAAATAGCATTTAGCAACATGAAAAGCTCAACTTGAGTTTCAGAATTTCAGCATTCGCATTAAAACTTCACTACTGAACTTCAAAACCTTTTTTGTAGAAAACTGGCGTGCATTTATAATCAGTATAAAATATTATTCCCCTTTTTTTGTGGTATTATGATCATTTAAACCGAGCTTTTCGATAACACACATTGCTATCTTATTGCTATTACATATTACTAAAACGGTAAAAAAAAGTTTTGAAAACATGCCTTAAAGAATAATCTGTTGCTTTCAAAACAAAAAATCATATTTTTCAACTTCCAGGAATGATCAACTCTGTTTTAAGTTTTTCCACGACTATCGAACTATATTTATTAATACCTAATTTTATTTTCCAGTTATAATAAAAACCAGTAGATGTAAGATATATTTTGCTCATACATATTTATATATTCTTAACATATAAACTCATATAATTGTGATACTAACAAATAAATTCGTATAAGTGTGGACCATCAGGGCACCCAATTGCACCGAATCGGATGGGGAGAATGGAAACACCAACTCCCCGGTGCTAAACGTTTATAGATAAAGGGTGCCCACTCAGTGTTGCCATTCTTGCTCATTCTTGTTCACCCTCATGTTCGATATCTTGCATTTTTGAACAATTATTCGATTTTGATGTTGAATCTTTATAATTCCGTGAATACGTATAAGTAATTTTGACTATCTATCGATCTTACTGCTTATGGCGCTTCATATAATGCCATGGTGAGGACAATCAGTGGTTATTAAAGCTACATAAATACATTTTCTTATAGCTTCGACCAACCTCATAGAAACAGTAGGTTGGAATGGGGCTTAATTTGAAAATTAAATCGGGAATTGGGTTTTGTCAAATTACTCAAGCACTAAGAAAGATATTGAAAGGGTTGCTGTTTCGACTATTGGAAAATCTGTTTAAGGGTTAGGTTTTTTGTCCAATACTATCCTAGAAGGAGCAAACATTCTTTGAAGCTGCTTTGTACAGACAGGAAGAGCAGAAAACTTAACCCTAGAAAAAAATAAATTCTAAATATGGTGAAACATTCGCCCAACAGGATCAAAAATTCTCGTGTGTACTTACATAGAGATGCATATATTCTATGTGACTAAAATTATGTTCAGTATTTTTAAATCAGTCCTTTCGCGTAACTTCTTGCCACAAAGTTCCTGAAATAAAACCTAAATGTTCGTCATGCAATCTTGAAATGCTAACTACTGCGCCACAAATTTATTGATCTATTGTGCTGAAGAACTTCAGTTTGAAAAGCTTCCTGTTCTTTCAAACAGCGTTTTTTTTTATGCGGTGCCATGGTTGTTTTTTTTTATTTGTCATCACATGGCTAGTAAAACGCAGTCTTTACACAATACTGTACCGGATCAATCTGACTGTGCATGTTTGGCAAAGAGGAGACAATTTCGCAAGCTTCTTAAAAATTTCATCAGAAGCTGCTTAAAATTATATTTAATAAAGTTACACAAACTTTCAAGTTCCAACAATGACTTAGTCATTAAACTGCATAAAATGCTATGGACCCTCTAGAACTGAGCTGCTTAAGGATAAAAATAACCCTTTGGAGGAACGTTTGGTTACTTGGGTAAATTTAAAATAAAAAGACGAATTTCACGCCATCTCGTCTTCGTGATTGGCAGCACCCTCTCAGAATCCAATGAAACTTTGTGGGCGGGTAGACTATGTATTTTCAAGCAACTTTGCATACTTTGTTTATTCAAAATTCATCCAAACTACCATATGAAAAGGGTTTTAGTTTTTTTGATCGATTTTTTTTAAATCAACATAACTCAAAAAAAAAGACTAATAAAGAGGTAATGTATGGGTGACTTTTAGAAAATCGTCCTAACTTTTGTGAAAAAAATTGCAAAAATTGTTAAATCGATTCTTAAACGCTAAAATAAAATATTTTAAAATTTAAAGTAGATTTGCAAAAAATAGCTATCTTAGAATTGGACGATTTTTTTTCTAAAAATGACAATATAATTGTGTGAAATTTCGTGTATTGAAAATGGGTATTTTAAAAAAAATTTTTTTTTTTATTTTTTTTTTTTTTTGTATAAAGAAAAATTAAAAAGGGTGGGGGTTGTTTGGGTTTTTTTTTTTTTAAAAAATTTTTTTTTTTTAAAAAAAAAAAATTTTATTTTTATGGTGTGTTTTTTTTTTTGTATTTGTGTGTGGGGGGGAAAAATTTTATTGTTGTTTTTTTTTTTTTTATGATTATTTTTGTTTGAATGTTTGAAAAATCAAGGCTACTATTTGGAAAGGGCTTATTTTTAAATTATTAATAATTTTAAATTTTAGTGATAATACAATTAAATCAGGTGGTTGATCCTGTTTATTACCAAACCTTTGAAGTATATTACAAGAAGGACAATGAATTGGAAAACAAAAGCTTTATCATAATATCTTCAGTATTGACCCATGACTCAATAGCAGCTCAGTTGTTTATATCAAAATTGCTAGATTTCGTTAAACAAAATTCAATACATTGCTCGAAAATTATTTTCATGTCAGATGGAGCAGCGGCCCATTGTAAGAACAAAAAGAACTTTGCCCGCGTGTGCAATTTCAAGTCCATGTATTGATTGAAACGTCTCATGGGAAAGGTCCATGTAATGCTATTGGTGGTAATCTCAAGCGAATAACAAAGAGAGCAAGCCTTGCTCAAAATTATGGAAACACAATCAAAACTCCTCGAGAGCCACATGACTGGGCAGTCAAATAAAAGTATTACAAAACAGAATTTCTGCTTCATATCAGCTGAACAGTAAGCAAAAATGTCAGAAGAACTTAAGGAGTTCAATAGCCACGTAAAGACAATATCTGCAACACAGCTTCATTGCTTTGTACCTATTTCAGACAATCAAAATTCAGCTTAACGGTTTTCTGATTCAAAGGATAATCCAAGGAAACTCACTGTGTATGTGAAAGATTTATAAATTTAATATATGAAGCTATGTTAATTACTAATACGTGAAGATATACACATAAGAAATAAATAAAATAAAACCCTTACCAATAAACCTATGAGTTTTCATTGACATAAACAGTGTTTCGAAAATTCATATAACGTAATATTTGAATCGTCTTCATATGGATATGCATCAACCATTTGAAGACTCAAATATGCTATTTTTTAGATTTATCAGCCCCCCTCTTTCACATTTTTCCCATACCATTTACACATTCTGTAACAAATCTTAACCATTCTTCCTCTAACAGACCCCCCTCCGCCCCCCAAAGATATATGAAATCCTTTGAATCACCCCTAAACATAGGAATATCCGCAGTTATGAATGACTTGTACTTAAACGTACACTTTTGGTTCTGTTTTACTGATGTAAAGGGAAATTTAATGTTTTTGACCCTTTTCAAATGTTAGTCTAGATGATTATTGTTTTTTTTACCAAATGTTCAATACATTCAATTCTTTATGACTTCTAAATTGTAATGGATCCTATAGGGGCGTTGAAGACCATAACTAGACGAGTTTGCGCGATACACGGTAAAAATAGGACATGAAAAAGTTGTTGGGAGAAAAAAAAATTTCCTTGAAATGTATGGCGAACTTTTAGACAATTATATTGCCTTTATTAAAAAAAAAAATTCGTTCAATTCTACAGAAGTCACTTGTTGCTGACTTTAAATTTTAAAATATGTTTTTTTAGTGTGAAGGAATCGATTTTACAATTTTTAAAATACTTTTCATAAAAGTTAGGACAATCTCCTAAAAGTCACCCATACATCACTTTTTTTTTAAGTCTCTTCCTTTTTTAGTTATATTGATTCAAAAAAAAAATCGATCAAAAAACTTAAGCCCTTTTCAAAGGATAGTCTACATAAATTTTGAAAAAAAAACAAAGTATGCAAAGTTGCTTGAAAAGACATAGTCTACACACCCACAAAGTTTCATTGGATTCGGAGAGGGTGCTGCCAAACACTGGATGAGTTGGCGTGAAATTCGTCAAAAGCAGTCTACAGTTTCTTACATTGATTGCATCACTTACCACAGCTTGCATAATTACATAAACATTGCATAAACGATGCAATAATCAGGCGAAACTTTTGTTTCGATGTATTAGGTACATTGTAACAATTCATGTTTTGATATGTCATAGTTTTTGTTCTACATACTCTTTTCTAAAATAGTTATACACTTTACATCTGTCCAAAAAAAAAAAACGATATTCGAAAAATCATGGTGCCAACCCTTTGATAAAAAAAAAACAAGTATGAAGCATTTTTGTAGAACAAACAGACTTTCTGAGAATTCTTCGTGTTTTTAATGGTAATTTTACAGTAAGAAAAAAAAAACCAACATTCATTTGAGTTTTTCTCGTCTTTAGTGAGCTTAGTTTACTATATAAAATATTTTCTATATTTTTTTACTTTATCTTCGATTATTCTGCGCTATTCAGTTTTTGAATATATTTATTTTTTTGATCAACAGAAACATATAAATATCACATAAATGTGATTTTTAGGTTTTTTGTTTGTCAACAAATTTGTCGGTCAGCGAATTTGTCAGTCAGCAGCTCAATACATTTTTTTAAATGTAAAAATGTAATGTAATTTAAAAAATTTTGTATCACGTTCACATTCATTGAAGAACCTGTGCAGTTCGAATTAGAATTCAATAATGTACAGCAATGTGACATAAGTTTTTAAATCCTGGAGAGTGTGAGCTTTTTTTTAAGATAAGAGGATTTTCAACAACCAGAAAAAAAAATCTGGAAATAAGGGAATAGTTTAATGTTATTTGGGAGCTCTAAAGATGACTCCGATAATTTTTAAATCAGTGTTATTTATCACTGATTTAAAAATTATCGGGTTTTCCTTAGAGCTCATAAACATGTTAAATTGTTTTCTTGGAATCAGTAGTGTTAAAACATTGTTTACCCTAAAATGTACTCAAATTTTCTATCGATCTTAAATTTGGGCAGTTCTATAAGATAATACATTTTGGGCGAAATCAATAGCGAATTCGTTTTTGATTCAGTTCCAAACTGGATTGGTCGGCTTGTTGTGTGTATGATTTTATTTGTAACTCGTATCGGGTTGAGGTTTGCACTGACAATAAGTTCGGAAATCATATGTTGGAACTAGTTCCAACCTAGGTTCAAAAACGAATTTGATTTAAGATAACTATGGGTGGGATGATTAATACACACAGTTATAGTTCGACGTTAGTGGTTCAACCACTTTGCTGATGCCTGAGTAAATCATGAGCCAAGCAAAGTTTTCGTAATAAGCCCGTTAGCTAGGCAACACGCGTGTCATCAGCACCTTACGTTCCACACTAATGGAGAAAGCTGCAACTCGGTTTAGGTGTGTACGTCCCTGTTAGTATCACTTTCAGTATGTTTGTTTATAGTCGTGTTGATTACTCCTGATATCGTTTTCAAAGCAGCCGAGCCTTTTTAATATGCACTGAATTCTGAAAATAGCACCGCCAGCAGCCTATCACCTTAAAAACTCACACATTCGCTGCGGATTGCAGTGGCTCTCAACATTTTTCAAACGTTGCTCTTTTTCGCAAAGATATTTCTATTCTACTGCCTTTATAATTGATCGAATCACTTACCCCAGCCGACTAAACTGTATTTTTGATGTATTATACATATATTTTCTAAATTTATGTTATTGTTTTGTAAAAGGGTAACGGGTTGAAATGTTAGCCTAGCTCCTTCATTTGACCTTTGTACCAAATATGCAATTTACTTTGCGATAATCAACAACATCATATAGCTATCAGGATGAGCGGTTTATTCCAAAGCAATTGACACATTATTAATCAATTAATAGTTGGTAGATTTCGCGTAACTTTCGATTTCCTCAACTTTTTATGCGTCATGACTTTACTGGTTATGCTGAACAGATTATCTACACGATCTTCAAATGATGTAAATTTGCCTAAATTGCCTAAACCTAAAAAAAAAAATTAGCCAAGTAAGTCAGCCAAGATGTACATAAAATAGTCACATATGATAAACTAATTGTTCACATAGCTAAAATAACAATGATTTAACAAGAAAACCGTAGACCCAATGTTAGAGACACATTTTTTTCTATGTTCCCTACTATGGGATGAAAAGTCGAGTAAAAATGTTGGTAGTGGTAGAATTTTCAATAAAAATGACTGAGGTCCGGTTGTATGTTTTTCATATGGCCCATCTAAACACAAACCAAAGGAACAAAATCTGTGTAGAGTGCATAATATTGTTTTGATTATCGAATGGCTGCTAAATGTGAAGATAACTTAAGTGTTTCTAAGCAATATTAAATTTTATGTTGGGTAGAGTAAATACAGGCAACGCCGTAAATCAGAAGATTCGGAAAAAATCGTACGAAGACTACATTTGATAACAAATCTATCAAATGAGACAAAGCTGCGTCCATAAATAGACCCAATTTAGTACTTATAGACCGACATTACATCAATACCTCTCGAAAGTTTCTGACTTTCTCAAATGATGTAACTTTTCGTAAAACATACTACCAAATGGCTTATAAAGCCTCTCTAAGCAAGTGTATAACTCGTTAACTATCGTTTCAAGCTTAAATACTTTATGAGTTATAATAAAAAAAATTAATTGAACGTTGCATATTAGGCTGAGTCAAGGAACACATACCCTAGTTTTTGCTTGATTTTACCTTGAAAAAAATCGGTTTCGAAGATATCATGGTGCACTACCCTTAAAAGAAAGGTTTGAAGTATTTTTAAAGAACCAACCAACTTTCTAAAAACTCATGTTTTCAGTCCTTTTTTTTTTAATGGCTAGTCGTTTTTTTTTATAATGTTATAGCAATAAAAAAATATTATTTATTTTGGTTTTTCTCAACTTAAGTTAGCCTGGTGTATTTTTTATTATTTACCATTAACAAATTTAAATTTATTGGAAGATTTAAGTTTAGGGTTATCCTCAGCATCCTAAATCAGGCATCTGGGTCGTTACCATCCTGGTCATTGGGGTTTTCTAAAGCCAAATATTTCCTGCACGAGATAACCACTATTTATTTTAGGTTTCAGGCTTTAATGTTGAAATATTTGTATTTGCGTGTACTAGATAGTACTCCTGGCAAAATTGAGCATGAAGACATTTAAAAAATAAAAACAATATTTCAAGCTGAAATTGCTCAGGCGTAGAACCGTAGTAAAGTAACACACTATTTTTGAGAATATCAAACAATAAAAGTCTCCAAGGTTGTAAATTGTTAACCTCTAACTTCTGTTTTTTTTAACGTCTTTAGAGCACCCGTACCGGTGCGCGAATTAACTATATTTGATCGCCCTCACCATCACTTCAAACCGTATCGGGCGCAACTAAAAGCGCTAGCAAAATTGTGGCGCGACTATCGGAAAGCATCAGGCGCTCAAATTTAGCAACGCGATAGTGGCGCGAGAGAGGGTTGCTATTCGACTGCCAATCTCCGATTGGTTTGTTGTTTATTTTTGTTTACGCAATCAGGATTAGGGGCAAATTTTGAGTTTGATTTAAAGATAATTCTTGCTCTATCAACTTTAAGTCAATTTGGTTTAATAATAAGAATTTTATTAATAGGGTTGTGCGATGACTCTTTCATGGTTTCTCCTGGATAGATTTTTGGTTGGCTAGAAAGAGAACCATTAGCCACAATGGCCGCTCTGGCAACTCCTGGGGTGTCCCGGGGGAACCTGTAGGAGATGTTTTGTGCCAAACCACGTGGTGCGAGGGTTTTTTCTTTATGTTTTTTTTTCTTCATGAGACTTTCGGTAGGCCTGAAAAGAACCATTAGCCACGTTGGCCTCTCTCAGAACCTCTAAGGTGCCCCGGGGGAACTTGTAGGGGGGGGGGGGGACATTTGTGTTTTTGCACCAAACCACGTCGTGCGACAGCTCTTTCTTTTTGGTTTCACCTGGAGAGTCCTTCGGTAGGCATGAAAAGAATTATTTACCACAATTGCCCCTCCGGAATCCTCTGGGGTGATTTGGTGAAATTTATAGGAAAGGAGATTTATATTTTTGTACCAAACCAAAGTGGTTTCCCAGAGCGACCACTATAACCAATGGTTCTTTTCATGTCAACCGAACGTCTCTCCAAGAGAAATCACGAGGAAAGAGCCATCGCAATTGACCATGTTTATGACGATCACCGAATCTGTCAAACTGATGATGGAGCACTAGTTTAGCAGCGACCGATACAGAACACGGTAACAAAATATAGTAGCGACCGGTGTGAGATTAGGTGACTAAATTAAAATGACAGCTCGATGCGCTAGTATTTTAGTCGCCCAGATACTTGCACCCGATACGGATGCTCTTAGTGCATACATCCATAAAAGACGTTAACCCAGATAACCCTGCAAGTAACCCAACAAATATATTCTGAATCTAAACTTGTTCAATAAAATATAGCCTTCTTCAGCCAAAAACTAACTTATTCCAACTCAACACGATTGTTGAGAAATAACTATTGTAAACTAATTAAAACCAAAACAAACAATAAATTAAGAATCAATCAGCTGCACATCCGACATCACATCATTGAAAGCATGCAAAATATTCAACGTTAATTAAAAATGTGTTTTCCATAATCGACTGCTTTTTGGCGTTCCACTTAGAGGCTTATGTTCCCCGGGTTGAGAGATGGTAAGCGACACCACCTTAAAATCTCTTCCACGTGCTTCAACGACAACACATTCGCGATGCTGGTTAGGCTTTATCTTTAGCAGATTCACCCTTGCGGTGATCAGTTTTAGTTTATCGTTTGTGTGGTGCGGTTCGGTGTTTGAAATAAATTTGCAGTGCTAGGAATATTCTCTAATCAACAAACTATGTTTCGATGTGTAGTTTTATCGTTTCTGGTGGCATCAATGCTGTTGGTGAATAGTTGTTATGGATACATAGTCAAGGATGGAAATTGCTCTCTGGTTTCCAGTAGCATGCCTGTTGTGACCAATTTTGAGCTGGAAAAGGTTTGTATTTCATCATCAGAGCAGAGGGTGAAGTATTTGATTCTTTTCCAATTGGATAACCGGCATAAATATCCGGTTATAAATAATTGTTAGTGCCACAGAGTGATGACTCGATTGCCGATCAAGCCTTTTTCCTAACCATGTTCAGCGATAAGTTCTGTGTTAAAATATTCGGGAGCCTGATTCTGGTTCAAGGTCACTCGACCACATTCCAATAACCCAAAAGCTGTTTTGAGGAATTTCGTTTCACCGTAATTTCGCAAGATTCTTCGAAACTCGGTTCAAAACAAAAACCTTTTTGGAAGGTATATAGCGCTGTTTAGTCCACCTGAGTTAGAAGCAATGCGGGTGAGTAGGAATTGGGGACCACATTTGGATTTTTCAATTTAAATATGTTGTTTATTTACCGAATTTTTCGAACGCTGATGTGATTTATTCGTAGAGGACTTTTTCTCCCCGAATAAATAAGAATATTTCTAAATTTAACTCTTTATGAGAAAAAAATGATGGTTCTGAAAACCACCGCTTTGGTGGATGATGCCCGGGATTCGATTCACGGTAGATGCTGTTGAATTATTTCTTCTATTTCCAGACATTTTTTTTTGCTGACGCTGCTTTTCTCTCTGCTTTGCGTTAATCTGTTTTCGGTTTTAAATTAACACTAACGATTTTCCTTATTCTGTTATAGTTTTTAAAAGGTCGATTCTGCTTTAGTAAACAATGCATTGCAATGATTTGAAAAAAGATTTCTTCAAACCCATAGAAGTTTTACACAATCTTGTCGGAGAATGCAATCCTTGCCTATGGTGGTAAAAGATTTCAGGGAAGAGATAATTTCACGGAAGCGGCGTTTGAAACTTTGTGTAAAAATCAAGTCAATCACTCGACACTGAAGAAGTCTGTAAGTCACAGACAAAATGGTCCTATCTGTTAAAGGATATGCTTTCTCTAGTGGAATTAAAAGGAATTTGCTCGCGTTTACTAGTGGTAGTTTGAAAATGTGTTTCAATTTTACATTTTTTGTTTTTCAAAAGTGACCAAGTGAAATGTTAATTTAAATTTTACTAATTTTCCAATAACAATTGTCCTAAGAATACGCTTGTTAAAGTGTTTTTTTTAAGTGTTATTAAAAACATGTGAAGTAGAAAATCACATTTGACCTTTTGAAAGTATACAGCAGAATTTTTATTAATTCTGGAGCAACAATAGAATTTTTCTTCTGGGGCCATCCGTTTTGCGAGAAATGGACTTTGAAGGCATTGTTTACAAATGCTGTTAGGCCCAATTCGATTGTTGCTCCAAAATCGAGTTTTAATACAAAAATTGTGACACTATTTCCAATCATAAAAACGTTCCAAATCTCATACACCCTATTCAAACGAAGTTTTGAAATGGGTCCCCTGCATTGAAAAGTTATGTATACGTTCTCCTTTGTCAAAATGTGTTTTTGTTAAAAAAAATTTACCAAGATAAGCCTTGATTACTACTTTTCTTTGGTTTTATCAGACAGGCATAAGTTACTGCAGAAATGGCGTAGAGGTTCTGCCTTATATTACTAATCGAATGAGTGAACCTTTTTTTTTTTATTGGAAACAGAGTTTTGTTTTCAGTAAACTTTAACTGAATAATATATGTCTAATTCAAATTTAATAACAATTTGTATTTAGTTCTATCAAAATTTACGAGACATTTAATTTCAGCCTAGGAATCGCTTTTTTTAGGCGGGATGGAAAATCTGCAAACAGACACCTGAAGAACTCAGGGTGGCAACTCCTCGCCCCACTTAAAACCCACCCGTGCCCTGAGCCCCGGCCCTCCCTGGAATCACCGTTAGGTATTACTTTAGGGAGGGTACTATTGTACATTACGCACTCACTGTGTCTAATTACATAGGTCTTTAGTAGTTAGCTCCTGCGACCTGAGGATGATTCGATCGAGATAATCCTGGATCCAGACCAGGTTCAGGATGTCTAAGATCGTCCGCGATCTCCCTGTACGACCACTTACGGTACCTGCTTAACCTCGCGTCGTATGGTCATATGGTCCGATCGAGAAAAGCCAGGGTCTGAACCGGAGTCGGGGCGTCTGGGAGCGTGGCATCCCCAAGATTGCCACTGTTCCCCCATGTCACGACCGCTCGCGGCTGCCTGCCAGACCTCGCGCCGTATGGCGCTTCCTTCGTAGTTCGTTTAGCCGTTGAGGGGAGCTTAACGTGTCAAGGGTGCACCACTGAGAGGCGAACTACTTTCACACCCCTAGGACTTGCGATGCATACGGTTTACAGTAATACGTAGGCCACACTACGTAGGCCACAATACGTAGGCCACAATACGTAGGCCACATTTCTACGCAAAAGAATCTTCTTTCAACTATATGATCTAATAAAACGAATATCATAGTATGACATTCACTGATAAACTTTCTACTGAATGAGTTCTCGTAAATCAATAGAAAAGGGCCCTTCTACGTTGGTCGATTTGCTTCATCGACTTTCTCTTCTGTGCATAACCCAAAGCATTTTTCATATATTTTACTGTTAGCCAGTACAGCCAGTAATTAAAAGCATCCTGGAAAATACGAAACCAGTATTTTTCTTGGCAACATTAATATTTGTGGCATATTTATAATATGACAGATATATTAAAACGGCCATGCTCACTGTGTAGCGTTGAGGGTAAACGAAGACTCGAACATAAACAGAAATTAAATCATCCATTTGATGAATAAGTTAATAAATGAATATTTTCGGATCGTAGGTTTAGGTTTTTGTAGGTTTAGGTGAATCGTTGGGAGTTACGTAGCTAAGAAGGTTAATGTCACTCCCAGAGTTGAAAATTGTTGAATTTCTATTTTGAAAATCACTTCGAAATACATTTCAGTGCAAAAATGCAAATGGTTTCATTTCCTTTTTTTCTGATGTACGGCACTGCGAGTTGACGGTTCTTCAAAATTCTTATTTTTGAATTGTTTTGTTGATATTATTTTAATTCTGTATGCGTGAGTTCTTGCTGTTCATCCAAGATTGTCAGTTTTAGCTCTCTCTTATACCCAGTCTCTAAACAGAATAATCAGTTCATCTTGAATTATGGAGAGTGTGAGCTGTTTAGTGGAATACCTGTAACTAGAAAATAAGAATACCTAAACGACATCAAAACCGACGCAGTGGAACACCCGCTGCTACGGAATAATCAGGTTAGGTATAAGGAAAAGGCGAGGTAGATATCAAGCATAATAGGGCTCAGGATAGGTTAGGTACAAGAAATGTTAGCTGTAGGTACAAGTGTTTGTTTTAGAAAATAGGAAAACTGCAGGTGGCGAAGGTTTTCTTTCAGTCGAGTCTTAGTACCGACACTGAGAAGTCTGCACATTGTAGACGAAATACGGTATGAAGGTTTTTAGAATAATCAGTTCATCTTGCAATCAGTGAATTTGAATTATAAAAAACTCACAGTCATTTAGGCATATTAATTTTTTTTTACCAGTTTCAGCGTTGCCAGCTCACCTTTTTTTGACGAAATGTTAAGTGGAAGTGGATATGCTTATCTCGGTGACTCCCCCACGTTATGTGCAAATATTCTATGTTATTGATTTTTTTCACAAGTACTGCACAGCTTCGTTGAATCCGTGTTAGATTAATTATTAATCTTATATTACTCATCCTTGCTCTGCTCCAACACCTTACAATGGCCTCGACAAGTGGACAAAACAGCAAGAAACGTAAATGAACACTCATCGATGTAGCGTCCACGTTTTTCTTGAGGGATGGCAGCAAAATTTTTCTGCAACATCGATCCCGAAGGCAGCTGGCAGCTGCATCTACGTTCAAGTCAGGTTCGACGTAGGAAATTTCACCCGTCATTTCCGAGTTAGATACGACGAGCTTGCGAATACAAATGACCTATTAAAAGACTTCGATCAAACGCAAAGAAGCCAAGAACCATTAGGTTCTGGTTTTGGATACGTTTTAAAAATTATTGTCTAAATATTCAGTGAAATGAATGAACTTTTCATTCCCTGTGATATGGCAAGAATTATTTTCTTCTTCATTCTCATTGAATCGGAAAACAAATGAGTGTGGAACGGCAAGTGCAGAGGAAGATAAAGCAAAGTCAATACCGAAATAGTTGTTCAGTAGGTTGAAGTTGTGGAAAGATGGACAATGCCGTTTATTATTGATTCAGTTCGTGTTGCGTCAGTAAAGTGAATTTGATTTTTTTCAACTCATGTCACTCCATTTGCATTGACTTCTTTGAGAAAGACAAAATTATTTCCACCTTGTGTCCTGGCTTACGAGCCTAGGTTTAAGCGCCATTGTTTGCTCTCACGTCGACGTGCATATTGTTTACTTTTAAATTGAAGTTTTGAAAATGTCGTCTCGACAACAGGAGCTGCGAAATCTTATTTTTGGACAAGCGGTTAGAAAATCCCAATCGTTCAGAGAAAACATTCGCGTATTCGGTTGGGGTGAAGCAACAAACGGTGTCGAATTTCATCAACAAGTTTCTACAAACCAAAAGGCTCAGAGGAAGCAAACCTAGTAGTCGAAAAGGACAAGATGAGAAACAAATGGTGAAAGTATACAAGGGGAAGCCCAACATGTCGGTGAGAGATGTTGCCAAAAAAAATGGATGTAGCTAAGCGTGCAGGACATTCAAGTGAGATGTGGACTGAGGTCATTCAAAGCCCAGAAGAAACCTCGCTGAGATGATAAAGGGCTTGGAAAAGCAAAAAGTCGCGCCCGAAAGCTATATGATTCGTTGTTTTCCATACATACAGTTTGCATCGTACAGGACGATTAATCATACGTGAAGGCTGACTTTTTACAAATCTCTGGTAATAAATTCAACACTACGAATGACAGAGCAAGCTTAGAGTCTAACAACAGAAGATAAAAATATTTGCGTAAAAATATATCGTTTGGCAAGCCATCTGTAAAATCAGCCAACCATTCATCCCAACCGGGAATATTAACAGTGAAATCTACACCAAAGAGTGCCTTCAAAAACGCCTGTTGTCACTTCTAAAGCAGCATTCTCAAAACACCCTGTTTTGGCCCGATTTGGCATCCTTTCACTACTCCACAGTGACGAAGATATGGTACGAGGAAACTAATGTCATTGTGGTACCTCGTGACATTAGTCCTCCAAACTGTCCAGAGCTCCGACCGATCGAGAAATGTTGTGCAATAATGAAGGCTGATTGTCGGAAAACGGTGTGTGTGTGTGTGTGTGTGTGTGTGTGTGTGTGTGTGTGTGTGTGTGTGTGTGTGTGTGTGTGTGTGCGTGTGTGCGCGTGTGTGAGCGCGCGTGTATGTGTGCAATCCAACGCCCGCCGTCCGGCAGTGTTTTTATGGAAGAAAAATGTTTGCAGTTAAACGAACTGTTGTCGACTCAACAAGCATGTTTAGTCAGGAAGTTGGAAGGTAATAGCTCTGTTGGGTTCCAGTGACCCATTTCAGAATGCCTGGTTACTCACGTCCATTCCGAGGTCACTTTCACTTACAACAAGCCCCGCATAGACACAGTACCTTCATCAAATGGATATAGGTACTGTGCATACACTCCATACACTTCAAATCATATTGTTTTGAGGATGGCGCGTACTTAGTAGTATCGCTCAAACTTAATTATAATCAGATTGATCTCACCGGACATTGTTGCTTATGTACAATCTTCATTTGGACAGCTTCCCTGTGATGTTAAAGGATGCAGAAGTAGCACTTCGCTATTCGGCAAATATTTTCACATCATTCTTTTCGAATGGAACAGCCCGAATACAATTAGTAATTCGCGCACAAATGCAATACAATGGAAATCATAGGTAAAAACACTTTCGAGAAGAAAATTAACTTGAAAAATCACAATCAGTGTGCAACGAAAGAAAAAAAAACTTCACAGCTCTCCCTCTGTACACCACGTGGTGAGTGTTTCTGAAATTATATATCAGTCACTCACGCGCATGCACGTTGGCTTCGTTCGTTGCTTCTGACCAGCAAATGGCCGGTTTCTTTATTGTACGGGTCTTCTTTTTTCTCTCTCTCCACCCTCTACCAAAATCCCCCGCTGTGAGGTGACTTTATATCAACTTCAAAACTGCTAATAATCATAAATTCACTCGCGAAAAAGTGGAAATATACTCTAATTTAATAATTTGTGTCCGGTGGCATAATGCTAATAGCACTAACAAACAAAACTAAGCTTTTAACTTTTCCTCCGGGTGCGGGGGCGAAGCACAAAAAACCAAAAAAAAAAACTGGGAAAAAACACCGACCATCTCACATTTTGGGAGGGAATCGATTACATTCACTACATCTTACACAAAGCACACGGAGATCTAATGATTTCACTGTTTGTTTAAGATAAACTACGAAAAATTATTTGATTTTTGTTTTCGCGAAAACGACGCAGCAAAAACAATACACGTCAGTTTCAAAGCACGGCTTGCTGCGATCTGGCTGATTTCCGGAAAACGGGAAGAGAGTCAAAATCGGTTCAAAACTTAAAAAGTGGACAAAAGCATACCAAACCAGAGGAGAGAAGCTTGTCCAAACCTCGATGGCAGGAGTCAAGTCAAAGGTCCGAAAGTTTGGGCGTGAGGGTGAAACTTAAATTTATTATTGCAAAAGTGTGAGGAAAAAAAAATGTTGAGAAATTTTTTTTTTTGGATTTCTGTTAAACCTTGGTTCGTGTGATGATGCAAACATTTATTTCCGGCCACGCTTTAATCATAAAACAAGTATTCCGAAATTGGCTTCTGAAGATGCTGATGACATCAAAAGGTCTGTCAGTGCGGATATTGTCCAGCGTGTGGCACACCGGTACAATCTGCAAGGACGAGTTGCCCGGAAGTCACCACTCCTTTCCAAAACAAATGTGAAAAAGTGATCGGACTTTGCCAGAGAGTGTGTTCAAAGCCAAACTTATTCTGGAACAATGTTCTTAGCAGCGATAAAACAAAAATTAATCTGTTCGTTTCTGATGGAAGGCAGATAGTGTGGAGAAAACCAAACTCGGCTCTGGAGGCTAAACATTTGTGCCCTACGGTCAAACATGGAGGAGGCAGTGTAATGCTGTGGGGTTGGATAGCAGCTAGTGAAACTGGTGCGATGGAGTTTATCGACACTACCATGCACAAAATGGGATATCTGAACATTCTCAAAATGCAACCTTCAACCTTCCGGGGAAACTTTGAACCACGCGATCATCTCTTCCAGCAGGACAGCGATCCTAAGCGCCTAAGCACATTTCGTACGTCGTACGAGAGTGGTTGCTTTATAACGTACCAACACAACTAAAAACACCTTCCCGTCTTGACCCCCACTGAGCATTTGTGGTGGAAAGTACTCAACTTATACTATTTGGAACCCCGGAACGCACACTTGCCGCAAGCTCTAAGGAAGCCCCTATTCCTCTCATCGCAGTCGAGCCTCCGCTGCCAGCGACCAGCAGCCGTCCTGGTCCTGCGTTTGAATTGGAAGATGGGGTCTTCCGAACACCGATTCCAGGCAAATACCGTGCTATCTCGAACATTTTATGCGCTGATCAATTCACCGTTTGTAGTCAACCTTCATCGACTGAACGTCGCATTATCTCTGCAAATTGACGACTCGAATCTGCTGCCAGACTCACAGTGACCGACGTTAACGAAACAACGCCGCTAGCGATTAGCAGCTGTCACGTCCGCTCAAGAACCTCTTCCAATACCGCTAACTCCTCCGGGACCTCCCATCGTATGGTTGGTAGCGATCTCAGTGTGCACGGACTGCAAGTTTACTACCAGAATGTCAGCGGTATGAACTCTAGTCTAGTCCAATACTGTCTGGCTAGCTCGGACTGTCGTACGACTAAATCGACCTTAACGAGACATGGCTCAATGATAACACTCCCTCCATAACTGCTTTTGGTTCGTCCTACAAGGTATTTCGGCGTGACCGAAGTGCACGAAATAGTCGAAAGGTTTCTGGTGGAGGCGTTCTGATCGCTGTACGTTACGGCCTAGAATCGCACATCGTTGAAGATGAACCTTGGAAGTCGGCGGAGCAAGTTTGGATCTCGTTGAATCTCAAAGATCATACCCTGTATCTATGTGTCGTTTACTCTCCTCCTGGCAGAGTTAGCGACGATGATTTCATAAATGTGCACCTTCAGTCAGTTGAACAAATTTCTGGAAATGCCTCGTTTAGAGACGAAACCGTAATAATCGGGGATTTCAACCTCCCCGGTGTCAAATGGCGGCGTGGACCCGACAGTTTCCTTTATTCCGATCCTTCTCAATTGCACATTCATGCGAGGTCTGTTTCGATGCTTGATCATTATTCCGTTGCATCCTCACGTTAGATTAACGACATTATGAATGAAAATGGACGATCTCTTGAGCTTTGCTTCGTGAATGCTGACACTCCAACAAGCATCATGCTAGCCCTATCTGCACTAGTAAAACAGATGCCTCATCATTTACCACTTTTTCTCAAGCTAGTGAACTAATCGAACCAGCTATTGTACCGCTATCCACCTACCATAACTTCTGCAATTCAGATTATGACAGCATTCTCGATGTGCTTAGCAGTATTAACTGGAACGAAGCCCTCGACATGAACGACTGAGCTACTTGATCGACAGACACGTTCCAAAGAAAGTCTCTCCAGCCTCGAAAAAAGTACCATGGCAGACATAAGCCCTGCGCAGGCTGAAATCAAAAAAGACGGCGGCTTTACGAAGGTTTTCGAAACACCAGCTACGGAACCATTACGTGACGCTCAACCATCGATACAAGCAGCTGGCTCGACGCTGCTTCTGGGCCCACCAATGCAAGCTGCAAAGCAAAGGTGTTCTGGCAACACATCAATCAGCGGTTTACCTTCATCCATGTCTCGGAACGGGGCTATCGCTAAGTCCGGAATGTTATCGGAAAAGTTTGCAGATGTTTTTCATAACGATGCCCTCCAGCCACAGCAACTCGAAGTTGCTTCGAATAACGTCCCTTTGTCTGACCGGTATTTCAACGCAATCCCTATCGACGATGCAGATATCGTTGCAGCTGCAGACAAGTTGAAGACGTCTAGCAACGCTGGGTCG
Organism: Aedes koreicus; assembly: GCA_024533555.2. NCBI lineage: Eukaryota > Metazoa > Arthropoda > Insecta > Diptera > Culicidae > Aedes > Aedes koreicus. Next base: position 217,380 of record JAHHFK020000660.1, read on the forward strand.
GACGGTATTCCATCCGTGTTTCTAAAACATTGCATTGCTTCGCTGACTGCACCATTATGCCACATCTATCGGTCATCATTGACGACCGGTAAGTCTCCGATACTGTGGAAGTAAGCGTACATGTTTCCCGTGCACAAAAAGGGAGTTAGAAGAAATGTTGAAAACTACCGCGGAAGCTTGTGCGCAGCCTCTAAGCTGTTTGAACTGACCGGTTTGGAACCCGTATTTTTCCACGTGAAGCAGTACATCAGCGACGATCAACATGGATTCATGCCGAAGCGTTCAACTATCACAAACCGTCTATCAATCACTTCCTTCATCATGAATGGGATTTCAGCTGGTTCACAAACGGACGTTATCTAGATGGACCTACTTATCTGCTGCCTTCGACAGAATCAACCATGACATCGCTGTGGCAAAACTGGAAAGGCTTGGCTTTGGCGCCTCCTTGCTTCACTGGTTCAAATTGTATCTTTAAGGCAGAACAATCAAGGTTAAAATTGGCGATGAGCAAACATTAACACTAAATTACTGTTTGTTCAAACAAATTTGGAGAAGTTGTTCAGAATTTTCTTCTAGAAAGCTGAATAACTTCTCCAAATTTGTTTGAACAAGAGGTTATTCGACACTGATGTTTATTGAGCTGTCCTCTTCGTTCCCCGCATTGACCGGCATTCCCCGAGGTATTCATCTTGGGCCACTGATTTTTCTCTTATATTTCAACGATGTCAACCTGTTGCTGAAATCTCATCGGCTTAACTTTGTTGACGACCTTAAAATCTACATTCGCGTGGATTCGCTACGAGACGCCTTACTTTTGCAAGAAGATTTAGAGACAGTACAAAGGTGGTGCGTACCGTTGTCACTTTTTCTAGGAGGAAGTCTCCTATTATCTTCGGTTATTCCTTGGTTGGAACTCCTCTACAAAGAGACAACCAAATAAAGGACCTTGGTGTGATACTCGACGATAAACTTACGTACAAACCTCACATGTGCTACATCAAAACGAAAGCATCCCGAAATCTCGGCTTCATTTTTCGTATGGATTAAGAATTTCGAGACATGTACTGCCTTAAGTCGCTGTACTGTTCGTTGGTGAGGTCCACCTTGGAATATGCTTCCCGGGTCTGGAACCCTCATTTCCAAAATGGCGTCGAACGTATTGAGTCAATTCAACGAAGTTTTATCCGATACGCTCTTCGTAGACTGCCTTGGAGAGACCCTACCAACCTTACGAGTTACGAGAGTCGCTTCCTTATGATTTATTTGGACACTCTAAAAATTCGTCGTGAAGCCACGAGGGCACTTATCGTCGCGGATTTGCTGTCTGATCGAATAAACTGCCCTTCACTGCTCACCGATATTTCACTCCAGGATCGTAGCCGTATCCTACGAAACACCGGGGAACCGTTTACGGGACGAACTCTCGAATGATTGCTTTGCAACGTGCCTTTAATTGTGTGTCTTCTGTTTTCGATATTAATATCTAATCTCACACTAATCTCACACTAACGCAGCCAATTCTTGAAAGCATCCTGGAAAATGACGTCTGCTTGAATGCATCATTTTTCTTGTCACCGGCCAGGCCAACTGCGTAGCATGTACCGCAGAGAGGATTCCAAGAAATAGAGCGATTCCAGAAAGAGTGTCTGAAATCGCTCTACTACTTCGAATCAAGGGAAGGAAGAAATCGTGGACCTCCCGTACCAAACGCCTCCATATAGAGTTAAATAATGTGATAATTTGTATTTATCGTTGGAAGCATAGAAAGATTAGTTTATGCTCCTTTTGCCTGTGGGTGGACTTTTGGCATTTGAACCAAAAGCCTGGCAATAATTTGCCAAGGTTATAGCGCCTTATCTCGCTCACTGAAATTTAGATTGAAATTTAAAATTTACAGAATAATACACTGTGCTTCCACTATATACAAGCTCATCGATTTAGCACCACCCGGGGGAGACTTGGTCCTATACCCAATGATTTCATTATCTCCAATCCGCTCAACCAATCGCAATGTTTTGTGATATAGTGGACGGATTATTATAATTTGAGATAACTCAATGCAGACGTCTTCCAAATTTGGCAGATCGACAGGCAATCGGTGGAGACCCACCTGGTACCTCATAGCAATATGCTTAGAGGCGGACCGGAAGATTTGATGAGCTACCTCCCCCCCGTGTCTTCTGTTTTCGATATTAATATGTCACGAAACTATAACAGAAAACAGTTATTGTCAGCGTTAAGATAGTTTTTTTTATCATTTGGACACCAAATTTTTTTTTTTTAATTATTTCGTTTATTTGTTAGGCTCAGGCGTGTGTAACACTTTACGGAGCCGATATTCAGTATTGTTATTTACAATGTATAATTTTTCAATTTTAGTAAAATGGGGTGCCAATTACTCGTGGCTAGCTCGAGGTTAATGGGTCACATTATCGTTTGGAAGGGGCTAGGCAGGTAACTTATTGAAGGTATTATTTGCTGCTCATGGTTGTGACATCTACTAAATCCACGGTTCCTGCAGTCCGTTTCAGGAACTAAGCCGCAGATGGGTATCCACTGCTTGCTAGGCAGGTACAACTAGCACGGAAACAAAAGGATAGTATAACTGGGACACAATGGCAGGGAATTTACTAGGCTGGAGGAGAGGGGGTGATGACATTACACTCTTAGATCAGACAAACAAAGGAATTCGTAAATCGCTTGCATGTAGGGGAGATCACGCATTCTCAAAACATCTCTTACCTCGCGGGAGGATTGTCTACCTTGGGCCACTAGGGTATCCAATAGTCGTGCTCTGGAGGCATCATTACCCGGGAAATGCCAAACTGCGTGATCGATGTCATCATAACCGGTTCCGCACCTACATACATTGCTATCGACGAGGTTAATTCTGTAGAGATGTGCGTCTAGCGAGTAGTGGTTGGACATAAGTCTTGACATCACACGAATGAAACCGCGACTTACATTCAGGCCTTTGAACCACGATCTCGACGAAACATTTGGAATAATGGAATGTAACCACCGCCCAAGAGAATTACTTGTCCAATCGTTTTGCCAACTTTGAAGAGAACTCTGACGTAATAATGGGAAAAATTCATCATGTGAAATTCTTCTTTCAAAAATCTCGCCTTCTTTTGCGCCCACCTTTGCTAGAGAGTCCGCCTTCTCATTGCCTGGAATTGAGCAATGTGAGGGGACCCATGCAAAGGTAATTCGAAATGATCTTTCGTCCAACGCACACATCTGCTCCCTAATTTTTGAAAGAAAGTAAGATGAGTGCCTCACTGTTTTCATCGACCGGAGGGCCTCAATAGAACTGAGACTATCAGAGAAGATGAAATAATGGTCTATGGGCATGTCGGAAATTATCCCCAATGCGAAATTGATTGCTGCCAGCTCAGCAATATATACGGAACACAGGACACCAAATTAGTCTGTTGATAATTAAATCAAATAAATAAATAAGTAAAGCGCCGACTGATTAACACCAATAAAAAAAAAGAACAAGAAGAAGCTCAAAATGGCGATTCGGGTGATCTGAAACAGTATTCTGTCAACGGTGACCAGTAACCTTGTGGAATCGATGCCTCGACGCTTGCAGGCAGTGTTGGATGCAAAAGGTGGCCATAGGAAGTATAAATGATAAAAATCGGCAATTTTTGACCTCAAATGTACTATTGTTTCATGAAAAATGAGAACTGTACGCTCAATTTTGCCAAACATGAATTAGTGGGTTTGTTTTTGTTTTGCAACTTCCGTATGATTTTACAATTGTTTTAAATTTTTTGTTTTCATGAAATAAACGAAAAAAGGACTAATTATGAGCTGCCAAAAAATGTTTTGCGACTACTTAATTTTTTCTTCCAGAAAACCGAAGAATACCCAAGCAATAACACGTGTACGCTGAATTTTTCGATTGACTGTATACTTCCCTTTTTATTCCCTGAAAGTTTCATGAAAATCGGTTCTGAGTAATTTGTGAGTAATGATGTAATTATACTGTTGAAGCCCTATTCATGACGAAAAAAATTGATGAGATTTGGGAAGAAATCTCAGTCATCGTTTTCTTGAGGCGATTTTCAAGCATATTTCAGTAAACATCGTACAGAATAGATTTTTCAATGAAAATGACATTTGCCAGTCCGCAACATATTCGGCTGCGATTTGGGCAGAGCACGTAAGTATTTAAAACTGTGCCACCTCTGTCACTGTTAAACGGAATTCCAATAAGCAACTTCATTAATACAAATAGCATTTCAGGGAATAACTTACAAGCTGTTCAATTCAAGCCTGTGTGTCACTGTTGAAAATCTCAACGCAAAGGTAGGCAAAAAGGTTTATGCATCTATCACCATGGAACTGCTCTTGACCGGATCAGTAGTAGTATCATAAACACCTGAGATCAACTGAGCTTGTGAAATGCTAATGTTTTCAAATGCGCCGTATTATAACGCAACAGAAAAGTTACTGCCATGTAAATGCTATCACTCAGTCCAGTACAAATGTCATTAAATATGGGTGAAATAATTCAATTTCAACGACATGGCTCTTCTATCGAACCTGAGTTGTAAGTCGTGTGAAAAAAAACACAGCACTAAAAATAGCTCAGATCTGTGTGTGAGTTTTGTCATCAGCACTTGACATTTAAGTCGAATGGCAAATTCTCTCAGGCCGGCACCGAAATGAGATGAAGCCAAAAAGCCTTAACTTACATAATTATCCACCTAAGGATGGGCGAACGTTGATGATTGCTTAGATGAGATGTATGTTTATCACTTGGAAGTGACCCAAGCTTTTTTTTTCGTGATATGCGTTCATATTGCCTAAGGGTTTTAATTTCACAAAAGGAAATGATATAATATAAAATGTTTGTTCGCAAAAATGCCTGGGGGTTGGATAGAGGTGGTTTATGAGTCATAAAATTCGATCTTGATGATGCGAAATGATTTGGCTGATAATTGATTATTTAAATTTCTTCTACAGTATCTTGGAAAATGGTACGAAATCGAGCGATACGAGCAGGACTACCAGCGTAATTTGGAATGCGTTACTGCAGAGTACATTCGAAGCAACCAGGATGCATCGGTGGATGTCAAAAGCAAAGGATTCCTAGCGACCAAAGATGCATACGCTTCTTTTGCAGGAATTGCTGTTATGTCAGATCCTCAGGAGAATCCCGCCGTTGGAAAGTTAACCGTCAGCTATGGGATCAGAGGTATGGATCTGATTGAGCGACGTTGATAAACAGATTTAGAAACTTTTCTTTTTACTTCAATCAGCTAGCGGAATCTCCAACTATTGGATCGTGGACACCGATTACGTCAATTATGCAGTAGTTTACTCTTGCACACCGATTGCCGATTCCGAATCGATCATCGAAGGATATTGGCTTCTTTCTCGAACACCAGTCCTCTCTGAAGAGCCGCAGTTAATGGATAAGCTGCAACATATTCAAACGAACTATTTCGTTCCTTCACACATCAGGGCGACCAACCAAAGCGAATCTTTGTAAGTTTTCTAGCTATAGATAACCATTTCAAAATGTGGTCTTTGGTGTTTATTCTAAGCGATGAATATTGTAATACGACCTTTTGAAATGTTCACCTCGAATAAGTCACATAAGCCGGCTTAATTTAGTAATCATCTCTCAATTTACTTTCAGATGCCGAAAGGAGCCTGAAATACCACCGGTTCCTGCAGAGACCGTTCTGCCACCGTTGCCATGAATTTAGTCGTAAATTTTACTGCTCTCATCTTGAATTTGTCGAATCCGGTCGACTATTTCATCCATCTATAGTGGTTCCATCATCAACGTACAGTACCAACCAAGCCATCTTCGACACTTTTACTTTCAACCACTCAACAACCAGACTACCCGAGCGACCATTGAGTGTTATTCTCTTTAATCTTCTTTTCTTTTGACATCCATACATTATGCCTAAGCGATAAGTTAATGTTATGCAAATGAATTCATCTGATTAAAATAAAAATGTATAAACAAACCGCCCAGCTGTTACGACGACGAGTGAGTTCAACCGATGCAGTGTGTTTCAGTATCATTCCGAACTTGACCGACTCTGGTGGGTCATCCGCGGATACCTCAAACGTGTGGTGCAAGTCGAGCGCTAATCTTTTGCCATCAGCGCTGCTTCTAAAAGGGGCAGAAGATTACTTTGGTGGTCACGGCGAACGCGATTAGTGGGAGTGCAAGATGAACGTGATGACGTTGCTGGCGCTGGTTGTCACCATACTGTTGTCGACCTCGACGGGGATTGTAAGTCAGCGAATTGTTCAACAGCCCTGCCCTGACCCGGAAAGTCGACCCATTGTGCAAGATTTCGATGTTAAAAAGGTAAGTCTGATACGCAAATACTCGATGCGATATCGAATGTCAACCGTGAGGAAGGTATTGTCGCCATCTCATTTGTCAAAACGTTGCTGCGTCGTACTTGCGTCATCATCAGAATTCAAAGAAAGTTTTATAATGTGAAATCAAGCGACATTTAATGAAAACGTGTACACTGTATGTACTCCGTTTATTGAGTAGAAAACGACACATTTTCTTGAACAGAGTAAAGTAAAAGTTTACTCTTGAGCAGTGCTGAAAATAGTCATTTCGACTTCTACTTCTCGATCCAATTTGTCGATAACTTCATTTGTCAATCCATTTGTCGATAACTTGAAGCAGAAGCTGATTTTCAAAATATCACGTTTGCTGAAATTGTTGTTCTTGATTATTTTCATGAATTTGACTCACAATATATTGCTCTAACTTTAAAATCTAAAATGTGAGAATGCAATATCGGAATATTCAAATGATATTCATCATGGAATATTATTTGAAGATTACAGTGAATTTAACACTTTCTACAGGGTAGGCCCAAATAAGTGACGCATGAAACAAAGACTGTATCTCCCGCGAAAAGACAAATTATTTAAATGTTTCTTTGTTTTTCTGTTTCTTATATTTTATTGTTTATGTGTACATAGGGAAGCGGAACCTACACTGATAGGCAAAATAAAGTGCCCACCTCATCGTTTTTTCAATTTCTCTCCTTTACTGGTCAAATAAAACCAAACTATTTTTTTTTTTTTTATTTTTTTTTTTTTTTGGGGAACGAGGAGAATATAAAACCCTCCATACACCCTAAAAAAAAAAAAAAAAAAATGGCATTTCCAAACCGCAAACCCGCGCACTACCCACCCTAGGGGCGGGCTAGCGCGCACCGAAATAGGCCTCTCTGAAAAAGAGACTCCTATAGTGAATTTAAGAAATGGCGCGGACATTATTTTTTTGAAATGTGCTAATATTTATAATTATTTTTGTTAAGTATGGGATGTTAAAATAGTTGTGCTCAATACGCTCAAAAAGTTTTTTTTAAATAGTGTTTTTAAAAAAATTGAAAGTTATTTTTTATATTTTTTTTAAGTTTCACTTATGGAATACTGAAAAAAAAAGAGTTTTACTTAAAGAAAAAAAAATCAATTTGTGTTGAAAAAAAAAAACAGTGGCAATATAAAGTGCCCACTTCATTTAGACTCCAGAAAACATAAATTAAAGTAAAATAAAAGCATTTCAATAATTGATGTGTCCTCCTTTGGCCTTCAGGACCTCCTGCAGGCGCATCGACATGTCTCGACCAGGTTCTTTAGGTGCTGTGGATCTAGCTCTTCCCAGGCGCGCTCCAGGGCTTCAAAATAGTTATTTTTATTGGTAACACCAGTTTTGTCAACCCTGGCATCGAGAATCGCCCACAAATTCACGATGGGATTGAGGTCCGGGCTTTGTGGAGGCCATTCCAGCGGTTTGATCCGACAAGACCGGAAGAAAGACTTGGTCTTCTTGGCAGTATGCTTCGGGTCGTTGTCCTGCTGGAATACGAACTTCTCTTCAAGGCCCGTCTGGATCAGCGAAACCTCCAGATTTTCTCGCAGGATGTTGATGTAAGAATCTGCCGTCATTATCCCGTCGATTTTCACAATGCTTCCCACTCCATCCCACGAAAAACACCCCCAGACCATCACATTTCCTCCTCCATGCTTCATCGTGCCTTGGATGTGGCGCTCCTGAAGCTCCTCTCCCGAATTGCACCAAACACGAACTCGCCGCTTTCGGTTAAACAGCTCGAATTTTGGTTGTTTTCCAGAACTCTAGGGGCTTATCAGCATGCTCCTTAGCAAACTTAAGCCGTTTGGCTTTGTTTGCCTTGCTGATAAATGGGCGCTTCCGGGCAAGTTTGCTATTCAACCCCTGTGCAACGAGACGGCGACGAACAGTTCGACCGGAAACTGATAACTGAAGGGTTTCCTGGATCTCGCGGACAGTTACCTTCGGGTTCTTCTTGACTTCGCGCATGATCTTGGTGTCCGTTCTCGCATCCGTTTTCCGCTTCCTGCCTCTGCCAGGGCGATCCACCACTGATCCAAACGTTTTAAGCTTCAGAAGAATTTTGCCAACCGCTGCCTTACTGATACTGTACTTCTTAGCGACAGCCCGGTGCGATTCACCGTTTTGCACATCACGAACGACCAATTTTCGGATACACAAGGGAATTGCTTTCGAAAGCACTGCGTTCTCCATTTTTTTTCAATTGAATCAAATGCGATCACGTATACAAATGCACCAGGTTGAGCCGTTTGCTTCAAAACATGTCAAAATATCAAAACATAAACAGTCGAGGGGTCTTCCAATGGAAACTTATCGAAAACATATCGATTTTTGAAGTGGGCACTTTATTTTGTCACTGTTTTTTTTTCAACACAACACTCTCCATAACACAAATTGTTTTTTTTACTTTAAGTAAAACTCCTTTTTTTTCAGTATTCCATAAGTGAAACTTAAAAAGAATATAAAAAATAAGATAATAAAAAAAATACAGTGTGTTTACTTTAATTTGAACAAGTAAATGAGAGAAATTGAAAAAAAAAAAAAGGGGTTTGTTTTGGGGAATATTTCTAGGGTTTTTTTTTTTTTCATTAGGGTGAATCTAGGAGAATTGCGAGATTCTCTCGGGCTCGCTCTCTTTCATTCATAAACCAATCACCTTTACGTTTTTCATTCTACTATTTGTAGAGTATGCTATCCAGCACTGTTGTGTTTCGATCTGTACTAAAGAATCCCTCGAAAGTTTTATAATGGCGCTGTAATGGATGAAAGAGAGAATCTCTCAATTATAGATTCGCCCTAATGAAAAAAACCCTAGATTTTAATAATATCACAAAAACATTAATCCCATCTGTGTACATATGTTAATCGTGCTGATTTTAATCAAGAAAAAATATAAACAAGTTAACGCTCGCCACTACTACACCCAAACATATAAACGTCAACAAAACTTTTAAAAGGGCCTATGCTGCTTTAAAAACATCACTGTTTCTATTGTCGCTCATATACTAAGTCGCACTTGCGATGCCGTAATGGTATTTTGACTGCCAAGTTTGCAACAAGCCTAGTTGTTGCGCTTTTTAGCCCACTGTGATTGCGCGGTGTGATTCTATAAGTGCGACAACGCGAGTACAAGTTTGATCTAACGTTGAATCGTGTCTGGGAGGAAGCACTATATAGTACACATAAAATGTAACACATAGCTTTTTCAATCTTCAAGAAAATTTCAATGCGCCGTATAAAATTAAAGCAACTGAGAAAACCCACCAGATTGTATTTAGTGGGCAACTTTGGAACTTTGGTATCAATTTAAAATAATGGCGTAACTGTTTTATCCAGGCTTTTAAGTAAGAGCTGTAATGGCCACCACAATCAATCTCACTATCAGGAAGCGATCAAAGGATTTGACATTTGGCTTGTGTCGACTAGTAAGTAGACGATCGATTGAAAAAAGACAAACGTCAAATCGTTCGCTGCCTACCAGAAACTGAGCATGATTGTGGCGGCCATTAGCGCTCGTACAAACCTGGATAGATCTCTTCTCGCCGACTTCGTATTGACGCATTTGCTCAAAATTCCACGCGGTGTACCTCTGTTTACTCCATCCTTATGGGAGATTACATTGCGACGTTTCGTGAGACGCGGTTGTTCGTTTAGCGCCGCGTGGAATTTCGTGAAAATGTGCATTTGGGAACTTTACAACAGCCACGCGATGTATCATGTTCAAGGAATCCGTCAATATCTGTTGCGAAAACTGTGTCAGATATCACATCTTTGCGACAGATTTGGAGGGAAAAAAACGAAAGGATGAGTTATGTCAGTGACATAGCTGAAAAGTTGACGTAGGACTGCTTGTTGATGTGAAGAAATTGATGTCATCGAATTAATAAATTTCTACTATATTCTATTCAGTCTATAGAACCATGAAACCCTATGCTATTGGTGTGTGAGGCTCCGGTTCTTCTTCTGCTATTGGTTCTCCACGAAAATTTATAGACACTGCAGTTCGGCTCGAATTGACTGTTAATGATATTTTGTTTGTTAAATCAGCGCCAACATTAATTAACCCTAATTTGCTTTGGTAAACAATGGCTTTCGTAGTCATTTGCTCTTGAACAAAAGGTCACAAATACAAATTAAGCACCCTTTAAGGAAGAGAGGCTTTAGTGCTATCCGCTGATATATTCAATTTGAAGGAATTGTATTCAACTTCCGATAAATTAGCAGACAATGTGTTTATTTACAAAAGCAGATTCGCCCTAATCAAATGTTGGCGCTAAAATGTCCAACGTGCTTGTAAGTGTGAAATGGATCCTGTGTTTACGGAGGGAAAATGGTTCGGATTGAAATGTTCTTATCAGTTTTCTTGGGCTGCAGGACAGCCTGAGTGTTTGGCGGCACGTGACCCTACGATAAAAATAGGCATTTACACCGTCTTCAACTCGAGATTGTACAGACTGAAGATTGAACATACACCCAATAGTTGAAAAGGTGGCAAAAATGCAATTGCAGTTTTTGCAATCATATCTTGAGAAATCCGCATGATTCAGAAATGGCAATTTTGCCCTTTTTGATCCACAAAGCGTTTTATGGTACAAATGAAGCCATGCAAGCCACTGGCAAGCAAAAATAGCTGGAAACAAATTTATCGCTGTAGGATCCTTATTCAATCATCACCAACATATCAATATACAATATGGATGAGTCGATATCACAAAATGCCGCAACGCTATTGGCCACTGTTGTAATGCCGCCGTCAAGTGTTCTATTTTTGTTCTCACTGATCATCGACAAAGCGTTTTATGAAATAAACAATGCCATGCAAGTTTGTTAGCGACAGGTTGCACAAAGCTTGGTGGAAAATATGTCCATTTGCTTCAGTGCTGTACCCTGAATTCCTCGCCAAGTGAACTAACTGTAGGGTTTCTATTCTATTGCTCTTACTTTGTCAAAGTGGCTGAATGGTTGCCATCAAGAGCCGCCGCGCTAGCGGTCCTGGTCTGTATCTCGATATTGATGTGCACATTTTATTTTTGTGAGCCATCTGACTTTCGAACACTCATCTCTTACTCATCAACTAAATATCACTGCGAACAATCTCACGCACACGTTCAATTTTTCATTGCGAATTGCTGTTGCTTTTTTGCCCACAACTAATGTTGGATTTTTCATCCAAGTTACGATCAATAGCAATCAATGGAACAAAATCAAGCGAAATTGTATTACAATCTTACTTTCTTAGTTTGGGTGTAGAGCAAACTACGAACAACTTAACCTAACACCAAGTAGACCAGTTTGGACATTTTCGTTTTGCAAAAAGGTCCACTGGCTGGAGCGGGAATCGAACCCCTAACTTCATGACAACCGCTTGAAGGACGGGCGAAGCCGCTAACTACTTGACCACGAAGTTGATGTGGGCGATTGATTTGGCCATTTTCTTCGGGACGCGCCAGTTTAAGCAACGCCATGTTGGGCCGGTGCGTGCTAATAAACATTTCGATGAGCTCAAGAGAAATTTCTATCAAACATACTCTTTAGTTGGCAAATTGATTTGGTCGTCCTGAAAAGAACAGATTTTAGTTGTTTACGGATGGATGATTTACGTCAGCGTCGACGTCGGGCTTCTTCCGCTTGCCTCGTCTAGCGGACGTGCCAGCCACATCAGGCGGCGTCTGCTCGATCTCCAGCAGCAGGGCGAAAAACTCGGAAAAGCGTTTTTTTATCACGAGAGCGAGATACACCCGTCTGAACGTGTCGATGATCCAATAACGAATGATAACTGTTCGCCATGCCAGGCTTGTTTTATATAATGGCATATACCATCACATGACAGGGAGGGGGTTCTCTACGAAGGCAATGGGAATCAAATTTTACAAAAGGGGACGTGCCTCAGTTGTTACGCCAGACAGCACCGTGGAAATGATCATTAGATCATTAGTTTTCATTAGAGCGACAGGGGTTTCGGAGGTTAAATTCGCATCTTTTCAACTCAGGCCTCAGAACCCCGTCCAAAGAGAGTTGAGATGTAGACACACTTGCTTCTGAAACTGCAAAACAATTGAGTTTGTAAATATTGGCCAATTTTAATAAATATTGTAAATATTGGCCAATAAAATTATAACTCACATTTTAAAACTACCTGCAACTAATTTAATTTATTATCTGCAGCTAATCCACTATGTACCTATGTACAACAAGATCTACAATGAAGCTAACTTACCCCCTACATTGAATATGTGAAACACATAATTAGTCTGCCGTGTTGCAGTTCGGCTCAAATTTACTGTTAATATTTCGTTTATTAAATGTGCAACGTCCTTGCTAGTTTTAAAATGGCAAATAGAGATTTATAAATGGATACTAATAAAAATTTTTGCTCATTTTCTCCAGAACGCGGCTTTTCAAGCAACGCCATGTTGAGCCGGTGCGTGGTAATGAACATTTCAATGAGCTCAAGAGAAATTTCCATCAAACATACTCTTTAGTTGGCAAATTTATTTGTTCGTCCTTAAAAGACCGGGTTTTAGTTTTTAACGGAGGGAACATGGTTCACGATTGAAATTTTCTTCTCGGTCTTCTTGGGCAGCAGGACGGCCTGAGTGTTTGGCAGCAAGTAATACTACGATAAAAATTGACATTTGCAACGTCTTCCATTCGAGATTGTACAGACTGAACATTGACCATGGAGTGAATTACAACGAACAACTTAACCTAGCACATTAGATTAGACTCGACATTTTCGTTTTGCAAAAAGTTCCACAGGCTGGAGCGGGAATTGAACCCTCACTTCATGGCAATGAACGACGGGTGACGCCGCTAACCACTTGACCACGAAGATGATGTGGGCTATTGATTTGGCCATTTTCTCCGGGACGCGGCTTTTTCAACGCCATATTGAGCTGGTGCGTGGTAATGAAAATTTCAATGAGCTCAAGAGAAATTTCTATCAAACATACTCTTTAGTTGGCAACTTGATTTGATCGTCCTGAAAAGGACGGATTTTAGATGATAACATGGTTCGCGATTAAATTTTTCTTCAGTCTTCTTGGGCTGCAGGACACCACTCTGTGAAATGGTCACACCGGAGAAAAGTTTGTTCAGCTCCTCGTCGTTGTGGATGGCTAGCTGCAGGTGACGTGGATGATTCTTCTTGGTTTGGTCTTCTTGTGTTCCCGGGCGGCGTTTTCTACCAACGTGCTCGCCGAACACATCTGTCGCATACGGCTGCACAGCGAGAACTGATGATTGGTCGGTCGTCCCCACATGTTTGAAAATCGCTGGCACGGTAACTATGGCAGTATGAACCAATCAGAGCGAGGCGCAAACATGATGTCATTTTCGACCAATAGCTTTGTGCGCTTAGATATTTTTCTTTTAAGTACATTTTAATTAGTATAAACAAACGTTATGAATTAAGTTTGCAACAGGGATTCAGCTTTGATGTTCTACCTTGTGAATGAAATACTTATCGTAAAATTTCTGAGGGCCAGAGAGGAGATATTATCGTCCAAAGTCTCAAAATTCGCGTAACGCTTGCGATTTCAGAAATTTTAGAACGGCGCCTCTATACAGGAATAGAAAAGAGAGACGTAAGTCCTACGTCAAAAAAGACCTTAGTGTACTAGCGTTGATAGCATAGCCTAAAACGAAGAGTGGCACGAAAATGCATTACGAAGCAAATTTCATAAGAGAGGACGGGCTTCAGTTATAAAATCATACACCGGCAACAAAGCAAAATTATTTTGCATCTGAGGGATGTGACTATTGCTTTTTTGATCTTGGCATGAAACCTAATGAAATACCTAATTTTGACATTTCATTGTTTACATCCGCCTCAAAGCTCTGCCGCAAGTAGACGTGTTGAGTTCACCGAAAGTGAGGAACCGCAAAATCATCCGAGAGATCAAGAAAAATCCGTTAATCACCATTCGAGAAATGAAATAGAAGCTGAACCTACCGATTTCAGATCGCGTTATCTGTCGACGCATCGTTGAGCAAGGGTTGAAAATCCATTTCGCCCGGAAGCGACCGATCATCAGCCGGACTAACATGGAAAAACGGCTCTAATTCGCCAGAACCCACATAACTAAGCCCCTGGAGTTTTGGAAACGTGTTGTGTGGTCGGACGAATCCAAGTTTGAGCTGTTCAACAAGAAACGGCGGCAAGGAGTATGGCGCAGAAGTGATGAAGGACTGCAGGATAGGTATCTCCAGCCAACCATAAAACATGATGGAGGTAATATTATGGTCTGGGGCTGCTTTTCGTGGTTTGGACTAAGTAAACGGCAGCAGGGTAAATGCACCCTTCTTTTGGGGAAATGCTCCTTAAACTTTGGAAAAATGCTCCTTAGATGCGTTTGCCCGGTATAATGTAATCGGAGGTATTAACCTTCTGGTTAGCACTTGCCGGGTGTTTTGACGGCGGGTCTTAAGTTTCTTCAAGATTGTATAGTTTTGACGGGTTTTAAGTTTCTGAATTTAAGAGTCGTCAAAACGAAATTAAGACCCGTCAAAACAAAATTAAGACTCTTCAAAATGAAATTAAAACTCGTCAAAAAGAAATTTAAACCCGTCAAAACTACTTAGAAGATTGCGGAGCGATGCTATACAATCTTGAAGAAACTTAAGACCCGTCAAAACAACCGGCAAGCGCTAACCAGAAGGTTAATACCTCCGATTGCATTATACCGGGCAAACGCATCTAAGGAGCATTTTTCCAAAGTTTAAAGAGCATTTCCCCAAAAAGAAGGGTGCATTTACCCTTTGCCTAAGTAAACTTGCACTAATCAATGGGATCATGACAGCAGATGGCTATATTGATATTCTGTCATTGCTGGAAATGGGGTTGGACGGCAACTACAGGTTGGAAGGCAACTCAACCTTACAGCAAGCTAATGATCCCAAGCATACGACCAAGAAAACACTCGCCTTTTTCCGATCCTGTTGCATCAAACCCTTAGAATGGCCGCCCCAGAGTCTTGATCCCAATCGAGAATCTTTGGGTGATTTTCGATAATAAAGTGGAAAAAAACAGACGTAACCAAAAACAAACGTATCATGCAGCGTTGGAGAAGGCTTGGAACGAACTGGATCCCTGCTACCCCAGAAATCTGATAGAAAGCATACCAAAACGGATACAGGCTATCATAATGGCGAAAGGGGGTCATATTGCTTAGTAATTTCTTGATTTTCACCAATTCCTCTGTTGAATTTTGAAATTGATTTATTTTTTATACGACGAAAAAAATTAATCAATTTCAAAATTCAATAGAAGAATTGGTGAAAACTATGTAAATTATTTTTCTGAAATGGTTTATAATTGTTGTTTATGTAGAAAAAAACATTACCAGTTAGGTAAACCAAACTTCCATGTGTATCTTTTGACAGGATGTATCACAACGCCCAGCTCTTTTGCAAATCTATGTCTTTTGTAAACATTTACAAATTTATTATGGAATGGGGCTTCAAATGGTGAGTTGACAGCTTTTAATGAGGGTGCGACCGACCTCCAGTCCTCACAAGTTCCTACCTAACGCCTCGATCACAAAAGACTGCCACTTGAAACATGGAGACGCTGGTTGGCGTAGCCTGGGCAATGTTGTCAATTTGACACTAGCGAAGTGAGGGGGTGCGACTGAAGATCGTGTACCTATAAATCATATTGTTTACCCATATCTGTAAATCATATCCTACTGTTTTCCATTCTCATTTAATGAATAATTTCAGCACGCTTTGGAATCATCTTTGCATTCTCAAAGATTTTCGGGCATCTCATGATCCTGGAGCAACATGACAAGCATCAGAGGCTCAAATTGTTCAGCATTCAGCATTCCAGTTCAACATTCATTTTAAAATTGCACTTCTGAACTTCAACTACTATTTATGTGTATGTATGTATTTAAGGTAGCCACCATCCCTTCTAAGACCTTGTCATGTATGCAGCTCCACTTAATAGCAAGATCAAATTGAGTTACCGGTTTTCATTCACAGTAACGCTGTATGAAGGGCCAAAAACGGTGGGGCGGACCCGTAAGCAGAGACACTTACGCGAAACCCGCGGGAACATGAGATTCTCCTTCCAACGATACGATCCAACAAATCGAATAACCCAATTCGCAATACTCATTAAGCTTTCTACGGGATGGTTTGTTAAGAAGGGCGCGTCACTCTCACTGAAACTGTTGGAGTAGAATTCACAGCACCACAATCGAATCGGTAGGATAAAGAAAATGATACTGTTTGTTCCCTCCTAGACGCCGGTTGTCATACCACTCCATTGTCCAATTCCAGCTTGAGTGATACCCTGATGCTCCCTCCCTTCCCAATATATATTTAATGTCATATAGTAATGTATAAAACATAGTGAATTAATATTATAATTATAATAAATATAGCGAGTGAATATTATAATGACAAATAATATAGTAAATGAATATAAGAATGAACATAACAATTCCATTTGTGGACCTGAAAGTTTAGACAATGTAGCTGCGAGAAAAAAAATTGATTTAAAATTATCTCATCAAACTTGGAATATCCATGGATAATCTGAAATTATATAGCAATAGAATGGTAAACCCAAAATTTCGATGTGCTGTTCCGTTTCCTTGCAATAATTTATGTAGTGAGTCTCATCGGAAATAGCGATTTTAATGAAATGAATTTAAATGTAATTATGTCACATCATTTAATATCATAACATAAAATAATAAACTGACGTTATAATATAAAATAATAATACCAGCAGGCCAGTAAACTATAGTAGAATACATACATCCGTAATTAAGCTGAACATCCACTCATCGAAAGACTTCCACTTTTGAAGTTTCTTTTGGATTAAGATCTACTAAGATTAGAATTTGTTTTCACAATAATAGTCAGAGAACATAATAAACGTAGGTACAAGATGTATCTGACATCTACTGGTATGTTACTGAAAATAAAAATTAGATGTGTATTAATATCATAATGAAAACAGCTAATAATAAGGCAAAATAAATTTCATATGAGTATGAATCCAAAAACTGAATCTTAATAAAACAAACATACAAAAAGATAAAAAAATGAATTTTTCGATAGCTCTTGTTCATCTGGACCCATAAATGATACTTTATGTCTGTGATATAGGAAATGAATGATTGTAAACTGCTAGGTTGTAAATTAATAAATATTTTTGATGAAGAAGGAAAGAGCTTTTTTTTAAGTAGAATTTTTCGAATATGATTTTTTCTAAAAAATAAAAAAAACATCAAAAACCTTTCTATCTTTTCAAATACATAACGTAGGTTAGATGAGCTATAACTGACAAGGATGCATATATGCGAAGCTGAAAATGACTTATAAAAAAGCATACAAAATGTAATGCATGGATGTTATAATATTAAATGATAATAATTTCATTTTTATTTAAATGTCTGCAGATTGTGGTCCTGCTGCAATTGTACCATGAACCTGAAAGCTAAGACAATGTAGCATAGCCACGAGAAAAAAAAATGATTTAAAATTATTTTACAAAACTTGGGATATCCATGGATGATCTGAAATTGTATAGTATATAAGGAATCATGGGATATAAAGCATAAAATGAACCTAAAATTTCGATGTGCTGCTCTGCTAATAAATGTGATATAACCACAAAGGAACTGACTCTTAGCTTCGGGTCTTGATCCCTACTGAGCCCTTGCGGCACGTCAAGCCGGCCAGTTCAGCGCAAGGGACCTGAGAGACGTTTCTTTTTAATTTGTAGCAAAATATTCGTAGCTATTTTTACAGTTTTCGTACAATGCACGAGTGTTTTTTCTGTGTCAACAAATGCTTCGTGCTTTTGCCAGTTGTGCTGTGCCATTAATTACGAAGATATCTTCATAAAATAAGCAAATCAGTTTCGTTGCAGAAAACAACGAAACTAAAATTAATTTTCAGTGTATACACCAACGTGGTCCTACGTGAACCTCGCGATTATATCCTTTATATAACCCATCTTTATTTTTTTTTTTATTAAAATGTACAACAAATAAATTTTATGCATCATTTTTAATTAAAAAGCATATAGAAACTTTTTTCGTAAGCCTAGCCGTTCTCAAGTCAATTTTAATAACAGAAATTTATGTTTTTGCAATTTATTGTCCCTCTTTCATTATTAGTCGTGATGACCACAACAAAATGTATTTTTCATAATAGATTATTGAAAAACAGGCAATTTTTTTCTCAGACACGACGGCAGTCAGACTCACCCGTTTCTTTTTGGACGCGATGGAAAAGAATCAAATTGATGCTTTTGGATATGTGTGTGTGTTTCGGATAGTTTTGTTTAGGGAGAGAAGAAGCATTATTTCATACAATGTTGTTTTTTTTTCAATTTTCATTACATTTGTTACATTTCAGATCATTTGAATACATTAAATATTTTGGGTTCATCATTAGAATAAGAAAATAAATCAACTGCAATTTAGTTAATTGAAACTGGAATGTACGAATGATATTTTTGAGTTTCAGGAATTGATTTGCTTTGTTAAAAATCGGATCGAATTCCTTTTCGGCCTCTTTGTATTCATCCGTGGAAACATAGCAAAATGTCATTTTTGTTTCATGATCCTCTTTGCGATAATTTTCCCAGTCATAAAGTTGTCTAGCATTTGTTACAGGATGTTCGTGTTGCTTAGCTTAACTTGCTCTAGTTGCCATTCTCTTAAGAGTACCTCCGATCGCATCACAAGGACTCTTGCCGTGTGAAGTTGCAAAAAAATGCCATTCAATTTCAATATTATGCCTATCTTTAAATCCACAGATGCTAGCACATTTTTTTTATTTTTATGTTGCGACGCTGCTCCGTCTGACATAAAAATAATCTTTTTAGTTGTAATTTGTGATTTTAAATATTCCAATAATTTTGAGATAAACAACTGAACTGCTACTTTGTCAGGCTTTAAAGTATCAAAAATGATCACAAAACTTATGCGTTTTAGTGTACTTTTTTCTTTGTAATATGTTACAAATGGATGTATCGTACATTGAGCATTATTCCAATGATAACTTTGCACTTCATCTTGAAGAAAAAATGTGTAGTTTTCAGATAAATCACAAATAACTTCACCATATTCTAGTGTTTCCTTTTTTGTTTTTTAAAATTTACTTTGCTTATTTGTATATAGTCATGATATATTAATTTATCAATCGTTTTCATAAAAAAATCAGTGAGGTTGTGTTTAACACACGACCGGTTGACGTAGACTACGTTAAACAGTTTGATTAGGTTCGTTATGTTTCGTAGCGGAACATTCACAGAAAAAAATAATAATGAATTTTAGCACACGCGTAAAATTCTCCGTTGTTCAATTGAAAGCCAAAACAAGCGTAAAAAAAAGAAATTGTTTGCAACCTTTCATACAACAGACCTGATTTCAGTGTAATCAGGTTTACATTGAAATTAAATATTCCATGAATTCGTGTCAAATGTATGTTCCCTTTATACGCATTTGATAATGCAGAAAATCAAATGTTTATTTCAAACTATGTTGCAACGCAAGTACTGTTCTAATCGGACGTTGGGTTAGCATAAGTTAGTAAGTATGTTAGTCTTCTTCTTATTCTTTCTTAGCGTTTCAAGCTTATTGTTTGCTCGCAACTGAGTATTCTAAATGCACTTCCACAGATATTAATTGAGAGCTTTCGATGCCAGGTACTATTTTTGCATTAGTATGATTGTGTGGCAAGTACAAGAATATTAGCTTAGTTGTGTTTGTTAGTGCTGTTAGCATTGTGCCACGCAGACATAAAAGATTAAATTTGAGCATTTTTCCGCTTTTTCGCGAGTGAATTGTTGATTATAAGCAGTTTAGAAGTCGATATAGAGTCGCCTCAAAACGGGGGATTTTGATTATTGAGTGTCGAGAGAGAGAAAAGAAAACCAGTGCAATGTAGAAAACGGCTATTTGCTGGTCAGATGCAAAGAACAAAGCTAACGCGCATGCGTTCGTGAGTGGCTGGCATATAATTTCAGATGCACTCACCACGTGGTGTACATATGGAGAGCTGTGAAGTTTATTTTCTTCCGTTGCACAATGATTGTGATTTTTCAAGTTAAATTTCTTCTCGGAAATGTTTTTTTTACCTGTGATTTTCATTGTATTGCATTTGTGCGCAAAGTACTAATTGTATTCGGGCTGTTCCTATCGAAAAGGATGATGTGAAAATATGTGCCGAATAGCGGAGTGCTACTTCTGTAGAGACATAAATGCATCCTTTAGCATCACAGGGAAGCCGTCCAAATGAGTACAGTCTTCAGCAACATTTACGGTGAGATCTATCTGATTATATCTAAATTTGAACGATACTGCTAAATACGTGCCATCCTCAAAACAATATGATTTGGTGATGGAAGTGTAAGCACAGTACCTATATCCATTTGATGTTTGTACTGTGTTTATGCGGGGCATGTTGTAAGGGAAAGTGACCTCGGAATGGACGTGAGTAACCAGGCATTCTGAAATGGGTCATTGGAGCCCAACAGAGTTATCACCCTCCAACTTCCGGGGTAAAAATGTTTGTCAAGTCGACAACAGTTCTCTTCCATAAAAACACTGCCGGACGGTGGGCGTTGGATTATATATATATACACACAATACACACAGTATGATTGTGTGGCAAGTACAATCATACCGTATATGTCCAGGGAGTCGAAAAATTTCTTGACCAGACCGGGAATCGAACCCAGCCCCCTCCAGCATGGTGTTGCTTTGTAGCCGCGGCTTTACCGACTGAGCTAAGGGAGGACCCTGTATGTTAGTATGCATTATGAAAATTAGGAAATTCTATTGTACACTCTTCAGAAAGGTTTAAATGATGATACGGCCTCAAGTGGAAGGCCCTTCTCCAGCATCTCAACCAGTAGTTGGCAACATTTAAGTTTTGCCTGATATTCACGAGTTCACTCGGCATCGGTACATGGTCCAAGGATTTTTCATATGTTCGATTTTAACGCGCTTCCGAAATTTGCGCATACGTTTGGCATCAAAACGATTAGGCATCGTACTTATTCTCACTTTCACAGTTCTCAAAATTTATTTCTTCCTAGAAGTAAAACTCTATCCGACGCGAATCGTTAAAACAACAGAATAACTATTCATAACTGTGCTAGGTAAGATGTACCTATATTAATCTCATCACTTTGCAATTCATCTTACTTGAAATAAAACGATATACACGTGACAGGATTAGTTAGTAATGTTTGTTGTAGTTGTTTAACGTAAGCAAACATTATTAGAAAACGAAACCGACCCTTCAACTGCCCAATTGTTTGATTCATCGTAGGATGAATATAGGAACAATGAGATTAATATGGGGGCAGTTTCCCTAATTATAGTATGCAGAGAATGTTTCTTCGGAATATCCTTTTCGAAAATAAAAGCGAAAATCAAACGTAGGAAATTTCTTAATACTTGCCGGAATACAACATTCTTAAAAAAATTCTAATACCGATTGATAAATTGTACGAGAAATATATTTATCTTTTGTTTGTAAAATTTTAAATACTTGATTAAATTAAATGGCAATCGTAAAAACCTCTAGTTGATCAGAGCACAAATCTCAAAAATAAATCGATCAAGAAACGAACGAGTTATTAGCGTCCGGTGTTTAAATTTTTCGTGACGGAAGCCATTTGAAAAACGTACACAATGTTCAATGTATGCAGCGAAGAGGAAACTTAAATTGTTTGAGCCACCGCTGCACAGTGGGCAAGAACTGATGAAAACTAAGGAAAAAATCTGTAACTTTTGTCGCTTTTAAACGCGGCTTATAAACAACGCCAGTTCCGCTTGGAAATTGTCTGGGAAATCGAAGGAAACTGGATTCAATCACCGCACGGATATAGTTGTGGAGTTATAGAGCTTATTTTACCCCACTTCCCCTTATATTCTTGAATAATTTATAGATATCTTTGCTCGGAGTGTCTCAAGATCAACAATATAGTGCTAATCCTATGTGAAATTTCCTGGAAAATCGAATAAAGGTTGATTCAATCATCGCACGGCTCTGTGAACGAAGATATGGCTGATTTTACCACACTTCCCCTTATATTATTGAATAATTTATAGATATCTTTGCACGGAGTCGCTCAAAATCTACAAAGTAGAATTAGTCCCATGTGAAATTTTCTGGAAAATTGAATAAAGGTTGTTTAAACCACCGCACGGCTCTGTGAACGAAGATATGGCTGGTTTTGCCTCACTTCCTCTTGTATTCTTGAATAGTTTATATATATCTTTGCTCGGAGTGTCTCAAGATCAACAAAATAGGACTAGTCCTATGTGAAATTTCCTGTAAAATCGAATAAAGGTTGTTTCAACTACCGCACGGCTCTGTGAACGAAGATATGACTGGTTTTACCCCACTTACCCTAGTATTATTGAATTGTTTATAGATATCTTTGCTCCGAGTTGCTGAAAATTAACAAAATAGGACAAGTCCTATGTAAATTTTTTTGGAAAATTGAATACAGTTTGTTTCAACCACCGCACGGCTCTGTGAACGAAGATATGGCTAGTTTTACCCCACTTCCCCTTGTATTCTTGAATTGTTTATAGATATATTTGCTCCGAGTTGCTCAAAATTAACAAAATAGGACTAGTCTTATGTGAAATTTTCTGGAAAATCGAATAAGAGCTTTTTCAACTACCGCACGGCTCTGTAAACGAAGATATGGCTGGTTTTACCCCACTTCCCCTAGTATTCTTGAATAATTTATAGATATCTTTGCTCCGAGTTGCTCAAAATTCAACACAATTCAAACAAAAGAAAGTACATAGAGTTGATGAGTCAGTAGTAGTAGAGCTAAGCCATTCGATTTGTAAAAAAAAATTAACAAATAAAAAAAAAATACTATCACATGTAACAGCGAGCTCACCTCAAACTGAAAATCCAGCCATTCTGCTTTTCTTTCCACAAACCTTGTTTGACTCCGAAGTTTTATCCAATAACCATTGAAAGTTTTAATCCACGCGTCGAAACTGTCTTTTAACTCATCTTCTCTCCCTGTTAAACTCTGCTGTCTCAAGAACTCGTAAACGTTTTCTTTATTCCAGTTTTTGAAATAAATTTCAACTAAATCACGATTTAGCACAACCATTCTGGATCGATTCAACTTTACACCTGAAATGACGTTTAATTTTTGAAAAGCAAGCATACTTTTCTGGTGATTGGATCTAGGTACAGCAGGCATGTTCAGAGTTAGTTTTGAAACGTGTTTTCCATAAGTTACTGTGATTGAATCGTAAAAAGCAGACACCGTAACAAAAATGCAGCTTCTTCAATTTGCGGAGAATTTCATGTTGATACTCTTGTTGTGGTGTTTCTTCCCATTCAGACTCCTGCGTGCGAATTATTTGCTTGAATTTTTTTTTCGTATCGGCTCACAGGTATCAGAAAAGACCACGTACTAATAAATAATGAGCAGTACTAAGCACGACTATTTTGAAAATTAAGCATAACTAACAAGCAAATTGGGTCCTCCTTTAGCTCAGTCAGTAAAGGCGCAGCTGCAAAGCAACACCATGCTGGAGGTGGCCGGCTTCGATTCCCAGTCTGGTCTAGGAATTTTTCGTTCAGGAAAATTTCTCGACTCCCTAGGCATAGAATATGATTGTACTTGCCACACAATCATACTAATGCAAAAATGGCACTTGGCTTCACAAGCTCTCAGTTAATATCTGTGAAAGCGCATTTATAGAACACAAAGTTGAGAGCAAGCTATAAGCTAATTGTGAAAGCAAAGATAAACTATTCAAAAATACAAGGGGAAGTGGGGCAAAACCAGCCATATCTTCGTTCACAGAGCCGTGCGGTAGGTGAGATAACTTTTATTCGATTTTTCAGAAAATTTCACATGGGATTAGTACTATTTTGTTAATTTTGAGCAAATCGGAGCAAAGATATCTATAAACAATTCAATAATACTAGGGTAAGTGGGGTAAAACCAACCATATCTTCGTTCACAAAGCCGTGCGGTGGTTGAAACAACCTGTATTCAATTCTCCAAAAAAATTTACATAGGACTAGTCCTTGTTAATTTTGAGCAACTCGGAGCAAAGATATCTATAAACTATTCAAGAATACAAAGGAAGTGGGGTAAATCCAGCCATATCTTCGTTCACATAGCCGTGCGGTGGTTGAAACAACCTGTATTCAATTCTCAAAAAAAAAAAAATTAACACAGGACTTGTCCTATTTTGTTAATTTTCAGCAACTCGGAGCAAAGATATCTATAAACAATTCAAGAATACTAGGGGAAGTGGGGGTAAAACCAGCCATATCTTCGTTCATAAAACCGTGCGGTGGTTGAAACAACCTGTATTCAATTCTCCAAAAAATTTCACATAGGACTAGTCCTTGTTAATTTTGAGCAACTCGGAGCAAAGATATCTATAAACAATTCAAGAATACAAGGGGAATTGGGGTAAAACCAGCCATATCTTCGTTCACAGAGCCGTGCGGTGGTTAAAGCAACCTATATTAAATTTTCCAGAAAATTTCACTTAGGACTAGTCCTACTTTGTTAATTTTGAGCAACTCGGAGCAAAGATATCTATAAACTATTCAAGAATACAAGGGGAAGTAGGGTAAAACCAGCCATATCTTCGTTCACAGAGCCGTGCGGTAGTTGAAACAACCTTTATTCGATTTTCCAAGAAATTTCACATAGGACTAGTCCTATTTTGTTAATCGTGAGACACTCCGAGCAAAGATATATATATAAACTATTCAAGAATACAAGGGGAAGTGGAGCAAAACCAGCCATATCTTCGTTCACAGAGCCGTGCGGTTTTCCAATTGTCCAGAAAATTTCACATAGGACTAATTCTACTTTGTTGATTTTGAGCAACTCCGTGCAAAGATATCTATAAATTATTCAATAATATAAGGGAAAGTGTGGTAAAACCAACCATATCTTCGTTCACAGAGCCGTGCGGTGATTGAATCAACCTTTATTCGATTTTCCAGGAAATTTCACATGGGATTAATTTTATTTTGATCATCTTGAGCGACTCCATGCTAAGATATCTATAAATTATTCAAGAATATAAGGGGAAGTGGGGTAAAATAAGCTCTATAACTCCACAACCATATCCGTGCGGTGATTGAATCCAGTTCCATTCAATTTCCCAGACAATTTCCAAGCGGAAATGGCCTTGTTTATAAGCCGCGCTTAAAAGCGAAAAAAGTTACAGATTTTTTCCTTAGTTTTCATCAGTTCTTGCCCACTGTGCGCTGGCTGTCAATTGGTAAGAACTTGGATAGTAATGTTGAATAAATTCCAATCAAACAAACTCTTTCAAAATTGAATTAGTCGCTCTGAAAAGGACGGATTTTAAATTGTCCGCCTAACAATTAAAACCTTCTCAGTCTTTTCAAGAAAGCAGGTTATTTCAGCCGTTGCACGTTGCGCCTAACCAACGATGGCTGCCAACAAGATCACACACACAAGCACCTTATTTCGCTTCCTCGTGGATGCGCCCGGCTGGCAACCGACTGCCTAGTACACCACTGCATAATTAATGGCTACCTAGCAACGGTTGTCACCGCCAGCAGCTAAATCCAACGTTGGCGCCTTGCCGCTCCGCACTGCCGAATGAAGCTAGCGCACCCTCCAGGATACATGCCATCGCCAGCTGCCAATGAATACTGGATCGTTGCTCCGCACAACTCCAGTACTGCAACACGAATAAGAAACTTTACTTTTATATCGTTCGGTGCTGAATATGAGACCTCCCTTGCACATATTTGAAATCTATGATAGGAAAGTACTGTGAATTCATGAAATCCAGCCTACAAAATAAAATTATAAGACACCACCTTCTTTTTTCGTTGCTTTCAATAGTTTCAAATTGTTAACGGATAATTTTTGATAAATTGATATGCGGGAAAATTTCCAACCGATTGATGTAAACATTTTGAAACTCTATTTGTAACGATATTTCGTGACGGTCGATTATTTTTCGATTTTCAATTGACACCCTACACTTGCCGTAAGACGTAGTCTACGTCAAAAGAAAGCAAACTCTTCTGATTGTAAAGTCTTTAATTCAATATTACAACTATCAGTCGTAATCCACTGTTCAAATGACACTTTTTTTTTTTTTTTTTTTTTTTTTTTTTTTAAAATTGTTGTTTTGGGGGGGGGGCGGAAGGGCGGGGGGGGGGGGGAAAAGTTTTTTTATTTGGCAGACATATTTATAACGGGTGTCCACTAAAAAATGAGAATGATTTCAATACTTTTCCATCAGAACAAAAACGGCCGCATAGAAATGTCACTTTAGATGAATGAATCGTTGCACTCTCCAGAAAATTTTCATACACTCTTATTTCACTCTAACATGTTCAGTCGTGTTCAGCATGCCGTCGAAACAGGAAGAACTGCGCGCGCGCGTTGTACAATTCTTTCAAGCGAACGAAGATCGTGGAAAAAAATACACGGTGGACCATTTTTGTCGTGAAAAAGTTCCGGTATCCACCGTATACCGTATCCTGGCATGCATGAGAGTAACCCGGAAGGTTGCGGCCGTCCAGCGAAAATAATGAATGAGAAAACGCTCCGCTCGCTGCGCAGCATGTTCAACAACAAGGATTCGGTAAGTCAACGGGAAGCAGCCCGAAAGTTCCATTGTTCGAAGTCACTCATCTGCAAGACGCTAAAGAAAGAAGGAATAGTGTGTAGAAAGAAAACCAGATCCCCAGAGTACACAGATGAGCAGATTCAAACCGTGAAATCCCAATGCCGCTGGATGACTCGGAATTACGGCGGAAAATCTTTCGTTCTGGACGACGAAAGCTACTTTCCTCTTTCGAAGTCTCAGATACCGGGAAACGACCGATTCTACACTAAGGACAAATCTACTACTCCTCCAAAAGTAATGTATAAGTTCAAGCACAAATTTGAATCGAAGGTTATGTTATACATCGTAATATCCGATAAGGGTATTTCGAAGCCGTGGTTCAAACCAAGCGGTTTGGCCATCAACCAGGAGGTGTACCAAAGAGAGTGTTTGCAGAAAATACTCATCCCATTTCTTAAACAACATCACTCGGATGGCAAATACGTGTTTTGGCCGGACAAGGCATCATCGCACTACGCAAAAAAAACGCTAACGTTTTTGGAGAGCCAAAATATACCATATGTCCCAAAAGACCGGAATCCGACAAATTTGCCACAGTGCCGTCCTATCGAGGATTTCTTCGGTCTTTTGAGCTCCATGGTATACAAGGATAATTGGAAGGCCAAGAACACCAAGCAACTTACCAACAGGATCAAAAGCTGCATCCGAAAAATCGATGTGGCTGCCGTCCAACGGTCATGTTCCAGCATAACGACTAAGCTGCGCCGCACGGCGGACCACGGACCATATGGCAATATTCACTAAACTTAGTTTGAAGATTTAAGTTGACCCTTTTAATAAAATAAATCAGTTTGAACAAAACTTCACTGGTATTTTTTTCCTGACCCATTCTTTTCGTTCTCATTATTTAGTGGACACCCGTTAGATAGTGCGATCTTTTAAAATGCGATTTATTTTTAAGCTGTTGAGTAGTAAACAGTAAACAGAGAGAGTCTCTCAAGTGGAAACTCGCTAATAAAAAAAAAAAAATATAATAATTTAAATTATTATTTTTATTATAGGTGAAAAAAAAAAAAAAAGTATAAAGATAATGGATGATGTTGGAGGTTTGAGGGTTGGAGGATAAATATTATGTGGATTGGGTGTGTGGGTGGTGGGTGGGAGTATATTTTTTTCTATTTTTTTTTTTTTTTTGGTAAGGGATTTGGTGGGGGAGGGGGGAGGGTGTATTATTTTTCGGGTGGGTGGGAAATGCTCCTTAAACTTTGGAAAAATGCTCCTTAGATGCGTTTGCCCGGCATAATGCAATCGGAGGTATTAACATTCTGGTTAGCGCTTGCCGGGTGTTTTGACGGGTCTTCAGTTTCTTCAAGATTGTATAGTTTTGACGGGTTTTAAGTTTCTGAATTTAAGAGTCGTCAAAACGAAATAAAGACTCTTCAAAATGAAATTAAGACTCGTCAAAATGAAATTTAAACCCGGATTTAAACCTTGAAGATTGCGGAGCGTGGCTCCGCTTTACAAACTTAAGACCCGTCAAAACAACCGGCAAGCGCCAACCAGAAGATAAATACCTCCGATTGCATTATACCGGGCAAACGCATCTAAGGAGCATTATTCCAAAGTTTAAGGAGCATTTCCCCAAAAAGAAGGGTGCATTTACCCTGCTGCCAATGTTAACTCTTCCAAAAAGTCACATTTTTGTACTTTCCCTTCTTATTTCGAAATAAGAAAGAACATTGATTGAAAACGGTCGTTGGTCGATGTTTAGCGTGACGAACCAGCTTGAAGGTCACGTAAATACGGAACAACAAAAAAAAGTGGTTGAAAAAAGAACATAAAATTTTAAGAAGAAATAAATAAGAAAGCTGCTCAAAACAAGGGAGAATCTTGATTGAAAGTAGAAGAAAATCTCCCATAACAGCACACAGGTTCCGTGTGCTAAAGATTCGAAGAAATAACAAATTCAACCTTTACCCATTCAGTTCAATGGTTTTCAGCCTTATGATGCATTTGGCGTAATGGCCTCTGGCTTAATGGCGTTCGACCTAAAGGCGTCCGGTCTAATTGCACTACACGCTACACTTTTTAACAGATTTATAGGAATTGCAACTGCACTGCCCTCTGTTGATGTCTAACAGAATGGACTCTAGAATTACTCTAGAAAACCCCCTTTTAACCTTTGAGTTAATGCACACGAATAATAAAAAAAAGAGATGGCTGCGCTTTGAAAATTAAAAGAATGAAACTTCTCACTTATGCCACCGAAGGAAAATTGCAAAAAAAGCAGCTAAATGAATTGAACCACCTTTTTTTTTTGAAGCATAGAAAACCTTACATCATACTTCACATAATCAACGTGGTTGTATGTGACTGAACGCTATTTAATTTCCAACAACCTTCCATTTTCTCCAATCGAATCATCGATCCGCAATTGTCCATGCCAAAAACCTCAACTATAAATTAGCATCTTTTTAGAGAACACATCCGCCAACAAATAAGGCTCAATCTAATCGGCTTTTGAATGACAGAAGCTCGAATACGGTAGCCTTTTATGCGTGCTGGTGCTAATTCTCCAATTCCACAAACAGAAACAGATGGCAACAAATCACCGCACAAGGTGGGCGTTTGGACCACGAGCCGAGTCACGTCTCCAAGTACACAGCCAACAGTAGCAAAAGAGTTCCATTACTAACCTGAATGAGACAGTTGACCATTAATCATTGGAAGAACGCGACAAGCCTACCAACCGTTCGACCTGAATTGACACCCAGAATCGCCATTGTCCAGCTGAACAACGGTGTTCAGAAAGCGATTAATTTAGAGTTTTTCAAGAAAACCGAAAATCAAGTCACCCAATCATGTTGGGACCATTATGCAACATCGGCAAAAAAACGAGCGAACGACCCACGAAAACACTGCACACAAAATGCCCCCAGGGGTGTTGCCACATGCGACCACTCCTGAGCCAGCTTATAACTAGCTCTACTCAGGGGGTCAAAACATGCAAAGAACCTCTCCTTTATTGTGACGTAATTATGAAATCACTGCAACAGCAGCAGCATCACTTTCCATTTTCGTTCCAATTGACCAGGCTCGCAGTTTGATCCCACCAAGTGCAATATTGCAAATTAGGATTGTGCAACCATTTATTCGCATGCACATCGTAAGCCACTTTGATGGGTTATAATCGTAAACTGTAATACTCGGCGATTAATTTACGATGCTTTTAACACTTCTAACCGATTCCGACGATGAGAGCCCAAGAGGATTATCCCACGCAAATGTTCGGTCGATTAATGACGCGGATGGCAAATAGTAGGCCGTTTGTTTGGGTGGAGAATCTTCACTGGAAATATTGCACTTTTGAATTAGAGGAGTTGTCGAGTCTAACTCAATTATGAGTCGTGTTTGTCTCACTTGCGTCTAAGGTGAAGTCACTCTAATTTGACAATTGAGTCAAAAACGAATTCAAATGATCTCGGTCGTCATTTGGCCGTCTTCTACATAGTCGATCCACCCTAGAGCAGCTGCCTACTTATCACTAACTCACACCGACAGAATAGAAAGGAAGTTTTGTGCGCCAACACAGGCAAACGTTGTTATTCTGTTTCCTGCATCGTTTGTGTGCCTCAGTGTTGGCCATATGTCAAATACCAGTGGACGGGCGGTCACATGTGTATGCTTTCGGCTTTCAGCATGTAGTAGAAGTCAATTCATAGTTCCATATTGCAGAATGTGCCAGCCACCAGTCGGTGATCGTCACTCAAACAAACTGCCGGCCGGGGTGGACCGATCGCGTCCCGGACGTGGATGCATATTTGTTCTTTTTGAACGCTTCTTTTCGGCGCGACAAGTGCGTTTTACCCAGGTAGACAAACGTGAGTGCCCAGCAGTCAGTGCGGCGGTGGATTAGTGGATTCTCCAAGAAACAAGAGGAAGAGGACGGAGATCATCACACATTCAATTGTGCGCCGGGGGCAACTAGTTATTAACAGACACACAACAGCTATGAGTATCGTGGTGGCTTTACAGCAGGTATGGTTCAGTTGTTTTGTTCTTCTTATCAGCTGCTATCGTTTCCATTGTGGTTATTTTGATCGCACATAGTGGGGTTTTTGTTGCGACCAATTCATGACGAGTCATCTTTTTATAACGTCGCGCTTAACCTTTTCGATCCCATTTGCATACAGTGATGGTTGAGCTCGTAATAAAATCAAAAGTTATTTTTTAAATGAAGTTTTATCTTTCGCTAATAAAATTTCATTAACTTGATCATTTAACTTCAGATTTAAGATTGACTACACTAAACTTTTGATAGATGAAAAAAAAAGATGAGTTAGGTCAGTGACAAAACTGCAAAGTTGACGTTAGACTTCTAGTTGATACGAAGAAATTGATGTCATCGAATTGATAAATGTATACGATGTTTTTTTTTTCAATCTAAAGTACCATGAAACCCTCTGCTATTAGTTAGTGGGGCTTTCCTATTTGATCTGCACCAAAATTATGGAATACACCTCTTTATAACTCTTGGAATGGTCCTTAAAAGAACCGTTTGGTATTTCGTTATTTGCTATTCCTGGAGTTGTCCGAGTATTTAGTACCGATAATTATCGAGTACTAGGTGATGATTTGGTTAGACGGTCGAATTGGTGGGCGTTGATATTGGTTCTGTACCGTGGAAGAAAAGCATATCATATTAAGGTCTGTATCCGCAATAATCCGGACAACTCAAAACATGAATAAAACATAAATTTCGCATTATATTTCCGTCGTAGTCAAATTTGCATTAAATTTTCGAATTTTGCGCTTAGCTCCGTCCATTAGGGTTTGTACAGACTCTTCAGAAATCGTAGAAGCCGTCTTTGTCCAAATTTGCTGGAAGTGTTTGATGTTTTTGATTCCTTGCTTCTTTCCAGAAAGCTTCCGCTTCATCAGAGCCCAATATCTCTCGATTGGTCGTAGCTCTGGGCTATTTGGCGGTTTTGAGGTTTTTGGTACAATCTTCACTTGATTTGCTTGGTACCACTCCATCACAGTTTTAGCATAGTGGCATGATGCCAAATCGGGCCATAACAAAGGTTTTTCTTTGTGACTTTTGATGAAGGGTAGCAATCGCTTCTGCAGACACTCTTTCTGATAGATCTCCTTGTTGATTGTGCCTGTAGTGACGAAAGATTTACTCTTTTTGCCACACGTGCAAATTGCTTGCCACACAAGGCATTTTTTGGGAAATTTCGATGCCTTCTTCGTTCTGAAATGCTCAGTTGTAGCATTTTTGGCCATAGCAGAATAAAAAGCCAGCCCTGGAAGCTGCTTGAAATCCTCCAGGACACAAGTTTCATCGTCCCTTGAAAACTTCGTCAAATAATCGCAGTACAAACGTCGAGCCCGTGATTTTGCTGCCAAGTTCTGTTTGTCGTTGCGATTTGGAACTGTTTTTACTTTATACGACTTAAGTCCCAAACGTTGTTTTGATTTTTGGAGAAAACCAGGCGACATCCCTATTTTACGAGCCACCGTTCGAATGGAGAGATTTGGGTTTTTCGTGAATATCCTTTTCACCTTTCGGTCCATGACAGGATCAGCGCGTCCAATGTTTTGGTCACTTCTCGGTTTCCTCTCCACCGTCAAACGTTCCGAAAATGATTTGAGCACATCGTGAACAGTGGATTTAGGCAAATCCAATGTTTTTGCAAGGTCCCGTATTGACAAAACAGGATTTGCCGTACACCCGTACAAAATTCGCTCGCGCACTTGTTTTTCTATCGTCGCCATCTTGAATACTAAACATGAAATGTAAACATCAATCATAGTCTTTTTCATCATAGACTCTGATCAAAATATTTATCTATTTTATTTATTTATTTATTTCGTCAAGCAATGTAGACTACATACAATGGTTACAGTGTTCTACTTACATACTATACATTATTTCTGTTGTCTTTTAGACGACATTTTACTTGTTCTTTAGACATAGTGATGCCGATGATTTCGCAATGTAAGTTATACTGGCGCATCATTCGATTAATGGGGCCATTTTTGGCATAATTAGTTCTGTATGACTTTTCTAAGAATAATTTCCGTGTTCTAAGATGCCGACTGGGACTATAAAAGATCAATTGCGAGAGTAGTTCTTCTGATTTTATGCGTTGTGAAATAATGTCATTGACGTAGAAAAGCATTGCAGATTCGCGGCGTTCTTTAAGTGTCTGTAAATTGATAAGCATGCAGCGTGCTTCATAAGATGGCAGTGGAAATACAGTCCAATTCAATTTCCTTAGGGCATATAAAAGAAATTGCTTTTGGACGGATTCTATGCGTTCGTCGTGTATGGAACAGTACGGGTTCCATACTAGGTTGCAGTATTCCAGAATTGGCCTGACATATGTAATGTATAATATTTTAATAGTATATGGATCTTGAAAATTGTGACTGAACCTCTTAATGAAGCCCAGCATGCTATTTGCTTTACTTATAATAGTGTTGTAATGTTCTACAAAAGTGAGTTTAGAGTCTAGGGTAATGCCTAAGTCCCTTACTATTTTGCATTTTTCTACTTTTTGGTTTCCTAAAAATATTTCCGTACGAGGTGTTTCAATTTTTCTGCTAAATGCTGTTGAGTTACATTTTTTCACGTTAAGTTGAAGTAAGCTTTTGCTACACCATGTGTTGAATAAGTTAATTTCGTTCTGGAATTCTTCTGCGTCACTAGAATTGTTTATTTCCATGAAGAACTTCATGTCATCTGCATATATCAGTATTTGGACCTTTGATAAATGTGAACCTTGGGGGACCCCCGAGGTGACAGAGATAGGTTCTGAAAGTTTATTTTGAAAGCGAACAATTTGTTCGCGATGCGTTAAATATGACTGCAGCCAATTTAACAGTCCAGGTTCCATTCCAATTGTTTGCAATTTGAAGAGTAATAATGGTATGTCGATTCGGTCAAAGGCTTTACTGAAGTCAGTGTAAAGTGCTTCTACGTGCTTGCCATTGTCCATTGCATTCAAAATAAAAGTTACAAATTCAAGAAGATTAGAAGTGGTTGAGCGATCTTTGAAAAAGCCGTGCTGTTTGCTTGTAATTTGATTTTTTACTTGCTGAAAAATATTTTCATTCACGAGAGATTCAAAAAGTTTTGGGATGCAAGAGATAATGGCAATTCCACGATAGTTGCGGATGTCTGATTTCGTGCCTGATTTGAAAATCGGAACCAAACAAGAAGATGTCCAAATGGCGGGAAATGTTCCGCTCTTAAGAGACATATTAAAGAGAAGTTTTAAAGGAAGGGCAAGTTCGTCTGAAAGGTTCTTTAAAAATACGGGTGCAATACCGTCTGGGCCTGGTCCCTTAGA
Source organism: Aedes koreicus (assembly GCA_024533555.2). Taxonomy (NCBI): domain Eukaryota; kingdom Metazoa; phylum Arthropoda; class Insecta; order Diptera; family Culicidae; genus Aedes; species Aedes koreicus. Next base: position 251,738 of record JAHHFK020000660.1, read on the forward strand.
AGCATCCAAGTTTTTTAGTGCATTGAGAATTTCGTGAGGAGGTAATTGATTTACAGATATATTGTTGGAAAATTCAGGAATGAATGCAAAGAAGTCGGGATCACGGTCTTCTTCGGAGAATGTAGTGTATACTTCTTGGAAGAAATCTGCAAAAAGCTTGCAGATTTCAGAAGCATTATCACCTACATTTCCGTCAAAATGCATTCTTGGGGGGAAATTGCTATTTTTCAATTTCGTTTTTACATAATTGAAGAAATTCTTAGGACATGATTTGACTTCAGTTTCGACTTTACGATTATATTCTTCATGTGCAGAATTAATGGCCGTGTTAAGTTGGTTGCATATGTCATAATAGTTTTGCAAATTTGTGCTAGAGTTTTGCTTTTTATATAATTTGTGTGCTTTTTGTTTTTTGTTCTTTAAATGTTTCAAATGTGGATTGAACCACACGGAAAAAAATCTGTGCCCAGATCCGTGAACTGCAGTCATGAATTCGAGAACAAGCAAAAATACACCGTGGACTGAATCACGTAATCATGAACTATATAACGTTTTAAGGGAAAAATCCTGAAAACGTGAACTAGTTCATGGTCCGTTTTCATTTTCGGGAACGCTTTTTTTCTGTGCACAATGGTAATTTATTGTTTTGAGTTCGCCTTCTTCTTTTCATTGGTACAGTTTCTGAAATAAGGTACTGAATAATTGAATGAAATTTGCCTACTTCAGTGTTGACATTTCCTTCAATACTTATTATGTTCTGCCAATTTATTGTACATAGTCTACGTTTTGCTTCTTCGTAATTTGCTTTTTGATATTCCGGCACTTCCTCGAAATCCCAGTCGCTGGGGATGTGAGTATTATGTACGAAGATTGAATATTCAATTGCTGTGTGAAATACTTCATTTTTCCATAAAGGTGACAATGAAGAACTCACACAAAAGTCTTCAGTGCAGTTCGTAAATAAGAGGTCTTAAAAAGCATTTTGCTGATTCTTTATATGATTAATTTGGTGCAAGCCAAAATGTGAAATTTGGTCGAATAGGAATTGTAAAGTTTCGTCTTCGCCTACGACTGGGAGTAGAATTGATTCATTTTCGATGTCAGGGATGAAGTTCGCATTCCGTTTATTAAAGTCACCATAAATATGCAGTTTTACTTCCGGTTCCATATTTGACGTGATAATTTCGACATTTTGAAAAAATAATTCGAAAGATTGTTTATTGGCATGTTCGGGTGGGAAATACACAGATGCAAAAATATGTGTTTCATCAGCAATGAGTGCTTTAACCGAGATATGCTTAAATTTTTTGTGCTTGATAGTTTTTAGTTCTCTCAGCTAAACCACAGTGAAATTTTTCATTCTTACGTGCAATATTTCAAAAGTTACAAAGATTTGAATGTGTCCGGATTAATGTGGATATAGACCTTAGTCTTTAAGTGTTTTAGAAGCATTGACATTTTTTGTCTCTTCAAATCACGGTTGTTCTTTTAGTATGAGATATCTTAATACTTAAATATACACACACTAACTGATGGCCAAAACAGATCTTTTTTATAACCTCGTAGAAAGCGGGAAAGTTATTTTCTACCTTCGAGGCGAAAAAGTAAGAAGCGTCCAGAGTTTAAATTTTTCGTGGTGGGAGCCATTTTTCAAATTTCTATTTGGCATGCTACTCTTGCCGTTAGTTTGCTTTCAATTGGCACATCGGAATAATATAGGGTACGGGACGGGTTTTAGGCAGTTTATTCAGCACCTGGGACATTTGATGAAGCTGTATGTAGTCTATAAATAGAACTGCCAATGTTTAGACGTTAATCCCTCTGCTTACTTCTGATTGATCGGAACATACCTTCAGAAACGAGCATTAGACTCCGAAAATTTCATAGCCAATGAATAAAGCTCCCAATTGTGTGGGTCAAGATGGACAGGTTCGACAGTGGATCGACGTTGGTTAGAAGGAATTAACCCGAAACGTACACGGAATTCTTTTAACAGAATAAAAAACACACGCGGTTGAAAAGTTAGACGTTTTTGTATTCAATATATATAAACATTAATAGGTAGATACAAAGAAAAAAGATCGCCAATCGTTGTGTGCACAAAGCTGTGCCCTGCCAAGATGATTATATTGCCGAAGGGTGCATAGCTGTAAAAACTCCATCACTCCTCCTCAGCGGTAACCCATCGGCTGCCTTGAAGACCGATTAAGGATGCAAAGCCTTGGTACTTTACCCTCCCCAAAGGTTTGGTGAAAATGTCTGCCCACATCATATCGCTCGGACAGTACTTGAGCTTGATTACTGCTCTCTCGCAAAGGTCACGTATGATGCACTCTTTCGTATTGATGTGTTTGGACCTTCGGCTCCTCCTGCTTCTCACCCAGGTCTTTGAGTAAGTGCATCATCCATAGTACTTCTTGGCACGTTTCCCCTAGTGTCACGTATTCTGCCTCCATGGACGAGAGTTCTGCCGCCTGCTCGCCCACGAGACTGCTCCTCTTACGAAGAAGACAACGAATCCAATCCTGCCCACTCGGAGTCCGAATATGCTTCAAAATCGCCCTTATTTGATCCTCCGAGTCTCAATTTCCAGTCAGGTGTAAATTTTAAATAGCAGAGCACCCGCTTCGCTGCTGTCCAGTCTCTTGCTGTTGGATCACTAAACTTTCGTCCCAAAATCGCGGCACTGGCGGCGATATCAGGCCTAGCGCAGACCGCAACGTACATCAGGGCACCAACAAGACTGCGATACTTTGTAATATTCTTCATTGCTTCACTCTCGCTCGTATCCTTAAGATACCCTTGATCCATCGGAGTCCGCGCTATTTTGGCATCCTTCATGCCAAACGTCTCTATCAATTTCTTGATGTACGATTATAGACTCAAGCTATATACTCTTTCCTGGTCCTTCGTTATCTCCAAACCAAAAAACTGCTTAGCTTCACCAAGACAGTTGATGTCGAAGTGTTTCTTGAGTTGGCCGTAAACTCGAGTTAGCTCCTCTTCTTCAGCGCAACCGACTAGCATGTCCTCAACATAGACAATCAAATAAACCTTCCTTCCATTTCTCACCGCAGTATATAGGCACGGATCGGTGGAGCTCGCTACGAACCCTATCCCTTTTAGAACATCAGACAGCTTCTGATTCCAGCACCGTGCTGACTGGTTAGGACCGTAAATACTCCGACGTAAGCGGCATACCTTCTCCTCCTGTCCATGAACTTCGTACCCACGGGGCTGGCGCAAGTAGACCTCTTCGCTGATGTCACCGTACAAATACGCTGTACGGACGTCCAAGTGCTTGAGCATCATCTTGTCCCTGCCGGCTAGAGCGATCAATGTTCGCAAAGTGGCGTGCCGAATCACCGTAGCAAATACTTCGTTGAAATCCACTCCGAACCGCTGCGTATGGCCTAATTAACCGTATTAACCGTACGACTTGTCCCGATTCATCGACCTTTGCCTTGTACACCCAGCGACTCCCTATCACCTTCTTTCCTAGCGGCAGTGGTATCAGCTGCCAAGTACCGTTATCCTTGTGCGACAGCGTTTCATCTTCCATCGCTTCTATCCATGAATCACGTTCAGGGCACTTCATCGCTTCCTTGTACGATGCCGGTTCCACTAACGCATGACTAGCAACTCCTACAGCAAAATCGTTGTATCTCTCAGGCAACTTGTTACGGGTTTTACGGGCAGCACGGCTACTTGGCTCACCCTGGTATTTTACGCCAGGATCTTGCTGGGCGTCTAGAGGATCATCCAGAGAGGGAGTGAAACTGAAATCGAAAAATTGCTCACACTCACTTTCCTCATCACCTCCCGAATTCTCGGGATTGACGGAAACTTCATCCTCGTCCTCCTCATAACTATTTTCCAACGGCTGTTGACCCTTTCCACCATCCTGTGTAGCAAGCCAATCCACATCGTTACTCACCGAAACGGTATCCTCCGCATCCGCATCGTGAGACACAACATCGCACTCTAGAAATTTGGCGTCGCGACTGATGATGACTTTTTCTGTCGCCAAATCAACGAAACGATATCCCTTATGTTGTTCTAAGCAGCCAATAAAAGTGAGTTTGCGTGCCTTACTATCAAATTTGTGGCGCTTCACATCTGGGATGTGAACCTACGCCTGAGACCCGTAAACCCTAAAGTGCTTAACGTCAGGCTTCTTGCCATACCACTTCTCAAATGGTGTGGTGATCACGGAGCGTGAGGGTAACCTGTTCTGTAGGTAAGTAGCAGCCATTACCGACTCACCCCAGTATTTTTTATCAAGTTTCGCATCGAGTAGCATTGCTGTAGCCATCTCCTGCAGATACCTATTGCGCCGCTCTGCTACCCCATTTTGCTGCGGTGTATAGGGGGTGGTAAACTGGACCTTAATTCCCTCCTCGACGAAGAAAGCTTGAAGCTTCTTATTGTCATACTCGCCGCCTCGGAGCGAACGACTCGCGGCTTTCTACCAAATAAATTTTGCACATACCTGACATACTCGATGAGCTTATCGGCTGCATCCGACTTCCTAGCGATACCTGCTGAAGTCGTCAATGATCGTCATTAGGAACCAACCAGCCCTTCATCACCTCTGAGACCGTCAACGGACAAATCTACAAGGACGAATGCCTCCAAAAATGACTTCTGCCCTTCTTGAGATCTCACGATGGCCCGACACTGTTTTGGCCGTATTTGGCATCTTGCCACTATGCCCGGGCCCGTCTTAGACTGGTACAAAGATAATAATGTAGTTTTTGTACCAAAAGACGTCAACCCTCCAAACACTCCGGAACTTCGTCCAATTGAAAAATTTTGGGCAATCATGAAGGCAAAGCTCGTTGAAACTCCAAAACTGATAGAAAATGAACTTGAACTAAAGAAAGTGTAGTTAAAAGTAAGTAAGCAAGTCATTGCCCAAAATTTGATGAAAGGGGTCAAGGCAAAGGTGCGGGCATTTGGGTTGGGAGAAGAGGTTCAATGAACCAATGATGTCAAAACTTAACCATTTAGTAGTACTTTATTTCCAGAAAGTTTGAAAAGAATCGGGCTCAAGGAAAATTTTTGATGACCTATTTTGTGTGTCCAAATTTCATCGAATACAGTCTTTAGAAGTTGTTGTTTACTTTCAAACTGCACTCAAAAAAATCGACACGTTTTTTCACCTGAAATTTCACGTAACTTCCACCTGAACACGTAACCAAATCTTCTTCAGTAAAATCAGGTGAACATTACGTGTCCAGTGAATTGTACGTGAAAATCACGTAAAATTTATGTGATTTTCACGTAGAATGTGAATCTACGCGGAAATCACGTAGCTCTTACGTGAATTCCACGTGCTTATTACTGGTTTTGGCAGTGGACGAAAATTACGTGCGTTTCACGTGGAAGTAACGTGACGATTTTTTTGAGTGCGAATTTAGAACACAGATTTGAAACTGACAAAAAGCTCGCTGCAGTTGTGCAGTAAGCCTACACGCTATGAAAAAGATACATACCTTAAACTAAGTTTTTCTCACTCATTTCATCACTTCAGTGCGAGAACTTAAAAGTTACTAAATCGGGTGAAGGTAGCTTGCATGAACATGTGTTAAACTCGAATGTATTAAGTAAATGTTTACAAAAGTAGGTAATCATGATTCTACCTTACGTTGAATTCCCACCCTTTAGTACCTCTGTTTGGAGGGTTTGCTTCTCCGTTTTTGACAATATTTGAAGGGAGAAAAGAGGCAACAAATCTCGTTATTTCTAATGTGTACAAATCGAAAGAAAAATATCACATTTAACACTGCTAGATGTTTTTTTAACGAGTGTCGATGAAATACTGACATAAACCCTCATTTCATTTTACCCAGAGACTGAGTAGAGTTGTGTGCCTCTCTCTTTTTCGTACACGGAAAATGCTACACAATTTTCGTAAAAAGATCAACTGTCAAGTGTTGATCCACTTTAAAAAAAAAATGAATAACATTTCCGTGTGAGAAAAAGAGATGGGTACACAACTCTACTCAGTCTCTACACTCCTGTTTCATTTTACTCAATTTTTGAGTACAATTGTACACGCAAAAAAATACGTAGTTATGCCTATAGACGCTGTATATAGACCGGACAACGCAAAATCATACAATCTGCCAACCCTGAAAAATGTCATAAATTTGAGCAATTGATCTGGCACCACTTGTATTTCTACAAACTGGAAGTAAACAGTGCAATAGGCTAAAAAAAGACTCGGTTTCGATGTTGGTAGTTTGTTTTGATTCCGTTTGAAGATATTCATTAAAAAGCATCGTGAAAAGTACCGTGTAAAAAATGAATTGTTTGGAGCGAAATTGTGGCAATAACTCGCGATGTGAAGTGAATTCTGTGAGTTTCTTCCGGTTTCCAAAGAAAGATAATATAAGGCAGAAATGTCTTGCATTCTGCGGCCTTTCGGCAGATTTTCAGATTCTAGGAAGCCATACCCAACCAACATCGGTGTTGAATTAGAGCTTGTTCAAACAAATTTGGAGAAGCTAAAGGGCGATACGGTCAAAATTTGGTCAATATCAACATGACGTATTTCTTTCAATTTTGCATTTAAAAAACCTGAACACCCCTCATTTTGAAGGTGTGTGTGTGTAGAATGTTGCTCCTATTTTGATTTTGGAATTCACTCTTCAGTTGTCAAAATGCCGTCCAAGCAAGAAGAGCAGCGTATCAAAATTTTGCTCGCGCATCGCGAAAATCCGAGCTACTCGCACGCAAAGTTGGCAAAATCGCTAAAAGTTGCCAAATCAACCGTTACAAATGTAATTAAAGTGTTTGGGGAACGTTTGTCGACAGCCAGGAAGTCTGGATCGGGGGGAAATCGAAAACCGGAAGCCGCTGCGACGAAAAAGAGAGTTGCCGGTAGTTTCAAGCGAAACCCTAACCTATCTCTCCGAGATGCCGCAAATAAGCTGGGTGTATCGTCTACAACCGTGCATCGAGCCAAAAAACGAGCCGGACTATCGACTTACAAGAAGGTAGTGACTCCAAATCGCGATGATAAACAAAATACGACGGCCAAAGCGCGATCCCGGAGGCTGTACACGACGATGCTGACGAACTTTGACTGCGTGGTAATGGACGACGAAACCTACGTCAAAGCCGACTACAAGCAGCTTCCGGGACAGGAGTTTTATACGGCAAAAGGAAGGGGAAAGGTAGCAGATATTTTCAAGCACACGAAACTGTCAAAGTTCGCAAAGAAATATCTGGTTTGGCAAGCCATCTGTACCTGTGGCTTGAAAAGCAGCATTTTCATAGCTTCCGGGACTGTCAACCAAGAAATTTACGTGAAAGAGTGTTTGAATAAACGTCTGCTGCCTTTCCTGAAGAAACACGGTTGTTCCGTACTGTTTTGGCCGGATTTGGCATCTTGCCATTACGGTAAAAAGGCCATGGAGTGGTACGCCGCCAACAACGTGCAGGTGGTTCCCAAGGACAAGAACCCTCCCAACACGCCAGAGCTCCGCCCAATTGAGAAATACTGGGCTATTGTCAAGCGGAACCTAAAGAAGACCAAAAAAACTGCTAAGGACGAGCAGCAGTTCAAGGCAAACTGGCTTTCTGCGGCGAAGAAGGTGGACAAGGTGGCTGTACAAAATCTGATCGCAGGGGTCAAGCGTATGGCCCGGAAATTCGGATTTCGAAAAGCGGAAGCCTAACTGAATATTTTTCCTGAATTTTATACTAATTGAACTTGAAAAAGAAATTTAATTTGATTTTTTAAATAAACGATTTCACCGATTTACACGCGTTTTCCCTTGACCAAATTTTGACCGTATCACCCTTTATTCAGCTATTCTAGAAGAAACAGCTGAATAGCTTCTCCAAATTTGCTTGAACAAGCTCTAATTCAACAACGATGTTTGTTGGGTAGGCTGTGCAGTGTAGATACAAAATACTATAATTTGTTTTCTCCATTACTAATTATAACAAATATATCCAGTTACATTTTCTTGCTAGTGATCTCTACTTCGATATGAACGGAAAGACTCGAAAAGTCCAGGATGCTGTTCCGTTTTATGACAATGTCACGCAGTTGAGTACACTCAAAAAACAATGCACCTTTTATTTAAGTGCAATCATTTATAGATTTGGACAAAGTGCAAAGTTATTGCTTTGTATTGGTGCGGCACTTATTTTTTTATTAAATGTGGTCAATTAACCACATGTGCAATAAATATATAGTCTCTAAGTGCAAGAGCTGAATAGATATTAATTATAGTGTACATGGATTGCACTAACTTGTCCTAGCAAAAATTAAATGAGTATTTTAGTACGTTTTATGTGAAAAAGGGGATGGATTTTATTTTTTCATAAAAGGTTTAGTATTGGATTTTTTGTACTTTTCATGTAATAAAACGAAATGTGTGAATAAAAGAGGTTTTATTTGCACCATCATAAAAACTTCATCACTTTTTGAAGCTATCACGTTCAGCAGCTCTGGCAAAAATGCACGGCAGATCTGAAATATTCACAATAAACACCGTTAACATGGCAAAGAAGAACAACTATAGTAATTTATTACCTTCAAAAAATTCAGTGACTTCCGCTGGCAAACCAAGTACCCAAACCACCACACGGTAAACTTCACTTTGCTTCTCCATTTTGCAGTTTTTTTTTCTTCTAGAACGATAAAGCAGCTGATTGTTTTTCGCGCACGGTTTTTTATTTCGTTTTAAGTGCGAAGATGGATAGAATAGGGCAAAGTGAAAACACACTTGAATGACATTTCTCGCTCCATTAAAAATTATGTGCGGACCAAATCAGTCTCATTGGAAACGAACCTGTGTATTAAGTGACGGGTGTTAAAAATAATGTGCGGCAAATGAAAATCATACTGGCTCACATGATTTCAATTCGAAGCAAAAATTGACCGATTAAGTGCCAATTTTAATAATAAAAATTATTGATTTATTATCAGTGTACCAGGAAGAGAAAGAGAAGTAGCTGCGAAGATTTTAATTGGCTGGAATCTGATCATCTGTGTGGGGGTGGCGAAAACCGGCATGTACCAAAACAAAAGGAAGATATTGGTATCAACGAAACGCAAGATTCATCCGATGCTGAGGGCCAGCAGGCTGCAAAAGGTTTTCCGGTATAAACTTCAAGTCTTTCCGCTGGCCATTTTCTGGTACTCGTAATAACCTCAAATAATGTAGCCATAGCCTCACAATACTTGCTCCTTTAAGGTGAATCAAAAGTTGACAGTCCGTTTGGCTGCATTTTTTGACAGGTCGTTTGGCTGCATAAGACAATTGTTGTCCGGTCTATATACAGTGTCTATAGTTATGCCAATACAAAATAGGAATCAATTCAAATAAAATTTTGGTTTGAATATGGACCAATACAACTGATGAACCTACAAAACCTTTGAGTTGAAATAAAACTTTATGCTTTATAGAATTGAACATTGTGTTAAAAAATATGTTTTCTTATACCAACTAAACGCATTTGTTGAAATAATAAACAATGATGAAGTAATTCATGAAAACCATTGAATTGAAATGAAACTTCATGCTTTATACAATTGACCATCGTGTTTAATGGTTCAAACCCAAATGTTTTATTAAACCAACTAAACGCATTTGTTGAAATAATAAACATTGATGAAGTAATACAACAAAACCATTTAATTGAAATCTAACTTCATGCTTTATAGAATTGAATGTCTTGTTTTATTGTTCAATTTTTTTTTTTTTCATAACGGCAGCTTTTTTGCAAAATCATCCACCGTAGGAAATTGTGCGCGTATAACGCATCACTATACGATGCTAACGCCCTACTTCCGAGGTTTGGCATACTGATACCAGTCAACTGGTTTGCCAGTTATCTGAAAAGAGAATAACTCGTTGATAAAAAAAAAGTCTATTTTAAAAATTATAATTGATTATGTTGAAACTTACATTTGAAATGCAGAGGCCAGAGGCAAATTGCTATATCGACAGCACTGACACACTTCTGAACGATAACAATATGGCTGCTTGGCAGGCTGACAGCATGAAATGTGCGCTCATAAAAATATTATGATAAAACAATAAATTAATCACTTAAGTTTAAAATAAATGTGATTGTTATACATCAAATATTATTTAAAGTATAACCACACAGCGATGATTACTTTAAATAATATTATTGGTTTGATTTGAATGACATTTTGAATTGATTTGGAATTTTTTTAATGAATTGAAACAAATATGTATTGAAAAGCAACAAATCATTTTGTTGATTTAAAACAGAGTGATTTCTCAGGGTGAAAAATATTTTGTTTTAACAATAAATTAATTATTGAAGTTTTAAAAATAAATGTGATTGTTATAAATCAAATATTATTTAAAATAATATCACACAGCGGTGATTACTTTAAATAATTTGATTGGTTTGATTTGAATGAAATTTTGAATTGATTTGAGACTTTTCTTTATGAATTGCAACTAATAGATACCTTGTTTTGAACAGGGGGTGCGACACATCTAAATCCAGATTCAAGATGATCGAAAAATCCCACGCTAGCGAATCAATCTTTAAAAAATCTTGTTTCAGCTCGTGAATCTTAATCCATCAACTTGCATCGTGCTGCATCTTTTTGCAGTAAATCTTTAAAATCTTCATCAAAATCTTTAAAATCTTCTTTCTATCTACTAAGCGTGCGCACATTGCACAAAAGCAACACAAAAAAATCCTGCATCTGAGATAGAGTCGCACCCCCTGGTTTTGAATACCAACAAAATATTTTGTTGATTCAAAACAAGGGGGTTTTTTTGGGTGTATATTTTTTTTTTTTTCTAGGAATTTTATATTTTTTTTAAAGGGTTTGTTCTATTTTATTTGTGATTTATACGAAAATTGAATTACATTTCCGTGAGAGAAAAAGAGATAGTATACAATTGTACTTAAAAATTGAGTAAAATGAAACGGGAGTGTCCGTTAAAAGAAACGAGGGTGTAAGCAAATGACAATTTGAACGCGCTTACGGAGGGTCTAGAATAGCATGAGCCTACTTCTCTCGCACTTTTTAACCTATCTACGATTAGAAAAATCTTTGAGTGTGCTTCGAGTAATGTTCTATAGAACATTATGTATCAGTGGAATATATGAGAATCTTCACAACTTTGAAGACCAGGTTGACTTGGTGGATTTGCGTTTCTTGCGTTCATTGATTCGATATTCCACCAAATATGAATGAATGCTATTTCAAACATCCGCAACAGACCGGTTCCTAATTGTAAACACAATATTTCACCAATCACGTGATTCACCAAAATGTGGCTGCCACATTCTCCTCGCATGACCGGTCCAGTTCCAGTGAATTGGACTGACGATAGTGTAATACTTCAATACAAGGTCTCTCTCATCTTTCTTCTCTCTTTCCTTCTTCCTTCCTTCCTTCCTTCCTTTCGTCATTTGGTTGTTTTCTTCTGCACTCGAAAACAAAAAAAATGCCTCAAGACAACCCAGCTGGCCAAATGTGAACTCGTCACCGGCCGAACAACCAAACAGTTCCTTATGTTTCGCAAAACCATTTCTCTTTCGGCTGTAATTTTTTGCGCTCGATTCGAAGGAACCCCCATGAACATAAGCACACACATGCACCGCCGAATATGGTTTATGCGAGAGTTTCGAACGCATGTCGTTCTAGTTTCTCAACGCCATAAACACGGGACGGACGCTCGGGCTGGGGACAATTCATCATTTCGCGCTGAGGGTCAAAAAGGGTATTTTTCGAGGTGTCCTCGTCTTTTGCTTTAACGGTGGGAAACGAATGGCCCCTTAGAATAATGGCCTTGTTTAGTAACTGTTTTCTCTCGAATTTCTTTTGTTTTTGCAGATTTATCGCCAGTGAACTGGACCAAGAAGTCATCCATCAACTGCTACAACATCGAGGAGGGCCGTGTCATCGAGAGGCCCAAAGGTCGCTACATTTCCCCGATCCGAATTAAAAACAAGCAACAGGCGCTGGCACAAGGTATCGTCGGATCGGGTGGAGCTAGTACACCCGTTTCCCGGCGTATTTTGCAACGAGACAAAGCTTCCGTCGACGGATTTGGATCGACGGTAGACGGCAGTTTGGCTAAGAGTTTGAGTAAATCAATTGGAAACATTAGTGCATCGATTGGTGACAAAAGTCCTTCCCTCAGCCATCGATCGATCGTTTATCGAGATAAGGAAAAAAAGAATCCACTGGGCAGCACGAGGTTATCTTGCTATCAACCGATCAACTTTGAATCGAGTGAGAATGTGACCAAAACTCAACTGTACAAGTCAGTTGACGATCTAATATTTTTCAAAGGGTCAACTACGACGGATGATTGCGAAAGAGACTTTTCCGGCGTCGATAGTGTAGTGAACAAAGAGCGAGCCAATCTCTGTGTTTCAACGACGACCATCACTCCCAACCAGCTAAACCAAAGTCTTATCACTAGTAGCGTTAGTAGTAATAATACCAGCAGTCGAGCAGCATCAATTACAGAGCAGCAGCACATATCAACGGTGGTGACCGGACTTGTAGCTGATGAACCAAAGAACGATCGACCGAACATGGCCAGGAGCGTTGGTGATCACGACGAAACCTACGGGTTTGCGCAAATGAAAGAAACCTCCTTCGAAACCATGTATCGACTCAAGCTAAATGCACTGAAACATGAGGAACAAAAAACTCCTCAGAAAAAGAAGGACAACTTCACCAACAAAATCAAAGCCATGTCCGATCGAACGCAGAAACTATTCTCGAAGATCTACTCAAACTCATCCTACAAAACCACCAACAGTGCCGAAAGCAACTTCCATTCGGCGCATTCAAAGTCTCTCAAAAAATCTCCATCAAAAGTATCCAACAATCGACGGAGCGTGAGCTATGGCGCACTTCCAGGGCTGGCCGATTTCCAAAAGAACATCGATAAATCCGAACAAGATCCCAAACTCATCGAGCAGCATCAACAGCAAGATGACGACTTGAATGGCACCGTGATCCACCTGGCCGCACCCAGCAACCGACATGATGCGGAGGATTGCGATTCAGGAATCTTGGTCAACGAGTCCGGTGCCTCGTCGATTCTGGAAACGGAGGACGTGTTCCTGCCGAGCATTCCCTCCAAGGTCCTCAACAATTGTCCGGACAATACGGAATTCAAACTGGTGACGATCAAACTGGACGAGTGCAGCGAGGAGGCAGAAAATTTGGGGATCATCGTTAGTCAGATGAGCAACGGCGATGGCGAGATTAGCAACCGCTACAAGGTAGCTCATGTCCTGCCAGGAGGTTTGGTGTACACGTAAGTAGATGCATTCATAAGCCTGAAATTTTCCACTCACGCAAACAAGCTTATCCTTTTAGTGAAGGCACCATCCAACCGAACGACGAAATCGTCAACATTCTTGGCAAACGGTTGCGAGGACTTTCGATGCGACAAGTCCAGGATCTGCTCAACAGCTGCTCGCGACGGGGCAGTGGGCGTGCCAGTATCGATCTTGTCATTTGTAGGAGTAAAGTAAATGATACTGATCTGGACCACGAACAACAACAGGAACAGGAACAACAGCAGCAATCGGTGAATCGACGGTTGTTCCGGAATAATCGGATGATTTCACTGGACTCGTACTTGGACGGGGAGAAGCAGGGGCCACATCAGCCGCAGCTTCACCTTCATGACGAAGAACAACAGCACAGCAGTGATGCGAACTCGGACCACGACAACTACGCTTCGATTGCTATCAAGTGAGTGCTCGATGCATTTGTTTTCCACTCGAAGTGATGTGATTTGTTTTCATAATTGCCTTTACGCAACAGCGGTTCGATTTTGATTGCACTGGAATGTGAGACGTGGTGTAAATCATTATTGGAGCGAAGGTTCTGGTCTTTATGTGTGTGCAGACGAGTGTTTGGTTGTGTATTGTACAGTAAAACAGTCAGACTAATGAAAGAACATCTTCATGGTGATGTTACTACGTTTTACAGATGTGTGATACGGAATTATTTTGATTTTGAAGAGTAATGTTTCAAAAAATAGAGCAGAGTTTTGAAATGCCGAAGTAAAATTGTTATGATTAAGCACTCCCAAGCACTGTCCGACACGAATACACACGAATGTGTAAAGTGTCGTAAATAAACAAACAAACCATTTCCATTGACTGAACAATCGGTAGTGGCTAAAGTTTTTTTACTGCTTTAAAACATATCTTCACTAGTTTTATCTGCGTTAAATTATTTAAAATTAAATGTAATATTGAAAGGGCGTCTTTCAAATGATGTATTTCCAAACTACTATACATCATTTAGTGTGCCATAATCTTTTCTATATATTTATAGTAGGGTAACGGGATGTAATGTTAGCCTAGCTCCTCCATTCCTATGTACCAAATATGTTATTAATTCAGCCATAATCAACAAAATCATGTTGCTATTGGGATTACCGAAACGATTAATTCCAAAGCAATTGAGACATTACTAAGCAATTTATAGTTATTCACATCCGTGCAATGTTCGATTTTTTGCATGATATTTGAATGATCTAAATTTGGCTAAATTGAACCGATTAACCGAGTAATGCAGCCTAAATGTACAAAAAATAGTCACAAGTTATTAACTAACTATTCTTATCAATAAAATAACAATAATTTAACAAGAAAACCTTAGACCCAATGTAAGGGACATATTATTTTCTATGTACCCAACTATGGCCTATTGGATTAATAACGTAGTAAAAATGTTGTTATTGGTAAAATTTTCAATGGTAGTGTATGAGTTTGCGTTTGTATATTTTTCAAATGACTCAACCAAAGGAACAAAATCTGTGTAGGGTAAATTACAATGTTTTCATTATCGAATGACCGGTGAATTATATGTGAAAAACACTGAAATGTTTCAAAGTAATTTAAGTTTAGTTTGTTTGTGAAATTATGTGTTGGATAGAGTGACAGTGTTAACAAGGTATACTTTCATTCAAAAACTTCGCATTCATATTGAATGTAAAGGGCGAACACGAAATTATTGCGACACCGAAAATGTCATGCCAATTTTCTTATTATGTTTAGAATCAAACCAAAATTTTATGGTAGTTTTATACATATATTTACTTCAAAAATTAAAAGAAAAAATAATCGATGGAGCCTTGAGTGTAAAATTGAACGCATTTTCGCTTGATGCCCTCCATCAAAGTCTTTACAGTGTCATCCGGTACCAGTTTCTCAGTTTTTTTTCCATTTTCTTAACATGTCCTTCTCGTCTTTGACTGTCTTCTTGCTCTTCCGAAGTTCCCGCTTCATCACTGCCCAGTACTGCTCCACCGGGCGCAACTCCGGACAGTTTGGCGGATTCATGTCCTTTGGAACAAAATGGACAGAATTGGCCTCATACCACTCCAGGACACTTTTAGAATAGTAGCATGATGCCAAATCTGGCCAAAATAGCGGAGTTTCGTCGTGCTGCTGCAAGAACGGCAAAAAGCGCTTCTCGAGGCACTCAGATTTGTAGATCTCGCCATTTACTGTGCCCTTTGTCACGAAAGGCTCACTCCTCAGTCCGCAAGAGCAGATGGCCTGCCAAATGAGATATTTGGAGGCGAACTTCGACATTTTCTTCTTCTTAAATTTGTCGTCCACATAGAACTTGCTCTTGCCGGTGAAAAACTCCAACCCCGGAATTTGCTTAAAATCGGCTTTTATATACGTTTCGTCGTCCATCACACAGCAGCCATATTTTGTCAGCATCTTCTCGTAGAGCTTCCGTGCCCGAGTTTTAGCCGTCGATTGTTGCCGCTCATCGCGGTTTGGGAAGTTCTGTACCTTGTATGTATGTAGTCCAGGTCTCTTTTTTGCATTCTGGACGTAGCTCTGCGACATGCCGATCTTTTTAGCCAAATCACGGCTTGAGACGTTGGGATTTGCTTTAATCATCCACTTCACCTTTCCCTCCGTCTTTTTGTTCTCCGGTCCCGGTTTTCTTCCAGCTCCTTTGCCGTGGTCCAACGTCAACCGCTCCTGGAACCGCTTCAACACTCTGGAGACGGTTGAATGGTAAATGTTCAACATTTTTCCCAACTGCCGGTGCGACAGGTCAGGAAATTCCAGGTGTTTGGAAAGAATTTGTTCTCTCGACTCGCGTTGGTTCACCTCCATTTTCGTTGAATCGAAAAACACGACTTCGAGTTTGACAGCATGTAAACAATACACATCAATGAGAAAGTGTGCAAAATTTGGTTGATTTTTACCCAATGGTAAAAAAGTTATGCCCTGTTGAATGTGTCGCAATAATTTCGTGTTCGCCCTTTAATCGTTGGCCAAAAATTCCACCAAAGTATTTCTTTACCAGCATTGCACAAGATTTGCCGTGTGGGATGGTGCTCCATCTTGCTGGAACGCGTAATGGTCATGTCCAAACATTGACCGGACACTTGGCTTAACAACTTCCCCCAAAACATTCGTTTTGTAATAAATGGCGTTAAATTTAACGCCGTTTTCAATGAAAATGAGCGGTTATTTGCCGCGCTTGCAAATTTCACCCCTAACCATGACACACGCCGCACTTTAAAATCGTGAAATGTTCCTGCCGCTATCTGGCAACTTTTTTGAACCCACAATCAGTCATTCTATACGTCGTGGAACTGCTGCAGGACAAGTCCTTTTCCGTCGCAACTCCTCCCCAGCGTGCCGCGATAGAACAAGACACGCGCTTTCAAACCCTTTCTTCTTCGAAGGCTCGGAAACTCCATGAACTTTTCGTTTTCTAATTCCTGGAGTCCCAGATCATGTTTAAGACTGTTGTGTATGGACGAAACATTTAGATCGGCAGCCATTTTCCGTACCGGGCGCTGAAATGTTCGTCGAATTCGTTCCCTGACGATTTTATCCGTTCGCGCATCTCTCACCGAGTGAGATCCGTAAGATCTCTTCCGGTCATCCAATGAGGAAGTGCCCCGCTACGTCCTGAGGGTTTGATAATCAAAATATCGTATTACACCTAGGTTTTTCAGATTTTTGAAAATGGCGCCGCTCACCCTAAAGGGTTCCACAGACTGCTGCGTTTTTTTTCCGCCGCTGCAGCGAATAATCAGAGCGAAAAAGTCGCCGCAATGAAATTACATGGCGGCTTATAGGAGAGTCTAAACCGACGCGAAGCGTTTTTTAATCGCGTCGGTTTGTGCGATCCCAATAGCCGCCATGTAATCTCACTGCGCCGACTTTTTTGCCACGATTCTTTGCTACCGCGGCGGAAAAAAACGCGGCAGTCTGCATAATCCCTTGAAAAGGCAGTTTAATCGCCGCGAGCTTCATAGTCCGCGAAAGAAAACCACTCAATGAAAACAAACAAATATGGCACGTATTCATTTTAACAATCCAATAGATGAATTACACCACTACATTCGCAATATCTCTAATTAGACGACCGCATCGAAAAGATAAAGTGTATGAGAATACATTAAACACGGTGGAAACAATACACAAAGAACAAAAAAAAAACATTTTTCGGCTGTTTTATTTAGCTGATAGGTTGATTTATTTCATTTTATTAACGTCTATTTAAACTGTACGTCTGCTGTAGACCTTTAAGTTCATTCGAGACGGCAAAAGCTGATAGGTTGAATATTAACTATTAGGTGCGCAACTAAGTTCTCGCTGTTTTTTTGGTGAAAAAGGAACTTTATTTTGAAAACAAAGGTTACAAACGAATTATTGAAAGTATTGCCCATCACTAGCTACGACTTTTTCCCATCTTTCTGGTAGAACGTGAATACCATTTCGATAGAACTGTTCGTCTTTTGATGCTATCCAAGAATCAAGCCATTTTGAGATGTCATCATATGAGTGGAATTGCTGACCAGTGAGACCATGTGCCATCGAACGGAACAAGTAATAATCGGACGGTGCAATATCAGGAGAATATGGCGGGTGGGGTAGGACTTCCCATTTGAGCGTTTCCAAGTAGGTTTTCACGGGTTTCGCAACGTGAGGTCGAGCGTTGTCATGCTGAAGAATCACTTTTTCGTGTCTGTGCTCGTATTGTGGCCGTTTTTCGTGCAGTGCTCGGCTCAATCGCATCAATTGAGTTCGATACCGTTCCCCGGTAATGGTTTCGTTTGGTTTCAACAGCTCATAATAAATAACACCAACTTAGTCCCACCAAATACACAGCATAACCTTCGCAGCGTGAATATTCGGCCTAGGCGACGATGTTGAAGCATGTCCGGGCAGTCCCCATGAATGTTTCCGTTTTGGGTTACTGTAATGAATCCATTTTTCGTCACCCGTCACAATGCGATGTAGAAAACTCTTCCTTTTTTGCCGCTGGAGCAGTTGTTCACAGGCAGAAAAACGACGCTCAACATCTCTTGGCTTCAAATCGTAAGGAACCCAAGTTCCTTGCTTTTGAATCATTCCCAATCGCTTAGAAACGGCTTGGCGGGAAACTCCTAATCCTGAACCAAGCTCTTCTTGCGTTTGACACGGATCCTCATCGAGCAATGCCTCCAATTCAGAGTCTTCGAAGTTTTTTGGCCATCCTTCACGCGGACGATCATCAACACTGAAATCACCGTTTTTGAAGCGACGAAACCAATCACGACACGTTGTTTCACTCAGAGCAGCATCACCGTAAACTTTTTGGAGCTCTCGATGTGCTTCAGCCGCCGTTTTCTTCGAATGAAAGAAGAAAATCAACACTTCCCGCAAATGACGATTATTTGGCACGAAATCAGACATCTTCAAACAACCAAAATATATAACACTAAACCAAAATCACTGATTTGGCAAAGCGGTTTGTTTACCATATGTCTGAGCTTGGTTTATGACGCTTGAGATGTACAACATTCGACCAGCACTTACTACTGGCGCCATCTATTGCTAAACAGCGGGAACTTAGTTGCGCACCTAATATTTCGTATTTTAATTTTTTTTTATACGGCAGTTTTTAGTTCACAGTGGAATTAATCAGCTTTCGTATGAATGATTCTAGAATTTCGTGACTGTTGTATCCATTATTTACTTCTGAAGAGATTTTTGATATCTTTTGGTAGCCACCTCGGATGATCCTTTAGCGTCACTCCATACAAGAGACCACACACCCAATTTATTTTACCCGATTAAGACTCTCCTCAAAACGAGTGCATCAAATTTCCTAGAAAGGATTTACGGATGGAACCAGCTGATATTCAGCTAAACGATGAAAATGAAAAATCCTATCAACGTTTGCATTAAAAAAAATGGACTTTTTTTCGGATGGTGATAAAAAAAAGCTAAGACAGATAATTGCTTTTGATAAATTTCCCATGGAAGGTAAATATTTAAGCTTACTTGCAAAAAAATTCTACGCCCTTGCGAGCGGCCTTCCGGCAGTTAACCGGACCATTCACCATGGTGGACGAAAACATGCGTGTAGGCATGTTTTTGAGTTCTTTCTTCGTTTTATTTATCAATTCTTCCTCAGTTTTCGAGTAGTGGGCTGACGCCAGATCCGGCCAGAACACCACGTCTATGCCCTTATGGTATTTCTTAAACAACGACGCAACTTCCGGAAGGCATTTCGTACTATAAATTTCCCCGTTCACGACCAGTCCGGAGCGAAAGAAGAGCAGCTTTGACGTCCCCTTCTCGCTGATTGTCAGCCACAGCAGCACCTTCTTGGGGAACTTGGTGTGTGAAATGAACTTCACCTCGGAGCTCACTTCCTTCGTGGGGGAAGTGAAATACGAAGTGCCCTGCCAGTCGTTGCCATCCAGGGTGAGATAGGTCTCGTCGTCCATCACCACCGCCACGTCGCGATTCGCCAGAAAAATCGAGTAGACCATCTTATTCAGCCGCTGCCGCTGTGTCATTGCCTGCAGCTCCGAAACCAGTGGACGCGACTTCCGCTTCCTGACATGTATGTTCATGTTCGCCAGGTACTTTTTCACTATTTGACCGGTTGAACCGACCTCCCGGCCAAGCGCACGCAACGATGTAGCCACTTTTCCCTCGGTCTTCCTCTTCAGCATCCTTTGGAGCTTCTTGTCGCTCAGGGTCGTCGGCCGTCTGGAACCGGGCTTTCTTTCGATGCCTTGATTGTTGTCTAATAGTGCCAAGATGTTGTAGATGCCGGAACGGGCGTATCCGGCGTCCACAAAGTCCCGAACGAAGTCCATTTTCGACGCGGCGGGGTGCCGTTCTATGAACGCGCACACTTCTGAACGGAGTTGCTCATTGTTTTTGCCATCACGGTTAGAGTTCGACTAATAGAGCTGTCAAATTTTGTCTGCTGACTCATGGGTTACTATGGTTGATGCTGCATGGGTAGTTTTGTCTGTGCGGGTGAAGGTAAACCCAAGAAAAATTGGCAATTTTTGTCCATTTTTTTATATGCAAACCTTTGACTAGAAAAAATTTGCTCAAGGCACTGCCCATAAACATGATCTTTTTCTTGAGATAATTTTTTTTTAAATACACTGAATAAATACTAGTGCTATCTGGTTGGATAGTTCTGAACTAATCTGACAGCTATTCGAAGCCCCTCGCCTTTTTGAACAACATTGTTATCCCGATTTCAAGATATTCTTCTTCTTCTTCTTTAGCATTTCAAGCTTATTGTTTTCACAATTAGCTTATTGCTTGCTCTCAACTTAGTGTTCTAAATGCACTTCCACAGTTATTTTTGCATTAGTATGATTGTGTGGCAAGGACAATCATACGCTATGCCCAGGGAGTCGAGAAATTTTCCTTTACGAAAAATTCCTAGACCAGACCGGGAATCGAACCCAGCCACCTCCAGCATGGTGTTGCTATGTAGCTGCGCCTTTACCGACTGAGCTAAGGGACGACCCCCGATTTCTAGATATAACATGTTGAACCCATCCAATGGTAGACCAATGTGATAAAACAAATTTCGAATTATGTCCTTTATGAACACAGCACCTCGGGTGGATTGAACACGTAGGTCTGTTTAAACGATAGAAGTTTTCCAAAATAAAAAAAAGATCGGTGCTATATGCTACCGCAAACGAGATAATCAACAACAGCTCCAATTACTCGAAATCCTATAAGCTCTGAGATTCCTACCACAGAAATCCTTTTGCACGCTCCCAATTAAGCGTGAAGTGTTTCTCCATTGCAGACCTTCGTTCAAACTTCAACAATTTCACTAACCCACATTTACCCTCCCATTCCAGAATCGACGGAAATAAATACAACACCCTCGGAACACCTCGTCGTCAGAAGAGTCTCTCGGTAGCCTCCGTCAATAAACGTCCCCAGTCGCCATCCCTGCCTTGCGATATGCCCAGCATTGAAGTAGACTCCCAACCACCGTCGCTGGACTGCGTGAAGCGAAGATCTTTCACCAAAAATACGGCCAATAACAGCAGTGCCAACAATTCCTCCAAACTGGTGCGGCGATCGCTCGTTGGTAAGCAATCGCCCGTGTTCAATGGCGACCAGGTTACCAAAAGTACCATGAATCTATGCGACGATGAGAAACTGGAACTCGGTGGAACGTCCGACGATGCCGAAACGAGTAGTGGAACCAGCTCGCTGGATATGGACAAAAGTATGACAAACTTCTGTACCCTCCCAAGAAGGCCAAAGAGTTCACTCTGTACGTTCCACACGGTAGCGTTCGAAAAGGGACCGGGGAAGAAGTCGCTTGGATTTACGATCGTAGGCGGAAGAGATAGCCCGCGGGGCGCGTTGGGCATTTTCATCAAAAGCATTCTGCCTACTGGGCAAGCTGCCGAAGATGGTCGGCTCAAAGCGGGCGACGAGGTGTTGGCTGTCAACGGACAGGTCTGCCACGATCTGACTCATCTGGAGGCGGTCAAAATGTTCAAACGCATCAAAACGGGTGAAATCGTTCTGCAGCTGTGCAGAAGAAGCAAGACGCATCGCGGAGAACAAACTGGGGCACAGTGCTGAAGCATGTCCGTGTAGAAACTAAGTTTAGATAAATCTTTGTTTTAAAAGGCTGTGTAGGAATTATTGATGGGAAAATATAAAATTGTGCAATTTATTTCAACCGAATATACTAACAAAATTTAGATCAGACTACTTATTGAAGAGACTTATTAGATTAGAAGGCAGAAGTAGGTCCTAACTTGAGTAGGTGTAAAAATTTAATAGACAACAGCCAAGGCATGGAAAACCTTAAGTGAAGCCACTTACTGAACACAATATATATATAACCTACCGATATCCAGACTCGTGAATGTAATTTATGTACCGAAAAGGATCGTAAAAATATATTGTACCACAATGAATCAGTGCTTTTGAATGGCGTCCCACGCGGTTGCTAATTTTATCACAGATCAAACACCACTACCTCAACAGGGATGCTCTTATCGCCGTTTGATATCCTTCAATAAAGTTGAGTTATCTTTGCGAAATATTCCATCTGCGAATAACCATCTCTTAGTGTTGCTTTAGCCGTAGTTTACGAAGGTCATGAACAAAGATGGATCGAATTTCGCCTGCAATCTACGTCGGTAGCACAGTTAATTCCACCAGTCAGTTAGTGTTGCGTTTCACCGGAATCGATTATGCCATTTTCGTTGTTCTACTCGCTATCTCCGTGTTGATTGGAATATACTTTGGGTTCTTCTCGAAAATTAAACAGAACAATGTGGAGGAGTATCTACTCGGAGGGAAATCTATGCCGAAATTTCCAGTGGCAGCATCCCTGATAGCAACGTAAGTATCAAATGGACTAGAAAGTATCAAAGAAAATTGAATTAATTGATCCCGCCTTCCAAAGGTCTGTGTCAGGAATCACCCTGTTGGGTCTGCCAGCGGAAATCTACAGCTATGGAACGCAGATATGGCTGTTCGTATTTTCAGCTATTGTTGTGAGTTAAAAGTTATTGTTTTGAACTACGAGCTAAACGTTAATCCCAATCAACCAATCCACAGCTGGGACTTGCGATGCATTTCATTTACCTACCAGTATTCCATGACATGCAGCTGACTTCGTGCTTTTCCTATTTGGAGCTACGATTCGACCGGATCGTGCGAATAACTGCAAGCTTCGTATATGCGCTGTCCACGCTGTTCCTGATTCCGGTGGTGATTTACGTTCCGGCATTGGCGTTCAGCCAGGTTTCCGGTGTTAATCTGCACCTGATAACGCTCATCCTTTGTATCATTTGCGTGTTCTACACTACAATTGGTGGCCTGAGAGCAGTCGTTTGGGCCGATACGGTGCAATTTTTGCTGATGCTGGTAGCAATTTTTGCCATTATTGCCTTGGGGCTTGTCGATATTGGAGGATTGTCCGAGGTGTGGAACCGAGCACAGCGTGGTGGCCGATTGCAGCTGTTTGAGTCAGTATCCTCGCTTCATCACTAAGACTCCTTACTCAATTAATTCAATTTTATTTCAGATTCAATCCCGATCCCACTCTGAGGACAACCTTTTGGAGTATCACTATAGGAATGACCACCAACTGGCTGGTGGTTTTTGGTATCAATCAAGCTTGCCTTCAACGTTTCCTTGCCGTTCCCACAAGAACAGCTGCGAAAAATTCTTTAAAGATCTACATCGTTGGTCTGATTATAATCAATTCGTTGGCATGCTTCATCGGTCTTCTAATCTATGCCAAATACGAAGAGTGCGATCCTATAACAACAAAACAGGTGCAGAAACTAGATCAAGTTGTACCGTTCTATGTCATGGACGCTGGTGGCAAGGTTCCAGGATTGCCGGGCTTGTTTATAGCGGGAGTATTTTCAGCTGCCTTGTCCACCATGTCTTCCGGATTGAACACACTAGCAGGCACTATCTACGAAGATTTTATTCGCCCGTGCCATCCACATGCCACGGATCGATCGTCCAGTGCAGTCATGTACCTTGTGATCAAAAAAGTTCCGGTAATTTGAAAAAAAACGCATTTATTTCAATTTTTAATTGATATCTTTATTATCGCCTTCAAAGTACTCGCCATTAGAGGCAACACACATATGCCAGCGCTTTATCCAATCATCCATACATTTTTTATAGGCCGATGAATGTATGGCTTTCAGTTCTTCCAGCGAATTCTTTTTTATCGCATCAATCGATTCAAAACGCCTACCTCTGAGCGGAATTTTCAGTTTTGGGAAGAGAAAGAAGTCGCACGGGGCAAGGTCTGGTGAATATGGTGCTTGTTTGATGGTATTGGTGGAGTTCTTGGCCAAAAATTCACAAATAGTGAGCGCGGTGTGTGATGGAGCGTTATCGTGGTGTAAAATCCACGAATTATTGCGCCACAATTCTGGCCTCTTCTTTCGAATTGCCTCACGCAAACGTCTCATAACTTGTAAATAATACTCTTTGTTAACCGTTCGACCTTCTGGAAGGAATTCAGAATGGACGACACCGCGAAAATCAAAGAAAACGGTCAGTAAAACTTTAATTTTGGAGCGACTTTGTCGTGATTTTTTTGGTTTCGGCTCATCTTCGGCGCGCCATTCGGACGATTGTTGACTTGTGAGCATATCAAATTCATATACCCACGTTTCATCACCAGTTATGATGCGTTCCATGAATGTGGGATCGCTATCTGCGTTCGCAATCATCTGTTTAGCGACCTCAACTCGATGCTGTTTTTGCAAAAAATTCAGCTCTTTTGGAACAAGTCGTGCTTCAATGCGTTTCATGCCCAGAATTTCCGTCAAAATGTGTTCGGTCGATCCAAATGAGATATCAAGGAGTGCAGCTATCTCCCGAATGCTAATTGAGCGGTTTTCCATAACTAAATTCTTCACGGAAGCGATGTTTTCATCGGTAGTTGAGGTCGATGGTCGTCCAGAACGCGGCATGTCACTCACGCTTTCACGGCCTTCTTTAAAGTCTTTGTGCCAAACAAATGTACGATTTTGTGACATAGAGTCCTCACCAAAGGCTTTTTGCAACATTCTGAGCGTTTCCGCTGCAGAAAATCCGTTTGCAACACAAAATTTCACACAAACGCGTTGTTCCAATTTTTTATCCATGGTAAAAATCGCCGAGCGTCTATTTTTCGACTAACAAAAGCAGTTGTCAAAACAAAACTAATGGATAATTTGCTCTCACACTTTGACAGAATATCAGAACTAGTGTTGCCATCTTACACTAAAAAGATTTTACCGAAAAAATAAAGGCGGCCTTTTTAAATTGAAAATTACCGGAACTTTTTGATCACAAGGTAATCAAGACTAGTAAGTCCAGCAATTCCGTAACGGTTTGGGGGGGGATTTGGGGGGTGGGGGGGGGTGGGTTGGGGCGGTGGTTGTGTGGTGGGCGGGGGGGGGTGTGAACTGTGGGGGTGGCGGGGGAGCCGCCGGCGGTGGTTGGACACGACCGGGGTGTGTCTGGGGGGGGGTGGGGTGTGGGGTGGGTGTGGTGGGGGGGGCGGGGGGGGGGGGGGAGGAAAGGAGGAAGGAAGGAAAAGGAAGGAAGAGGGGGGAGCCGGAAGTGGAACATCCCCCGAGACCGATTATCCATTGCTTCATTTATTTTAGGTTTTAAAGATGTAGTGGAGCAATGTGAGGTGGAACGTTCTTCAGCAAATTAAGGAGTCTTCGGAGTCGGTTCTAAAAACACTACTTGTTCACTCGATGATAGTTCTATAATCAAGAGCCACCTTTGATGTTTATTCGAGTTTTTTAATTCATAATACCAAACGTTATATTCTTTTGGGAAAGCGCAAACACGTTTAATTTAAATTTCCCATTTTGAGGGTGTATAGCAGCTTAATTATAATGACTCATTTTAAGGGTTAAAAAAAATTTAAATTTTTTTTCTGTTTGTGGGGGGTTTTGTTGGTGGACGGGGGGGGGGGGGGGTGTGGTTGCATCGAACCTACTCTATTTAGTACATCAAAAAAGAAATAAGTTGACTGTCTTACTTGAGCTATTTTTGATGACTGACTTTATTCTAATGCAGATACATATTTAAATCCATTTGGAATACACAGTTGATTAAATTCAAATGTATTGGTGAGAAACTTTTTATAGCTAGTTGACCTAATCTAATGTTGGATTCTGTAGTACATTGTATCCGATTCTAAACAAGGGTATATAACAGCTCTGTCTCCTTAATGTTTCATTTGCTATTTTTTGTATTCCACTGGTAATTCGTTTCCACAATTTAAACTGTTAAGAATATTTTTATCATACTCTTTAGGCACTAACTGCTCTAAAGGTAATCTAGAACAAAAAGTCCGCACTGCCCATTTGTGAATATGGCCTGTATTTGATTTCGAAATCATACAATTGAAAGTTCTAAAATATATCGTTGCAATCTTGTAACATAAATAGCATGCTTTCCTTCCTTGCCAAAGACACCTACTAATGGCTTATGGTCAGTAAACACATAAAAAAAATTACCATAGAGGAATTTGTGGAACTTTTTAATGGTAGAAACTAATACTTAAGCTTCCAGATGAAGAATTGGGTAGTTCTTTTGGGCCGTGTTTAACGAAAATGACGTAAAACAAATCGGGTTTCCAGCGTCGTCAATAATATGCGTAATCACTCCTTCTACAGGGTGCGGCAGAAAATAATGCGAAAATTTGTTCTATTTCTTTCAAATCCCATTTTCAACTAATTCAAGCAATAATATCAACATTTTCGAGTGCAGTTATCTTTATAAAGTCCTTTTAAACAAATTTATTCAATGTGTCCTCCATTTTTATTTATAACATCCTCGAGCCGACGCCGGAGGCCAGAGCATGCCTTTCGGACGTAGTCCTCCGACATTGACAGCCATATGCGTGTTATGATTGACTTCAGGGTTTTCACACTAGGGTGCGATGTTTTGCAGGCTCGTGCTTCAACATATGCCCAAATCGAATAATCCAACGGATTAAGATCTGGACTGCTAGGGGGCCACAAATCCTTCGGCCAAAACTTCATGTTATCGTTCAACCATTGTTGGGTTCGATTGGACGTGTGACACGGCGCTCCATCCTGCTGTAGGACAACGTTTTGGTCCTTGGAGAAGTTGGCCTTCACCCAGGGAAGCACTTGGTCCTTTAAAATACCGATATACACTTCGGTATTGATTTTAACTCCAGCATCAATGAAAACAGGCGGCATTTTCAAACCGTTGGACGCCACCAAGCCAAACATCATGACACCAGCCGGATGTTTGGTTTGAAATTTGAATTTCCCTTTTCCGGAACGTTCTCCATTTTCTGCGGTGAAATGAACCGGTCCGTGCGGCTGTTGGCCACAGCATCGATGCTGAAAAGCTTTTCGTCGGAGAACAGGATTATCATTTTTTCCTTCTTCAACAAGGAAAGCAATCTCTTGGAACGAGTCACTCGTAGTTCCTTGACCCGGTCCGTAATCAAGTGGCGTTTCACTCTGGCTCTGGAAAATGCATGCAGGTCTTCTTTTATGATTCTCCGCATGGATTTCTCCGAAATATTGGCTTCCTTTGCAAGTTTTCTTATGGAACGCACCGGGTTGCGAGCAATTTGTGCACGGACCGATTTGATCAAAACGCAAATTCGGGCGTGCGCTGCTTAGGACCATCCTGCAGGGACTTTTTTATGCGGTAAACTGTTGCCAAATGGCACCCAAGCTACTTGGCAATCTCTTTCGGCTTCTTCTGGGCGAGCAACAAAGTGGTGATCACTTCTTTCGCGAACATTTTGACGAATTTGCAATAAAACAAATAGATTGTTTGGATGCAGCACTTGAAAGTAAACATAAACAAATACACTTTCGACAGAAATTAGTCACTAGCTACACGAATTAACCCAATACTCAAGTTTGAACATTTTCGCATTATTTTCTGCCGCACCCTGTAAATCATGACCAGATGCATCAGATACTACTGCTATTGATTTATGTGGGTCATAAAACTTCAAAATATTATTGTTCAGTAATGCCTGTTTACTTTCATCAAATGCAGTTTTGTAGTTTTCATTCCATTAAATTTTACATTGATTTTTAAAGTCAAAAATAAAATTATGTTTTAAATAAAAATTTTTTTTACCATCCAACCCTCTAAATGGTTATTGAGATGCAGAGAGAAAGTCACCGAAGAGAATGTGTCAATGATAATTAGAACGTGATGCATTGCTTCCTTTGTATAGTGTGTATTAGATGGAATAAGTGGCACCTGAAAGTATCATCAAAACTATTTTGGTGATTTTTGATTGCGCGTTTATAAATCCCTTTTCAGCAACCTTAAAGCAGAATGATAGGGAATTTGGCTCATAATGTTGAAAATGTTAATTTGGTTAGAGCAAATCGAATGGTATGAACGCCATTGCCTTTTTTTAGCTGCGATTAAGGCCCGCGAATTTTCCCCAGTCGATACACTTATGTTTTTGACATTCGCCTTGAATTAGCATCCGTTATAAGCGAAATCGATTCGCTTATTCGTTAACCTCCCTTGACTATCCTAATGAGTTAACGCTGTACTTCATCTTACAAGAAATCTGTGGTTCTACCGCGTGGTGCGCCCATTTTTTCCCAAGACAACAGCGACGTTCATGGGAGGGTACATACATATAGTCGTTTGTTGTCTATACTCTGGCGGTGCATAAATCTTTCAGTCTACTAATGCCCTAATGCGTCCTCCTCCCTGGCTGGTGTTCCAGTACTCCGTCGTCAACATCAGTCGAATGATGTAGGTGATAAGTTGATAAGAGAGGCAAGATCATCCGACGACATGCGACCGGACTATCTCGATGCTACTCTTCCACCTACGACGGCAGTGGACTCAACTATTATGTCCAGCTCGAAGTGCAACGGTAGCTCAGTCTATCTTCAGACCACTGGCTAGACCGACGTACTCTCGAGCTCCAGAAGTGTGGTCCCGTGTGTGACGCGAGTAACTCAACGGTTTGCCGTCGTTCGTCAGTGATAGACATTAAGGGATCAACCGGAAAGAGTTGTGTTTACTTGGTAGAGGTGTTGAAGAAGGAATCTTGTTTGATTTACAGCCGGTCTGAAGAATTGTTTGTATAGAGCTTGTAAATAGTGAAGGTTGAGCTCAGAGAGCAGCCGTTTGAAGTGCAGTAGGGCAAATTTTCAAGAAAGTAAGTGCTGGAAAAATTGCAATCTCATGAGTTGACGTCAGAGGTATAAGGCCGAGGGTTGTGATATCTTGGGCTTGTTTGGTGAGACTATGGAAAATTTCTTGAGATTGTTTTAAAAATAGAACTTCGGTATTCTAGTGGATAGGCTTTCAATATCGGTTTGAAAGAAACTTGAAAACAAATAAAATTATTTGGACAATGATAACTTGAATTTGGACATAGGCTGAATAGAACAATCAAACTAGAATGATTTAGGACTGGAACACTAAATAACATTGAAAACCCAAAAATATATCTTCCAAAGAACGGTACAAAATGCACACCGAATATTCGTTATCTACGTTCTAAATTTCAAGCGAACTGATCTTATAATGCAAATGCAAAAACGCGGAAGCATTCAAAACAAAATCCATTTAATCAACGTGATCACCCTTATCCGACTCGTAAGAAAAGGGGAAATCCATATTAGAGTACTACACCATGCATCAAACGAAATCACGTTTTTGTCTCACTCAAATTATCCATTAAGATGAGCGCGATTTAGATTCTTTTCCTGGATGCGATATGCCATATCACACACAACACAGCATCATTTACGCTACCGTAGGATGGGGGTGAATAGGGACAAATGTGTAGGTGCAGTTGCGTTCAGAAAGTGTGACACATGAGCATTTCGATTAGCAAATCAGCAGAAAAAAAAATCATGATCTTCCATGAGGGTCTGATTGGGATGTAACTTTGCATATGGTTTCGGCAAGGCAAATCAGGTTTTTCCACTTGGTCAGAATATTTTTTTGACTAAACAGTATTTTTTTAAATGGGCGCATGTGTTTTCATATGTGTAGTCTTCAAACTCCTAAACCGAAACCAAAACCGAAAACGTTGATTGTAGTCAAATGATGACTGAGAATATGTTTTTTCTTCAATCAATTAAGCTTTGTTTTTTTGACGTAGGACTAAGTCTTTGTTTTCTATACTGGGGTACAATTTAAAAAAAAATCCTATTGCGACCAGTCACGAAAAGCGATCAGGTTTTGAGCGTTAATATCTCAGTCATTT
The DNA here is from genome assembly GCA_024533555.2 of Aedes koreicus. Classification (NCBI taxonomy): domain Eukaryota; kingdom Metazoa; phylum Arthropoda; class Insecta; order Diptera; family Culicidae; genus Aedes; species Aedes koreicus. The sequence goes on from JAHHFK020000660.1 coordinate 281,790, forward strand.
TTCCAAAAAAAAATTCAAAATGTTTGCCCCAATCGATCGGAAATATTTCTACGCGTCGATGCCAATATCTAAAACTATTGATTTTCAACATTAAACTATTTTAAACTAACACAAACATAAAGAGATGTCTTATAATTTCGTTTTGCAGAGTAAATTTACTACATGCCAAGTATTTTCCTATCACAGATTTCAAATGTAAATAAGGGAGATCTCATATGCAGCGGTGAACGATATAAAAGGGACGAATGACTCGAAGGGTTAAAGCCCCTCTCAAAAATAAAAGAAGAAGAAGAAAAAGAAGAAGAAGGTGGTAGACCATTCGCTCGGCAGCTTCGGAGCTGTTCAGTGCGGCAATGAGCCAGTATTGAATTGGCAGCTAGTGGTGACAAGTACCCTGGAGGGTGCTCTGGCGGCCAACCATTGATTTTCCAGTCGGATAACCAAGCCAGTGGTGATTTTGGAGTCAGTCGGTTTGCGCAACCACGAGCAAAACAAGTGTGATCTAGTTGGCAGCCATATTTCTGTAAGGCGCTTGAGTGGTATAAGCCAGCCACTATCAACATTAGTTTGACATGTTATCAGTTAGATGCCAGTTAGCAGATAATTGATTTCAATAATCTGATAAGAACTGTTGCAAATATGACGCTAGTATTGCTGCGAATGCTAATGAATTGTCGCACAATATTAGTAAAGATGTGAATAGGCCATACGACAGGTCCAAGGAAGAGCGATCAAACATGGACCATTTAAAATCTGTCCTTTTAAGGATGACCAATTTGAATTTCCCAGCTAAAGATTTTGTTTGGATTGGAATATATCTAACATAACGTTCCAAATTCTTGTCAATTGGAAGCCAGCGGTGAGTAAAAAAGTTTCAGCTCTCCCTTCACCGCATACATTAAATCCTTTGTAAAATTTCAAACTCGACTTGGAAATTTAAACGGTCTCAATATTATTTCGAAGCGCAAAAATAAAGCAAGCATATGTCAAGAGCAGCATGCCAAACAAAAATTTAACAAAAGGCGACCGTCACGAAATATTGAAACAAATGATTATAACACTTATTACACATTGCTACGTAGTCCTATGGCACCTTTGCGTACAAACTCATTGGGCTGTCCTTTGTAGTTTTTATCAAGTTTATTTATTTTTGCAGGCTTAATCAAGTTAACTTTCCAGAGCCAAATTTTATGGTTCAATGGTTATGAATGGTCTTAAAAATAATGGTAAGAAGGGACTTCCGAGGTTGGTGGGAATAAACATTTTATGGATGGAAAAAGGGAGTCGAAAAAAAGTTGTTAACTTCTAACTGTATTATTTTTTTTTTTTTTTCATAGAACACAAAGACAAACACTGTAATCTTTAAACTAAAACTAGACAAACAGGTTAAACAAACTACAATCTAAGGCTAATGTTAGTCAAAAAACACATTAATAAGATCTGGAGCACTCAGAGTCAAAATACATAAGGTACATTAGGTTGTCTACCTCGAGTCCGAAGGGAATCATGAAGCTCAAGTCTGACTCCACGATGCTCAGCACATGACCAAATAATATGATCTGCGTCCTGGTAACCTTGTCCACATTCACAGAGATTGCTGTCGCTCAGCCCAACTCGGTATAAATGAGCGTTCAAAGAATAATGATTGGACATGAGGCGAGACATCACACGAATGAAGTCTCGGCCCACATCCATGCCCCCAAACCAAGATTTCTTCGACACCTTTAGGATGATAGAATATTGCCATCGCCCCAAATCTCCTTTACTCCATTTATGCTGCCAGCTAACGAGAGACTGTTGACGAAAAATAGGAAAAAAATCATTGAAGGCGATTTGTTGATCATAAATATCGCCTTCCATAGCGCCCACCTTTGCAAGCGAGTCCGCTTTCTCATTGCCGAGAATCGAACAATGAGAAGCGACCCATATAAAGGTGATGATAAAATCACGCGAAGATAAAGCACATAGACTGTATTTTCATGAGAAAATACGTGGAGTGCTTTACCGGCCTCGTGGAACGAATAGCCTCTATAAAACTGAGACTATGCGTGAAAATGAAGAACTGAGCTGGGTGCTAATGAGGCATCAATCTCTAGCGTAAAATGCATTGCAGCCAATTTAGCAACAGCTTGAAGTTTACGATTGGCACTATGAATTTCATTTTATATAATAACGGCGTCAGACTCAATCAATGAATTCAGTGAAGAACGTTGTAATAGTATCAACTTGCCCTATCGTTGCAGCATATATCGCAAATATAGTACGATGATGCTCTGGGATTTCATGAAGCTCCTACTTCATAGATAAATTCAAAATGAACCGAATTGCCGAACTCGGAGAAGCAAACACGATTGGGATTGTTCGGCGAAGGGCTGAAATCCTGTGTTATGTACAAGTAGTACAAAGTCATGAAGCAAGTTTGAAAATTCAATTCAAGATGCTTCTCAAAGTTTTCGATCACCTGGGGTTTCATAACTTCACACCTGGTGAGAAGCCGGAGAGATAGTTCTGAAAACCGATCCGAGAGTGGCAACATGCCAGCCAGCACTTCAAAACTCATGGTGTGAGTCGAGTGCATGCAACCTAACGCGATTCGAAGACACCGATATTGAATACGTTCCAGTTTGATGATGTGCGACCGAGCCGCTGACTGAAAACAAAAACTACCGTATTCTATAACCGACGAAATCGTTGGCCGGTTCAACGTTAGAAGATCTTACGGATGTGCTGTTCACCAGGTTCCGGATATTGTTCGCAGAAAGTTGATCTTTTGCTGGCACTTTCCCTTCAGATACTCAATGTCGGATCTCCAGGTACACTTTGACTCGAACTAGACCCCAAGATATTTAAATCACATAGAATGAGTTATCGGTTTACCGGTTCAAAGCTTCGGTTGTGCAGGGTTATGTTTCTTATAAAAAATATGCTAACGGACTCCAGAAGAACTCAAGGTGTTGTGGGGATGAGGGCGCCAGCTCCTCGACCCACTAAAAACACACCCGTGCCTCGAGCCGCGGCCCTCCCCGGAACCACCTTTCGGTGTTACTTCAGGGAGGGGTCAAGTGTGATTTACGCACCCACTATGTCTAACTACATAGTTCATTAATAGTTACCTTCGCCGACCTGACGCCGATTCGATCGAGATGCTCCTGGATCCAAGCAGGGATCGGGACGTCCACGCCAGATCATCCGCGATCTCCCTGCCCGACCACTTACAGTACCTGCCGAACCTCGCTTCATATAGTCCTTCCTCCAATCGAGAAAGCCAGGGCCAGGACCGGGGTTGGAACGTCTGGGTGCGGCTACCCCAGGGTCGTCCCTGTTCCCCATGTCACGACCGCTTACGGCTTTCTGCCGGATTCAGCGCCGTATGGCGCTTCCTCTGTTGTAGTTCGTTTAGCCGTTAAGGGGAGCTTAACGTTTCCAAGGTGCACCGCGGGGAGGTGAACTACTTCCACACACACGCCGTCATCTACAAGTTGTTGCAATGTACAGTTGTCACTTAGACAAACATCAATGTCTTTGGCATATTTTTTTACAATTGGGGGCTTAAACATGATCCCTGAGGAAGACCAATCTATCAAAATCGAGAAGCTGTGAGGTTTCCATGAAGAAGGTCATATGTTATTCTGTAGAAAAATATTGGAGAAAAGGGCCGGCGTCGGTGGTGTAGTGGTAAGCGTGACTGCTACTTTGGCACCCCAGGGGGTCTGGGCAACCCCAGCGGCGGGGGGGGGGTTGGGGAAAAAAAAACGCCCCGTCCCCCGCAGAGGAGGAACTCATATTCATGAGTCGTTAGGTAGGGTCCAGGTGGTGGAGTCGTCTTCCTGGCGGCGGTGATTGTCACCATGTGAGGAAATAGGCCGACGTAAAATAAAGATTTAAAAAAAAAAAAAAAATTGGAGAAAAGCCACAATCGTGGAGATTATCTGAAAGAACTTCAACAGATACTGAATCAAAATCCCCCTTGATATCCAAGAATACTTTTTAGCAAAAGCTATCTAAAAATCTGTGGAAAGCAACACGAGACAGTCGTTCGTTCCCTTACCCCTACGGAAACCATATTGAGTATCTGAAAGCAGGTTGTTCCTCTTAACCCATTTGTCCAAGTGGAAAAAAATCATTTTCTGCAACAATTTTCGAATACAGGATGACATTGCGATGGGTCAATAGGAGGTGTGGTCGGACTCGGGTTTACCAGGCTTTTGAATGGCAATAACTCTCACCCAGCTCCAATCATCTGGTACAATGTTGAGATCCAGAAACTGATTAAACAAGTTCAACACGCGCCTCCTAGCGACGTCTGGGAGGTTTTTAAGCAAGTTGAACTTTATCCTATCTGCCCCTGAAGCCGTATTGCCACAACAAAAGAGTGTGAGAGAAGGTTCTACCATTAAACAGGGTTGGTTCTACCATTAAACTCATCTATCGAATTCATAGTTTCCCGAGGAATAAGCCGTACCGGGACAAAACCTAAACAATTTCGCGCAAACCTCGCTCTCGTTGTTCGTAGTTCGGTTACGCAATCTTCACGTCGTGTTCCAAAGAGTGTTCATCGACGTTTCACGCGATAGCCCGTTCACGAGTTATCGCTATTATCCGCGTTTCTTGGCCTTGATGAGGTTCTTAAGATCGCGTTCAAACCCGTGTATTCTTCGAAGGGCTCAGCTGTTCCACATCTACGGACAAGTTTAAACGCGTCGGACTTTTTACGGTAAACCTCTGGATATTGTTGATCCGACCATGGAGAAGGAAGTTTCTGGTGAAATAACGATTCTGGAACTGGTCGAGTTTGAGCTTGAAGCGCGCTATCCAAAATTAGGTTGGAGAGGAAATTATATTCCTCCAGCAGTGGAAGCCCTTCCATCGTCAATACGGCTTCATCTATTGCTGTCATGAATTTTGTCCAATCGATGTAATGGGCTAGATCATACACGATCATATTCCGACGGATTAAACCCGGTGGCAACGGAAATTTGTATGGGCAGGTGATCACGACCGAGGGGATCTCGAATCACATTCCATGTGCAATCCAACGATAATGAATTCGAACAAAGTGTGAGTTCTAATCTACTACCAACTGAGGTGGACCAGCCAAACGTGTAACTTCTCCATTGTTTCGAACTGTCATATTGAAGTTGTCACAGAGGTCATATATCAAGGAAGACCGGTTGTCATCGTATCAATTCTCCCCAGCCTGTACCGTGAGAGTTGAAATCTCCCATGATCAACCGTGGAGCAGGAAGAACCGAACAAATATCTGAAAGTTGTTTTCGGTTAATTGAGACTCTAGGAAGAATATACACAGAAGCAATGCAAAGGCTTTTATTTTTAATGACAGCCTGACATGCGACAACTTCAATACCTGGAATTGGAGGAAAATTCACTCTATAGAAGGAGTAGCACTTTTTGATCCCCAAAAGTACTCCTCCTCCACGTGAATCCTCACGATCAAGGCGAATAATATTGAAATCATGAAACGGAAGATCGATTTCGGAAGAGAGCCATGTTTCACAAAGAGCTAATGCATCACAACCGGTATTGTGATCTAAAAATTTGAAAGATTCCAATTTAGGAACAAGACTTCGACAATTTCATTGCAGCACAGTGATCAAATCCCTGATCTCATCCGGAAAATTATCCCTCGAAGGTAATGATTGCTGCAAGGAGAGGCTATTTTGAAGTCAATTGCTTCAAAAAAGTCTCAAACGGTGGGAAGCATTGCCAGAACAATGCTCTTAAGAGGGTTTGAAATTTCGAGGTTTTTAAAGAAACCTTCGGCAATGTCATCCAATGAGAACAGCCCAGTCGAGGAAAGGGATTTTGTTCTTTAGGCATCAGGGGTTTTGGATGTCCCCGGAAGAGATGGAAAGTTCTGGGTGTGGTTAGTACCAAGAGGAATTGAATTTTCCTTTTTCCACCTTGCCTTGAAATGGGCAGGCTGATTTGGGGCTTCTGTTCAGAAACTTTCCGTGAGCGGACTCGTCTTCGCTTTCTTGAAGCACCTTCCGGAAAACTGACTGATGTTACCTCTTCAGCCAAATCAAAGTCAGACTCGTCATCTGACAGCGGAGCAAAGGGATTTGTATTCACATTGGGTGATAGGGAGGCTTTTTTCCCCATTTCGGCGAAAGATTGCCTGGAACACTGTTCTAGCGAGCGTTCTAATTTTTCCCCGCGTTGTTTGTACGCCGGGCACGACGAGAGAACATGAGGAGGAGTTCCCTTGCAGAAAGCACATTTTGGTGTGCTATCTGCACAGGCGCCATCCTCATGTTTCCCCGTGCAATTTGAGCAGCATGCCTTATTGCCGCAATGGGAGGTCATATGTCCCATCTGCTTGCATTTTTGGCAGATAGAGAAATTTTTTTTTTTTTTTTTTTTAGTTTTACGTGGTGGGTTATGGGTATCAGATCTACAACTGAACTCTATTCCGAATCAATTTAACTTATGAAAATATTTGTTTTTGCAGTGAAAGGAGCATATTTTAGTCCTCCTCAGTTTTCAAGTAGTGGGCCGACGCCAGATCCGGCCAGAAACCGAGTTTCACCCTTATGGTTTCTTGATGAACGAGCAACTTCCGGCAGGCATTTCGTACTATAAATTTCCCTGTTAGAGAGGAGGAAAGAAGAGCGGTTTGAATCCCCTTGGGTAATTTGGGAAATTGGGGGAAGAGGTGGGGCGGGGGGGGGGGGGCGTAGAGGAATCGAGTAGACCATCTTATTCAGCCGCTGCCGCTTTGTCATTGCCTGCAGCTCCGAAACCAGTGGACGCGACTTCCGCTTCCTGACATGAATGTTCATGTTTGCCAGGTACTTTTTCACTGTTGAACCGACCTCCCGGCTAAGCGTACGCAACGATGTAGCCACTTTTCCCTCGCTCTTCCTCTTCAGCATCCTTTGGAGCTTCTTGTCGCTCAGGGTCGTCGGCCGTCTGGAACCGGGCTTTCTTTCGATGCCTTGATTGTTGTCTAATAGTGCCAAGATGTTGTAGATGCCGGAACGGGCGTATCCGACGTCCACAAAGTGCCGCACGATGTCCGTTTTCGACGCAGCGGGGTGCCGTTTTTTGAACGCGCACACTTCTGAACAGAGTTGCTTCACTGTTTTTGCCATCACGGTTAGAGTTCAACTGATAGAGCTGTCAAATTTTGTCTGCTGACTCATGGGTTACTATGATTGATGCTGCATGGGTAGTTTTGTCAGTGCGGGTAAAGGTAAACCCATGAAAAATCGGCAATTTTTGTCGATTTTTTAAAATGCCAACGTTAATGCGTTTAAATAACGGAAACTTACAATTAAACTCAATTCATTGCCAACAAAACAGACAATTGAAAATGGAACCACGGATTTCTTATCTTTTTATTTGTGGTGGGTACCGTGGGGGTAAACAAAGGTGTGGTTATTTAGGAATTTTTTTTTATGTTTATGTTTCACGTTGTGTTCTAAACTTTTTTTTTATGTGTTTTAATGGGAGTTTATATGCGGTGGTGAGATTATCGTCACATGTTATGGAGGGAGTTGGGGTGTGTGTTTGTGTTAGTTTTTTGTTTGTGGTGTTTAGTGTTATGTTTTTAGTAATTTTTGTAATAGTTGAATGATTTGTTTTTGTTGTTTTGGTGGGTTTGTGGGGCCTTCGGCTTCGTACTCATTTGTTTGTTTCCTTGTCGTTTTTTTTTTCTTGGTTTTTTTAATCTAAATCTTTGTGCCGCTATCTTTTGGGTGTTTTGGTGGGTGTTGTGGGGGGGGGGGGGGGGGGGATGGGTGGGTGGTGTTGTGTTTGTGTGGCTTTTTGGTTTTGCGGTGGTGTTTTGGGGGTTTTGGGGGTGTGTTTTTCGTGGATTTTTTTGTTTTTCTGGTGGGTTTGTATTTCTCATTTGCTTATACAGGGTGCGGCAGAAAATAATGCGAAAATGTTTAAACTTGAGTATTGGGTTAATTCGTGTAGCTAGTGACTAATTTCTGTCGAAAGTGTATTTGTTTATGTTTACTTTCAAGTGCTGCATCCAAACATTCTATTTGTTTTATTGAAAAAAAGTCAAAATGTTCGCGAAAGAAGTGATCACCAGTTTGTTGCTCGCCCAAAAGAAGCCGAAAGAGATTGCTAAGGTGGTAGGGTGCCATTTGGCAACAGTTTACCGGATAAAAAAGCCCCTGCAGGATGGTCCTAAGCAGCGCAAGCCGGGAAGCGGACGTCCGCGCTTTGCACGCACGCCGAACGTGATCAAATTGGTCCGTGCAAAAATTGCTCGCAACCCGGTGCGTTCCATAAGAAAACTTGCAAAGGAAGCCAATATTTCGGAGAAATCCATGCGGAGAATCATCAAAGAAGACCTGCATGAGCCAGAGTGAAACGCCACTTGATTACGGACTGGGTCAAGGAACTACAAGTGACTCGTTCCAAGAGATTGCTTTCCTTGTTGAAGAAGGAAAAAATGATAATCCTGTTCTCCGACGAAAAGCTTTTCAGCATCGATGCAGTGGCCAACAGCCTGGTCTGGTTCATTTCACTGCAGAAAATGGAGAACGTTCCGGAAAAAGTGAAATTCAAATTTCAAACCAAACATCCGGCTGGTGTCATGATGTTTGGCTTGGTGACGTCCAACGGTTTGAAAATGCCGCCTGTTAAAATGCTGGAGTTAAAATCAATACCGGAGTGTATATCGGTATTTTAAAGGACCAAGTGCTTTCCTGGGTGAAGGCCAACTTCTCCGAGGACGAAAACGTTGTCCTACAGCAGGATGGAGCGCCGTGTCACACGTCCAATCGAACCCAACAATGGTTAAACGTTAACATGAAGTTTTGGCCGAAGGATTTGTGGCCCCCTAGCAGTCCAGATCTTAATCCGTTGGATTATTCGATTTGGGCATATGTTGAAGCATGAGCCTGCAAAACATCACACTCTAGTGTGAAAACCCTGAAGTCAACCATAACACGCACATGGCAGTCAATGTCGGAGGACTACGTCCGAAAGGCATGCTCTGGCTTCCGGCGTCGGCTCGAGGATGTTATAAATAAAAATGGAGGACACATTGAATAAATTTGTTTAAAACGACATTATAAAGATAACTGCACTCGAAAATGCTGATATTATTGCTTGAATTAGTTGAAAATGGGGTTTGAAAGAAATAGAACAAATTTTCGCATTATTTTCTGCCACACCCTGTATCAATAAAATTCCCGATCAATAAAATTGGCCGATCTCTATACACGAACTCGCTTCGGAGTCAAAGTGCCTGATTCACACCACTCCTTAGCCGCTTGTTTTTATTCAGGATCATGGTGGTTGACCCAAGTCCCATCCATAGAGATGAATCGACGCAGAAAATCCTTTTTAATCTTTCGAAATTGCTCCAAATGTTGATCAGAAAATCGCATTCGAACGTGTTTTTGTTGCATTGTTAGCAAATGCGGCACCTATTGTGCTCACAGTTTTTTGAAACCAAAATATGCCATGTTGTTCCCGATTGAGACGCCTATGGTGTCAGCTCTCACATCTACAGTCGACCGATGAACTTCCAAAACCATATCCTGTATTTTCGCTATGATTTCTGGTGTTGATGCACTTTTTGGACGTCCTGAGCGTGGATCGCCTTCAACGCTTGTACGGCCACGCTTCAACTCCAAAACCCATCGGTGAACGGTTGGAAATGAAGGAGAAGACTTTTTCAATACCTTCATCATCTTTGCATGGATCTCAGTAGTCGATAAACCTTCTAAAGCAAAGAATATAATCTCTGCACGATATTCGGATTTTTCCATTGTTAAAAAATACACTGACACGTCAACTTCAAATGGCTTGTTAACAAAGAATGAATTGACAGATCGAAATGAAATTTAGAGTACGTTCTTAAGAAAGATGAAATATTAAAATGACGTAGAAATTTTGGTTTTTCTACTGTTCCATAGATGTCGCTTTCAAAACTTTTTGACTAACCTTTTTATTATTATGATATGATAAAAAACTCAAAATGTAAAAATCATGATTTATGATGCATCATTTTTATTTTGGGTAGATCCATTTTAGAACATCTTCTTTTATTCTTCGTATGAATTGTTACTTTGTTTCCAACGAAAATGAAAAAAAATCGAACAATGCAAAGATAGACATCCACCATTTTCAAAAATAATTTTTAAATTTTTTAAAAGAAGTAGTTTATTTTTAGTATTTACTGGTTTTACAAAGTTGTCAAAGTTGTTAAAAATTGATTATGTATAATTTTTACTCAGACAAAATTTCATTACAATCAACAGTTTACGATGTATGAAGTTATTATGAAGGTTACACATCAGAAAACACACGCGCCATTTTGAAATATTTACTCATACGTCAAACAAAAATGAGTAAGGAAAAAACATTATTTTCCAAGCACTGTACAGAGATTCATCCAAATCGGAGAGGGTCAAGCAAGATTATGATTTTTGTTTTGGCTGATTTCACCTAGAAATGATGAATACTATTCTCTGTTAGAAGGGTAAAAGAAATGAAATAGTAACACACCGTAATACGGTAGGAAACGTTTGCTCGCGCAAGTCAATTTAAAGGCATGCTTTCAATCAAATCTGAACATGAATTGTTGGAACTCAGCTAAGGTAGTGACTTGATGTAGAAGATGTGAGTCACTGTAATCGGCTGGGAGAGGAATGGCAGACGCAACAATACCCTTAAACGCTGAATAAATCAACCAAATTGCTTTCTAGCATAAGAACTATGAAACCACGTGCTTTGCGCATACAAATACAAATTGCCGCTTAAAAGGCAATATATCACGACAATTGCAAATAGAGCAGACTATGATTTTGATAGTACAGTCCACCATTTGGTTTTGCATTCTCGTAGTTTGTGATCGAGTCCTAATTTTTCCATTGTTTTTAACTGTCCATTTCAGATTTACCAAAATGGAAGAAGATGCTCATATGGTGGAGGAGTTTGACGAGGATCCTTTCCATGCCATGACAACACCTCCAGCGACCATGGATCAAACTTTTAGTACAACAACTAGCTTGCCCCTTTCCACCACCATACTGACAAGTCTCATTACGGAAGGAGCGAAGATTCTAAGTTCCACCACGGCAACCACAAGCACATCATCAAACGACCCGACGACTTTCACCTTGAGCAGTACAACAGCCATCACAGCAGCGTCACCTTTTGCGACTGAGCGCATATCCGTACACGTGGCCGACAGTGATGACCTGCTGTTTTCCGTTGTCGATTATGTGATATTTGCTTCGATGTTGCTATTGTCGACTCTGATCGGTGTCTACTTTGGATTCCTGTCAAAAGTCAAACAAAACAACACCAAAGAGTATCTTCTCGGTGGAAAGACGATGAACAAGTTTCCCGTTTCTGCGTCTCTAATAGCCACGTAAGGATCACGGAGAGGAGTCAGAAATATTGTAAATAACGCTTTTCATTGACTTGCTTGCAGACACGTATCAGGGATCACACTACTAGGAGTCCCTTCGGAGCTGTACGGACATGGAACGCAATATTGGCTGTGCATTATCTCTGCATTCTCGGTAAGGAAAATTGAATGAAACTGACATTTAAACCTGTCTAAACTAGATTCGTGGCCCAGAACGATTATTGTGTCTACGCTGTCATGCGGGTGGGTGGATAATGCCTGAGGAAACGGTGATTGATAACCAGTAATTTCCATGCACCATAGATGCTTGTTTGGGCTAGTTCTGATCTAGTAACTGCTAGACAGTTAGTCACTTGTCGTGGTGAGCTAAAACTGGTATAATCCTCTTTTAAAATCCAAATCAAGGTTGTTCAGCTGTTTTGATAACGTTATCAGATTTGATTAGGACGATTACCTTTGGTAACAATGTTTGCATATTACGTGTTATATTTATGAAATGCTTAAAATACGGATTTTTTAACGTAGGATTACGTCTTTGTTTTCTATACTGGGGTAGAATTGAAGAAAAAACCTATTCCGACCGTCACGAAAAGCGATCAGGTTTTGAGCGTTAATATCTCAGCTGTTGCTCCAAACATTTTCAAAATTTTTCTCTCAATCGATTGGAAATATTTCAACGCGTCGATTCCATTATTGAAAATTAATGATTTTTAACATTGAACTATTTAAAATAACACAAATATAAGGTGATGTCTTATAATTTCGTTTTGCTAGTAAATTTACTTATTGCCAAGTATTTTCCTATCACAGACTTCAAATGTAAGTAAGGGAGATCTCGTATGGAGTATGGAGCCTTGGAGCTGTTTAGAGCGGCAATGAGCCAGTTTGCATTGGCAGCTGGCGGAGACAAGGACCTTGAAGGGTGCTCTGGCGAACAGCTGATGGCTCAAACACCTTTGGCTAGGCAACCGTTGCAAGGCATTGGTTAATCTAGTCAGTGGTGAATTTTTAGCCAGCCGGTTGGAGCAACCACGAGTGAAATAAGTCTGATCTAGTTAGCAGCCATCTTTCGGTAAGGCGTTTGAGTGGTATGAACGATATAAGTCAGCCACCATCATCATCGCTAATGTATGTAGAAAATGTATTAACTAGCCTCATTAGCATGACTAATAACTAGTAATTAGCAGATAATTGATTTAAATTATTTGCTAACAACTGTTAGAAATATGACGCTTGTATTGCTGGCTAATGAATTGTCGCACAATATTAGTAAAGATGTGAATGCGCCATACGACAGGTCCAAAGAAGATCGATCACACAAGGACCATTTAAAATCAATTTTAGGACGACCAATTTGATTTTCCCAGCTAAGGAGTTTGTTTGGATTGGAACATATCTAACATACCATTCCAAATTCTTGTCACTGAATGATGGCTAGAACATTGATTCATTTAAAAAATAAAAATTTAATTTAAAATTCAACAATTAGGTGAGAAGGCTAAAAATTTGTTAGATCTTGAATAAATTGTGTCTACAATCCATTTTAAGTTTCAAAATGTATTTTAAACAGTATTGTTTGTTCGTAGCATTGGGAAAACTCGAGTTTTGTTGCATACATATGTAAATGGCTACCATTCTGAGGGAATCCAGAATAGCCACGCTCGTTATTTTTTCAATGGTTTTTATCTAAAACTACCATAAAACGCAAATAAAACTAATATTTCTTGAACAAGACTAACAAGATTTTATGAGGAGCGCGATAAGTTCATCTTTATTTGTTCTATTCTTGAAAAAGATGAGTTACGCTTGAATAAAACTTGTTTGAATTGCTCAAGGTAAACAAGTCTTTCGTAAGATAGCCATAAAACCAGTGTAGAGAAGGCACATCATTAACAAAGAAAATGTGAACGTGTAAAAAAAAAGTGCCTATGCATGATTGTTGTTCTGAGTCATAATTACAGTTTATAATTTATTGTTTTTACTCACCAGCGAAAGTCGATAAGAACAATAAAAAAATCTCTAACTTGAATATGCTACCAATGGTTTTGGGAAGAATAATAGATAATAATATTGCGTCGACTGCTGAATCATCCGTTGAGCAAAAAAATATATTTCTCTTGTTCTATACGCTAAACCTAACGTCGGAAGAATAGGTGAGCGATTCCAGCGCACTACGTCCGACTTTAGATTTAACGTATAGATCATGAGAAAAATTGATTTTCGCTCAGACTTGCAACTGCTTACTTGCAACTTGTTTACTTGCAACGAGTATAATTATTGTGTACCCTATTGGAAACTGAAATGCACGACTCGGAAGAATTTAACATTAACATATCAGTTTACTATCGTAGTGCACGTTAAAACTTACGGTGAAAGTACTGCGTTGTATTTCCACGGAGGTGCGCCATATAACGTACTACCTGGGACGTTAGGTTTAACTTGCACAACTGGCATAAAATCAATTATCATGAGTTATGCATTTCGGTTTTCAACTGGCGACGTATTGCACCATTTAATTTGATTCGTTACAAAAATTACAGACGTATAACGAATAGACCCTTCTGATAAGTTAGTCTCAGTAAGCTGCAATTCCAATTGAATCCTGCGATGACCAAAAAAGCATTTGTCGTTGGTGCATGAGATGAAAGAGTATTCAATATATTGGATAGGTTTTTATTGAATTTCCGCTTGAACGATCGACTATTTTATAATTTCTTCCACCTACGGGCGTCCATTGTGACAGTTTGTTTATTTTTCACATAATGTTCTTTCTCAAGTATGTGCTCTTATTCAAAATCAAATGGTTCTTAGAGTGTCTTGTGGATGCATTTTCAAGATACATTCGTCTTAAAGAAGAATGTCATAAAACTTTTTCAAAACTTTTATCAGGTTTTATGAAAGTTGCGAAACGATGTCTTGTGAGAGGAATCAAGTAGCTTATAAAACTACGTATAAGGCGAATAACACTTATAATTGATGTAGTTTTATCGAGGTGTCTTCAAGTGTTATTTAATCACTCTTTAGAACTGTTAAACAATTAAAACCACCTTAACTTGGAATTCCCTGATAAAACCAGATGATCTCCATAATGCTTTGATAAAACTACCATACAACACGAATAATACCAATTTGCATTTGAATTGTTACTTGGGAACTTCTATTGCATTATTTCTGACATAGGGTATGTGTCCCTTGACTTAGCCTTATATGCATCGATCGATTACATTTTTTATTATAACTTATAAAGTATTTTAGCTGTAAGCGATATTTAGCCAGTTATACACTTGCTCAGATACGTTAATTAACACGTTTGGTAGTATGTATCACGAAAGACTATACAACTCATTTTGTAAAGTCTGAAATTTTCGAACGTTATGGATGTAATGTCGGTCTATCAGCATCAATTTGTGTCGATTCATGGATGCATCTTCGTCCCATTCGATAGATTTATTATTAAATGCTGTCTTCGTAAAGTTTTTATTTACCAATTTTTTAATGTAAGGCATTGCCAGCTATATTCGCTTTATCTAACATAACATTTCACGAAGCAAACTAAACTAAAACTGCTTTGAAACACTTAAGAGATTTTCACATATGATTTATTGACCGTTCAATAATGAAACATTCACTCTGCACAGGTTTTGTTCCTTTAGTTTGTGTTTAGATGAGCCATTTGGAAAATATACAACCGAAAGTCATACATTTACATTGAAAATTTTACCAACAACACCATTTTTACTAAATTATCCATACAACAGGTCATATTAGCGAACAAAGAAATAAATATGTCCCTAACATTGGGTCCACGGTTTTCTTGTTAGATCATTGTTATTTTATCTATGCGAACAGCTAGTTTATAACGTGTGGCTATGTTCTGTATATCTAGGCTGCATTATTTGGTTTATCGGTTCAATTTAGCCAAATTTCGATCATTCAAAGATCATGGAGATTATCTGTTTAGCTTAAACAGTGAAATCATGGTGACTAAAAAGTTGAGAAAATCGAAAATAACACCAGTCGAGTATTAGTACACGACACTGAAGAAATCTGCACATTGTAGACGAAATACAGGGATATAACCGCAAGGTTCACGTAGAACCGCGTTGGTTTATTGTAATAATGGTATCATCTAATTTAACGTATCATCAAACATGAGGTTGGTTAAAATCAGAGCTCGAAATTCTCACTCAGCTGGGGGAAAACCATGCTCTCTCTCAAGCAGGTTGTCGATGAGTAGCGAACCGTTCAAATTTTCATCTCTCCCCTTTTTCGCCGATAATTCATTATCCTCCCTTTTGCATATGCGAAAATATTTCTCTTCAAAATTCAACGAAAATATTTTCTCATGTCACATTTTTCACTGAAAACATGCTACCTAGATCGTATACGAGGAGCAAAAACCGAAAACAAGGCCATGCCGGTGCACACTGGTACCGCCATGAACCATAAATGAAAAACTGGTGCATGGACCATAAATGATAAATTAAGACTGCTGCATTTTCAGGTGTCAAAAAGTAAGTGAAAAATAATTATCGCCATCTAGGATTCACAAAAAAAGAAACGATTTATCAGCTACTTATGCTCTCGGAAAATTATCAATTGCCGTTGCTTTTCTCGCGAAAACTGCTGTGAGCGTATAATAGTCTCTCGCTTCTCACATTCTCATCTGTTTCTCCAACCGGGTGAAAAAGGACGTTTCTCTTCTCAAGTTGGCGAAAATGTCGGTCTCTGGTTAAAATGTTAATAAAATAGTGCTATAATTTTGCTTTGGACCCGTCACTTCTTATGAATTTTGCTCCATACTGCACTTTCGTAATCCTCATCTTTCTGGGCGTGCTATTAAACACTAGCACAGCACGCGAGACGAACCGAAAGGATTTTATAAGAGACGAATGCCCAGTTTTCAGTGGCCCGAAATTTTATCATACCATTGGGTAGACATGGAAACCGGTAACTGTCCGATTAGCCGGTCTTGCATGTCTTGCGTGCTTTATACTAGCATTGATAGCATCCCAACTAACATTTTTAGTTGCCTAAGCCGAAGTTTATAACTTATAAGCTGTTTTATAATTGTATAAAAGCAAATGAAGCTGAATAGGCTACAAGTAGAATTAAAAAATCGATACAGTACTTATGCGTAATGTAACACAGCTTTAACACAACATTTAGCTCCCGGTTGCATACTTTGAAAAGAAAGCTCTTATGCGAACAATGTTTGTCTACGTTTACTCAGCTTGTTTATGTAGCTAAGAAATTAATCCGTTAAGCTTTTGAATTATCATTTTATTTTCATATACACAGTTTTATTTGTTAGCTTTGTTACAGCTTTTCAAAAGCCTTTATATTAAAAATACCTTAGCCGCCATATAACTAAGTGATTATAGCTGTATAGAATGTTGTATAAGCAGTTGCGGCACAGAGTATGCAGCATCTTTGCAGTTATTTATTTTGATTTGCAATTCATACACTGAGCGAACGAATCGAGAGGAATTCATAGGAATATCGTATGGAAATTTGCCGGAAGATATTGTTGCAAATTTTATACGATTCTCTAATGGAAAGAAGTTCAGAAAAAATTGTAAGAGGGGGTCGAACAATAAACACGGGGGGGAGAGAGGAGCGACACACCCCCAAAAAATTATACACATGTAATGTGTGGTAAAAAAAAAGTGTATAAAAAATATGTTTTTTTCGCGCAATGTATGTAATCTTTTTTTATGGTTTTGTGTGGGGAGTGTGTGTGGGCCTTTGTTTGTGGGTTTGTTTCGTGTTGGGGAAAAAATGTGTGTATTTTTTGGGGGGGGTGGAGAAGAGGGTTTTTTTTTTTTTTTTTTTACCCCCTTTACAATTTTGTGGGGGGTGAAAAAAAAAAAAAAAAAAAATCCTTTTTTTTTTATTTTTTTTTTTATTTTTGGACATGTATGTATGTATGTATGTATGGTAGCCACCATCCCTTCTAGCCCTTGGCTTGGATGCAGCTCCACTTAATAGCAAGATCAAATTGAGCCACCGATCTGAATTCAAAATATCGCTGTATGAAGGGCCAAAAACGGAGGGGTGGACCCGTAAGCAGAGACACTCACGCGAAATCCACGGGAAATTAAGAATCTCCTTCCAACGATACGATCCAACAAATCGAATAACCCAATTCGCAATACTTATTAAGCTTTCTACAGGATGGCTTGTTAAGAAGGGCGCGTCACCCTCACTGAAACTGTTGGAGTAGAATTCACAGCATCATAATCGAATCGGTAGGATAAAGAAAATGATAATGTTCATTCCCTCCTAGACTCAGGCAGTCAATCAAACCATCGTCCAGTTTCAGCTTGAATGATACCCTGATGCACCCTCCCAACCCAGTATTTATTATATATATAATGTAAATAATATGACATAATATTCAATATATGTATTATGGAATAGTGCAATGAAATAATTAAAATAGTGATAATAATATGCAATAAAAAGATAATAATATGCAGCTTGGTGCTTTTTTACAGCTCAATCAGTGGCAGATGAGTGTAATTCTGGAATGTGAAGGTCATATTGCAATTAAACAAAACATAAAACATTTAATTATACATAAAATTATAAAAAATATGTATGTATTTATGACATATGTATGTATAATCAGCAGAACGAAGAGCATTTATAAATTTTAAAATTAGTATCCAATAATGTAAATCAATAGAAAAATACCTTATGGTACAATGTAATAAAATATCTATATAACCTGGAATCACCTTCCTTGTCACCTAGAAGCAGATAAAATTTCATAATTATTATTATTATTTTTCCAATGAATATAATAATGAAATGAAATAAGAATTAGAAGCAGCTATATGATGAATGTATACTGAAATGTAATGGTAATATTATCGATGACATGAATGGTTGTAAATAATATAATATGAGGAAATAACTGAAACAATGCTAGACATATGAAAATTATATGCTGCTTGGTGCCTCATTACAGCTCAATCATTGGTAGTTGAATGTAACTCCGGAATGGGAAACCTTTTTGGCCAAACCATGTCGTAATAAAATGAAGTACAAACATGCATTATGGCATGTTATGTACGTATATGTACATATGGGTCATAATCAGCAGAATTGAAAAGCATTTATTAATTTTAATAATATCCAATGATCTAATTTAATAGAAAAGATCCTTGAGCTACAATGACAAAAAAATAGCTATACCTTGTGATCAAAAAGTTCCGGTAATTTGAAAAAAAAAAACGCATTTATTTCAATTTTTAATTGATATCTTTATTATCGCCTTCAAAGTACTCGCCATTAGAGGCAACACACATATGCCAGCGCTTTATCCAATCATCCATACATTTTTTATAGGCCGATGAATGTATGGCTTTCAGTCCTTCCAGCGAATTCTTTTTTATCGCATCAATCGATTCAAAACGCCTACCTCTGAGCGGAATTTTCAGTTTTGGGAAGAGAAAGAAGTCGCACGGGGCAAGGTCTGGTGAATATGGTGCTTGTTTGATGGTATTGGTGGAGTTCTTGGCCAAAAATTCACAAATAGTGAGCGCGGTGTGTGATGGAGCGTTATCGTGGTGTAAAATCCACGAATTATTGCGCCACAATTCTGGCCTCTTCTTTCGAATTGCCTCACGCAAACGTCTCATAACTTGTAAATAATACTCTTTGTTAACCGTTCGACCTTCTGGAAGGAATTCAGAATGGACGACACCGCGAAAATCAAAGAAAACGGTCAGTAAAACTTTAATTTTGGAGCGACTTTGTCGTGATTTTTTTGGTTTCGGCTCATCTTCGGCGCGCCATTCGGACGATTGTTGACTTGTGAGCATATCAAATTCATATACCCACGTTTCATCACCAGTTATGATGCGTTCCATGAATGTGGGATCGCTATCTGCGTTCGCAATCATCTGTTTAGCGACCTCAACTCGATGCTGTTTTTGCAAAAAATTCAGCTCTTTTGGAACAAGTCGTGCTTCAATGCGTTTCATGCCCAGAATTTCCGTCAAAATGTGTTCGGTCGATCCAAATGAGATATCAAGGAGTGCAGCTATCTCCCGAATGCTAATTGAGCGGTTTTCCATAACTAAATTCTTCACGGAAGCGATGTTTTCATCGGTAGTTGAGGT
Organism: Aedes koreicus; assembly: GCA_024533555.2. NCBI lineage: Eukaryota > Metazoa > Arthropoda > Insecta > Diptera > Culicidae > Aedes > Aedes koreicus. Next base: position 301,290 of record JAHHFK020000660.1, read on the forward strand.
CGATGGTCGTCCAGAACGCGGCATGTCACTCACGCTTTCACGGCCTTCTTTAAAGTCTTTGTGCTAAACAAATGTACGATTTTGTGACATAGAGTCCTCACCAAAGGCTTTTTGCAACATTCTGAGCGTTTCCGCTGCAGAAAATCCGTTTGCAACACAAAATTTCACACAAACGCGTTGTTCCAATTTTTTATCCATGGTAAAAATCGCCGAGCGTCTATTTTTCGACTAACAAAAGCAGTTGTCAAAACAAAACTAATGGATAATTTGCTCTCACACTTTGACAGAATATCAGAACTAGTGTTGCCATCTTACACTAAAAAGATTTTACCGAAAAAATAAAGGCGGCCTTTTTAAATTGAAAATTACCGGAACTTTTTGATCACAAGGTACTATCTGGAACAAACTTCCTTGTACTCTTCAAGCAGATAGAATTTAATTAATATTATTATTATTTTTAATAATAATTTCAATATGTTTTTAATAATATACCATGATGAAAATAATACGATGTTGCAATAAAATACTAAATAATGTATATATAATAATAAAATGCAGCCATTTGCCTCTTCGGCAGCGGTGTTATTTCCGGGAAATTTCCAATGTGATATAATGAAACATAGTTGATCTCCTGGCAGCCGTTTTGCTAGGAAAATGTAAGCAAACAATAAGGCGAAATAAATTCCCTATGAATATGATTATTGCCTAAAAACGGAAGCTTAATAAATCTAAAATAAAAAGAAATAAAAATAAACACAAGAGGAAATTTGATTTATCCACTAACTTTTGTTTCCCACTGGGGCCATAAATGATTTTTTATGGCTGTTCAAAAGAAGGTGTACGATCAATGTTAGGTTTTGTTTTAATTGTCTTATGATAAAAGAAGGGAAAAAATTGCATTAAAAACCATCGTATCCTTTCATATACATAGCGTGAGTTAGGTTGGCTTAGACTCATAACGATGCATAAATGCGAAGCTGAAAATAGCATTAAAAATATTGTGAAGGTTTTGTGACACAGGTGGATCCTCCTTGGTGGACACAGACGCTCGGCACGCACCTCCTCAATCTAGCTGAAGTCAGAAGAACAACAGTGCCCAGGCTGCACTACCAGCTAAGTACGCAACCCTTAGCTGGCGGTCTTTGTCATCTTTTGACCCGTGGAAGCATGAGGTAGGAACTTGTGAGGACCAGGGCTATGTTGCGGGGACGCACGCTCCCTGCCCGTTGTCGACTCACCATTTTGCAGCCCGTTTCGAAGGAATTTGAAGACATATAAAAAAGCGTTCTTACTACCGGAAAAAATCTGATTATCCTTCTGGTGATGGTCTTGGGGAAGAGACAAAACACATACCCCCCCCCCCACTGAGGGATCTCTTAGCAATACATAAAAATCAATACAATAACATTCATCTACCATCAGATCCTAGAACATTGTTGGGAACTCCTTCGAGTACTCCGGTTGTCGATATTCCAGGTGGACAATATTGACACCAAGGCCTAGAAAGTTGCCTTTGAAACTGTCTTGCAGATCTAAGCAAAGGGTTTCAGTTGGTGAGGCACCGTAAAACGGTTAAATTATATACGGATACAAATTTGTGTGTATAGGATTAAATAAAATCTTGTTGGATTCAAACGAACAATTTCTGTTGAAGTTTATTGTGTCTCATTGTTTTGATAGTATTATGTCACATAAATTCAAAATAAGATTCATTTACTTCTTATACACATTTAGTGAAAAGATTGTGGAATATGTCTCGGTGGCTTAGTGGTTATTCTATCGGACCACTGAGCAGTAAATCAGGTGTTCAATCCCCGGTATTTTTTGTTAATCACAGGAAGTTCTTGTACCCAATTTTAATAAGATTTTCGTTTTGATTGTACATTTTTTATTACTCTCAGAAGTAATAAAGTATCTAAAAAATAATAACAACAAATGGTCCGAGGAAGGCACAGATAACAACGAAAATTGGATGGTTATCATGTTTAGATTATAATAATTTTGGTAACACTGATTTTCAAAACAGTATCAACCAGTTGATAAAGAGCTTCAGCAATCATTGTTGTTCAGCATTATTAGAACTAAAATCTGGTTTGAACACTTTAAACACGGGTACTGGAATTCCTTACAACTGATATGGATCAGAGGATACAGTCACAGGTCTTATGGCGAAGGTGCAGAGTTCGAATCTGGTACGCTGGTAAGTGATATATAAATGTATAGATAAAAATCTTATAATATATAATTCATATAGTTAAATGTTAATTGCGCTCTACAACGGTAAAAAAGCAACATTGCCTTAATATCGTCACGAGTATCGTAAACAGTGTTTGACATACATATTTTTTTCGATTGCTGTATAGTAACTATGTTTAAGCGTTTATATAAACGTGTTAAGACTAGCAATAAAACGCCGATTGCCTCAGTTCTAAAAATAGAAATTGCTTTGAACGAATAAATATCTAAGTATCAGCTTTATTAAAATTGGGAATAATGTTGGGGAATTTTTTTTAAGCTTGAAATTGGTTAAAAATCTAACTTTTTAAAAGTAGTTTTATCCTTTTTTTCTTTTCTCTTTTTTTTATGATGATGTTGTCTGGGCGGATGTGTGGGCGGGGGGGGTGTGACTACTTAACCATTACTCAGTTTAACGCTGTATACGTATTGCCAATGAAGCGTTTACCTAATGAAAAATGTTAGTTGGGATAGCCCTAAATGAAGAGAGGCACGAAAATTCAGAACGAAGCAAAATTCTAGAGAGGGGATGAGCCCCAATTATAAAATCAGATACCGGCAACAAAGCAAAATAATTTTGCAGCTGAGGGATGTGGCTATTTCTGTATTCATCATGAAATAAATAGAAGAAGACAATTTGAACCATTTGTTACCCGTTTTTGAGGACCCGGATAGGGAAAACATATTTTCAACCTGTTCATACGGAGATTTGTATGGGAGCAAAAGTAAGTAATTTTAAGTAACAAATTTAACTACTTATACTAATAGCACTTGATTGATATTTCAATGCAAACATTTTGTAGATTTTTCTGATCAAATGGTTTATGAATGAAGTCATTGTGTTCAGTTGAACGAGAGTTATAAGCGTTCAAAAACCTTTCATTTTTGCGTAACGCTCTCATTTTTCAAAATTTTGAAGTGACATCCGGTATAGAAAAGAAAAACGTAGTCCTACGTTAAAAGCATTTGATTTTTGACAAATTTTCTATAAGAAATGATAAATTAGAAATCTTAAAAATGAGTCTTAGTTTCTATGATATTAAGGACCTAAGGATTTCTTTGGAGATTTATGATCTTAAACAGTAGCAAACATGCTATATTAATAGAAACTTTTCCCAATAAGCCTCTAATGATTAACATAACAACCCTTCATTTTTCGATCCAGGTAACTATCCTTATGGAAAAAATCTACCTTCCGGTATTCTACGACCTACAAGTGACATCGGTATTCACCTACCTGGAAGCACGGTTCGATCGCACTGTTCGAACGGCAGCAAGTTTCGTCTACGCCATAGCTTGCATGATCTACATACCGATCGTGGTTTACGTTCCAGCTCTGGCCTTCAGCCAAGTCACCGGAATAAACCTCCACCTGATCACACCGGTCATTTGCATCATATGCATCTTCTACACAACCGTTGGTGGATTGCGAGCTGTCGTTTGGACTGACACCCTACAGTTTGTTCTGATGATTGCAGCAACATTGGCCATCATTTTCCTGGGCATTGCCAGCGTGGGAGGATTCTTCGAGGTGTGGGAAGCTGCCGAGCGAGGGGGTCGATTGGTGTTCTTCAAGTAAATGTTACCTTCTATTGAATGGAACACTCAAAATCTAATGAAAAATTTACTTTTCAGCATGAATCCTGACCCATTTGTGCGAACGTCATTTTGGACGGTTACTTTTGGTCTTTCTACCATGTGGATTGCCAATTTGGGAGTGAGTCAAGGCTGCGTCCAACGGTTTCTAGCAGTCCCGGATCTAAAGGTTGCTAAAAATTCACTCATCATCTTTACCGCTGGATTGATCTTCATCAAAAGTTGTTCATGCTTTACGGGACTGCTGATGTATGCCAAATATGAATCGTGCGATCCTTACACCATAAGGAAGATCAATAAACTGGATCAAATTCTGCCGTACTACGTCATGGACGTGGGAGGAAAAATTCCTGGACTTCCGGGACTGTTCGTTTCAGGAATCTTCTCCGCTGCATTGTCAACTATGTCTTCCAGTTTGAACACTCTAGCGGGTACCATTTATGAAGATTTCATCCGACACCGATATCCAAATTCCAGTGAAAAAACCGCTAGTAACGTAATGAAAGCGTTAGTTGTTTTGCTTGGAGTCATCGTCATTGCGTTGGTGTTCGTCGCGGAGAGAATGGGTCAAGTGATGCACATGGCCATCTCACTATCGGGAGTCACTGCCGGAACGCTGCTGGGAATGTTCTCTTCCGGAATGCTTTCCCCTACTATCAACACTAAAGGAGTCATTGCAGGTTCTATAGTGTCAATGATATCCGTCAGTACCATCCTGATTGGGGCCCAATTGAATCCTAAGCCTCCCTTCATGCCATTCAGGACGGACGGGTGCGATGCTACTCAACTTCATAATGTAACACTAGTGACCCCACCACCAAGCACGATTCAAGATGACGTCCCACATGTCTTCAAGCTCAGCTTCATGTATTATGCGCTTGTTGGAGTTATTATTTACTTTGTGGTGGCTTACGTTGTCAGTATTATGACTGGAGGTGGGGAAATAACCGATCAACGATTATTGGCCCCATTTTTGCGGGATAAGAAGCAGTACGAGAAGGAGCAAGCGCTGAGAAAGCATAACATTCAGTATGCAGAAATTGGTTTGGCACTGAAGGAACTACAGAAGGATTTCGATGGAAAACAGGGAACTTTATAATGGATGTTTGTGGTCTATTATTTGTCGATCTTGTGTAACAAGTGAGTTAACTGTAGCAAAATAAATTATGAGATTTGTCAAACAATATACACATGTTATCAATGCAAAAATAGAAAAATAGAAAAATTTTATGTCATCGCCGGCAAACAGCAACCTATCACAACTTGGTGATGGATATTGAATTGAAGGTTATCCACTAAGCTTCAAGTCTTCTGTCTCCCATTTCGCCCATACAGAAAAGCATTTTCATTTCAAACCTCCAATTTGTAGTAAATGTCAAACAATCTAACAAAATTAGCAGACAATCGGAGTGTGCCTTGTTCGCGAGTGGTAACGGGGCTGTTTTCATTTACTGTCAATTTTTCGATTCCTCTTAATTTTCGGAATATTTGAAACTGTTGAAGTGAATCGCGATGCATCATAAGGTTCAATAATAAAGGAGTTTACTAGTGGTGTTTATTGTTTCTCAGGTGCGAGAGATGCTGCGGGGTGTCTTTTCCTGAACGGAGACATGGCCACGCCAGCAAGGAGCGCTGCATTATGATTATTGGTTTTTGCTATATTTGCTGTTGAGATGATGTCCGTTTTGGTCCAGATTAAGATGTGGAGGTTTAGCATGGACGACGTTTTATCAGTTACATGTCAAGAGGAATGAATTGGTATTGGCTTCCGAATCTTTGATAACATCGGTAGGTGGTAAGTCCATTCTAATTTGATTATTTGTACATATTTCGAAAGGGAAGCGTTGGTAATGAATTCACGACAGTCTTTCCGAAAAGTGCTGATGGAGGGCCTTATTATGGGTGACACTTCACGGTGAAGACCACCACGTGATTATCAAATGTGAATCACTGTCTTTATTAAGGGTATCACGGGTGAAGTGAAAACCATTATAAGCCCGATTTCTTTATTGGACAATCTGAAATTCAGTACACTGAACACAGTGTACCCTCTTGCGATGATACATTTGGTCCCCCACTCCTCTGATGACTATTGGTCTTCGTTGGAAAAGCTTCTCGGTAGATTCTTTCAGCAGCAGGTAAAACTGCTCCATAGAGGTTGCATAAAACTTACCGAATAGCTTGCAACTTCTGCTTGAATAAGACCGACGCCATTCATGTTTTATTCGCCATCCAGTTACCGTTTTCGGGAAAAACTCGATACGGCTCTGAAATGGTTGTAACGCCGTACTTTCACTGCCAGTTGTAGTGTAAAGTCGAAATGAATGGGATTTATTAGTGTGATCTCCATTACTGCCATCTCTTTGTTACTGTGTTCCGTTCAATACGCTTCCTTTTTAACCGCATTTTCTGCACGCATTATACAGGGGGTGGACAAAATAACTACACAGAAAAAATTCTTGTAGTAAAAACTTCCATTTTACCCGACTATCTTCAAAACTACCATGAAATTTCAGTCAAATTTACTACGTTTATGGTAAAACCTTCAACATTTGTGGTATATTTTACAGACCTCATATTGATATCAACCGCACCATGGTCGATCTAATCGCAGGCATGGTAAAATCAAACGCATTTATAGTCAGCTGAAAATTGTTGGTGTTTGCGCTTAATTTAACCCTCGAAAGGGTAGTTTCTACTGCGGTTTTATTTTGCGTGTACGATAGGCAAATATATGGTCAACTTTGAAGTGCTCTAACTTCACGAAATATTGACGGATTTTAATTTTCTTAAAAGCATTCGACGAGAAAACTGATTTATTTTTATAATGCAGCAACAAAAATGACCATGGTTCCCGGATACCGGATATATTCCGGGTTTCGGAGGGGACGTTTCACATGTCGATTTTCTGGTGAAATTTTGTACAGGATGCCATTTGGAAATATTTGTCTCTAGTAAATACGCAAAAAGCGATAACATTTCCCAAGCAAATTATATGTTTAAATCAAAAATCGGCTTGAAAATGGCCGAGATATGACCATTTTCCTGGAACAGGTTATTCTGAAGGGTTCTGGATGCAGTCAGATCTTTCTTTCATCCAAAACATGCCGAGCGACATCTCTTTCTTCTTTTTTTTCATCACAAAGCTTCCCTTAAACTTCAAGTGGACATTTGGATACATTGGCCACTCCCGGGGCCACCGAAATGTTCCTGAGGGAACCTGTAGCGGGAGCCAATTACATTTTGAAGCCAAAACATGCCGTGTGACAACTCTATCTTCATGATTTTTCATGAATAAGGTTTTGGCATATCATAAAAGACCATTGGCCACATAGGCCGCTCCCGGGATCACCGGACCGTCCCCGGTGGAACCTGTAGTAGACCTATTACATTTTAACACCAAAACATGCCGTGCGACAGCTCTATCTTCAGGGTTTTTCATAAATAAGGTTTTGGTATATTAGAAAAGCCACATTGGAAAGAATTGGACACATTGGCCACAATTGCATGTTTGCATGTTTAAACATGCCGTGCGTCACCTCTTTCTTGTTGGTTTTTCATCACAAAGCATTTAATGGTCTGACACAGTAGGGGGAGATCCCCTAGCGCCGGACATCCGTAAATACCGGACATTTAAGATTTTTGTGGTATCAACGGTACGTTTGACATGTCTCGTCATGTGCGGTTCTTCATTATTCTTTCTGTAATGCTCTTAGCATATTGTTGATTAAAATATACCGTTAGTACCATGAAAACCAAGTTTTGAAAAATGTCCGGCGTTTTGCGTAAGGTGTCCGGGAGATCTTTCCCTATCTTATTTATTCATTATTATATTTGCCCTTTTTTAAGACGTTTCTGATCAGCTTATTTTTTGACTTATGAATGAATTTTGACAGTATTTAGATACACAACAGCTGTGAGAGGCTTCATCAATATGGGGCCATACACTAATTACGTAAGAGAGGTCATTTAGGGGTTTGATTGATGAACTTTATAATTCGACTAATGTTTCTAATGTGAAATTTTATGCAAAATTCAAAAATGCCGTCAAAAAAAAACTACAGTAGAACAGTTTTCGAGATATGAATAAAAGTAGATTTTTTAATAAATGAACAAAAACACATTTACTTAAAATGGAATATCTCCAACGCGTGTGATCCAATTTCAAATATTTTGTCATCAAATGAAGCAAAATTAAATTAAACACCGATTTGCTGAACACTAAAATATTCTAAGAGTAATAGTTTCGACGCTATTTATAATAATGTATAATTTTTTGCGATTTTTTTGGAGATTTGTAAAAAAATTGTGCTAAAAATATGATTAATATCAAAATAACGTCAAAAAAAAAATATTGCATATGGAGCTTAAAACCATAGAAAAAACAAAGAAAATTAGGGCTCAATGGTGTAAATCGGTTGAAAAATGAGGAAGTAATGCTGATTTTTTGGAAGAAGTGCAGAAATGCGGGAAAAACAGAAATTCGAAAAAAATCCGCCCTCTCTCTCTCTCTCTCACACACACACACACACACACACACACACACACACACACACACACACACACACACACACACACACACACACACACCGTTTTTTGTCATTCCTGAGCACTAAAGGCAAATTTCTTTAAAATAAGTTTATTAAAACTTCAAAATGATTCAAACTTGAGCTTCGTCGTTTTGGTTTCTCTAACTAGAAACCAACAGTAGTCACCCAGCTTTGATTCGTCCCAAAAGCCTTGATATCGTCGTTCTATTTGCGTCATTTGTTGGTGGAATCGTTCACCGTGCTCATCACTTTCGTCGCCAAGATTCGGGGGGAAGAAAACCAAATGGGGGGGGGGGAAATGGATTTTCTATGACTTGTTCACCCCTACCGTCAGGGGGGGGAAGGAGTTATAAACTATGTTCATGAAACATGGGTTACTTGATAAATTATTTTTTGATTTAATATTACCTTTTTTCTTTTTGTTTTCCCTCTAATTTTTAAAAACTTCAACATGATCCGCACTTTTAGTGTTTCCTAGAAATTCGTAACAACCAGTTGTAATGTTTCCCCGGTGAATTCTGGGGAAAAGTTTTTTTTTTTATCTTTTTTTTTTTTGGCCAACCAATACCTTCTTTTTTTTTTTCGTTGTGTTTTTGTGTTTCCCTCCCCTTGGATATGTGATCTGGACGCGATGGGTGGGCCTACGTCATCTCCACTGAGATGGCAACCAAGGACATATCCTGACGTGGTGGTATCACATGCTGATTATTTTGATTTAATGCCGCGTCACATATCTGGCATTGATGCACTAATTTTACACATGTGATCCAACGGACATCCTGTCCTGGACCATTGAATGCTGTTGCAGTTTGGTGGGGCTCTTTCCTCAGTTATATTGATGTGGGATTTCCTCTTGGCTGCAACACCTTTCTTATGCGTTCTCTGAAATGGTGAGCCGTAGCCACGCTTGAATATAAATCTAGCTAGATAGGTATATGTTGATAGACAATGTGTTCAAGAATATTGACATTCGTAGGGAATCGACTGTTGGATTCACTGAGTAGAAGTTTTATTTTGTTATGTCTCATTTCAAAGAACCATAATAAAAATACCACACAAAATACAATGGTATACAAAACTCTTATAACGGCTTCATTCTCGATAATTTTATAATAATAGATAGGGAATAGGCGTGATGAAGCTTTACTTTACCACCGAAAAGTGAAGCTTATAGTTGAGCAAGGCTCAAATAATTATTGTTAGGCTACATATGCATGACGGCTTTGAAACGATTAAACAACTTAGAGATTAGGATTTGACAAATAAAAAGGAGGCAATGAACAGACAAGTAAACGTAAACTTTTCTACAATAGAACTATAGGATTTAACTAAATAACGCAGAAGGCAAAAACTGACTAAGGCGGACAAAGTTATAAGTGAATTAAACGTGGTAAGACGAGGTATACATCGATGACTTTCAGAGCACATAAGAACTAGACTAAAGAAGTTACGAAGCGTCCTCTTGAGCATATAAACGTAACACTGACTGACTAATTAAATAACATAAAGAGACACAACGAGAAATCTTCTCTCTCATGAGTCCCATCAGCAGACTGGGACTTGTAACATCAGACATTACTAAAACTGGTAGAATAAAAATATCTCAACGACATTTTTGATTCAAGAAAACTGTTCAAAAAGACTTTCGCTGCACATAAGTCCCTCGCGCGGGTCAAATTTTCACCTTGTCGACTGTGAGAGGGCTTATCCCATGCTTTAAAAAGGCATGTGAGACCAAGAATTTGACCAGTAGTGAAAGTATCACATATTCTGCACATTTATTTCACTGCCACGTCGTAGAACGTTTATATAAAGGCACTAACATCAGGTGTGATACTGGCGGGTTAGGCCGCAATTCACTCTTAGACTTCTTACTTTCAATCAAAGGGAAACGACTAAAAGTACACATTTCATTTTCGTGGCAACTTATGTTGTTGTTTATCCATTTATTTTATGCAATGAATAACCAAAATACCTGGTTTTCCCATGGTATAATAAGTGAAAGTAATTGCAAAATTTTCGAAAAGGGTGAATGTTACGATCATGGTAAATATCTGACTGTTCGAAATGAAGCACATAGCCACAGAAAAATGTAACTTTAGACTGACGATGACAAACATGTTTATTAGAGATAGAACGCGGAGGGCCCGCTTAGGAAACACCATCTGAAGCAGTAGAATAAACCTTTCGTCGTGGTTTATATCAGTATGATTGGTGAGCCATATACAATATCATAGGGTCAAGGTTTTCGTCTTACCCCCTTGTCTACAAAGTTCAAACACGGCATTTCAACCCAGCCGCGCTTTAATTCAAAGTTTGTGAATAGTGGGAGTGCGAAGCGTTGAGATTGAGTAGGAAAATGTATCCTCCAAATCAAACATTAAATAAATAGAAAGGAAAAACAAATTAAAAATAAATTCGCTGGATAAGACAGGAACGTTTTTGTTTTTTTTTCAAATTTGGGATGGCTACTAGATCCCAAGCTTTTTAAATTTGGGATGGCTACTAGATCACAGGCTTGAATATAGAAACAAGAGATTAAGCCAGATTTTTTTTTTCTTTTGGTTTTGTTGGATTTTTTGGTTAGGTTAGAGTGATTAGAGGTTCTGATTAAGTTTGGTTAGGTTACAGTACAGTGATTAGAAATGTATAGTCAAAAAAACGAAAATTCGTTGTGAGAATATCACCAATAATCTCACATACACCTTGCATGCCATTAAAAGAACTAAAATATCCTTTCTCTTTTCTTTTTTGTTTTATGTTACTAACTCTCTGCATGCGGTTTTGCAACCATCATGGCCGCGAGCGGTTGTGAAATTCAAGCACCTGAGCAGACATCCCAGCAAGTAAACAAAACAACTATGGAAACTCTTCGAAATCAACCTAGGACACAGGAGCACAGGAAGAGAAGTATAGCCAGGACCAAGTAAGTATATACTAAATCATAATTATATTATTCACAAATTGCTTTAAAAAGGTTTATGGTAAAACACTCACTACTAGTACCAATTAATATACAAATTAAGCATTTCAGACCATTTTGTAGCAGCGCAATCATCTCAATCCAAAGACACTACAAACCCCTCCCCCCACCTAATCCTTATCCCCACCCATGGCGATCATTTAGCCTGCATGTGGCGAGTCAGCCATTACCCCTCCCTCTCTATCAGCCTTGGATTGACTTGCGCTCTTACTGCCCCACCCTGTGCTGCAAAATGAAATGAAAATTATTTGTTTGCCTTTTCCATTTTCTTTTTGCTTGCTCTCATATTTTTATTCTATATGTACACCCACAGTTTTTTATGGGGAGCCTTCGAGGCCAAATATCTTTTTTGTATTTGTGTGTGTTTTTTGGGAAAAAACAATCCCTACCCTGGGGCAGGGGAAAAATAAATTTTCCCTAAACAAAAATTGCTAGACCAAACCAAAAAACCAAACCCACCCCCCCAGGGTGGTGTTTGCTTGTGGCTGGGCCTTTTACGGGGGGGGTAAGGGGGGACCCGGTTTTTATATTTTTTTTATATATTTTTTTTTCAAAAAACAAAAAAAAAAAATAAAAATATATATATATTCTGAATGTGTTCACTGCGATACACCCCCACAAAATTGATTCGCAAAATTCGAGCTTTCATCCGATTGCCATCAAATTTTCAGGGATTGAGAAATAACTATTAAACTTCATTTTACCATTTTACTCGTATTTTATTTACAGTCCATACGCAAATGCCCTTGACCTTGGCCTTAACCCCGGCCATAAGATTCTGCACAACCTGTGAATCAACCGTGTTTTGCATGTAAACCCATACTTTCTTCAGTTCCTCGACTGTCTTCACTACCTTAGGTCGTTTAAGAAGGTGCTGCTTCAAAATCGCCCAGTACTTCTCGATGGGGCGGAGCTCCGGAGTGTTGGGAGGGTTGAACATTTTCGGCACGAAATTGACCTTATTGTCCGCATACCACTTCAGCACGTCCTTGGAGTAATGGCATGAGACCAAATCCGGCCAGAAGATTGTTGGGACGTTGTGGGCCTTCAGGAGAGGAAGCACCCGCTTCTGGAGGCACTCTTTTATGTACACCTGTCCGTTCATCGTGTCCTGGGTCACGAAAGGTGCACTCCGCTTCCCGCACGTGCAGATGGCTTGCCAAACCAGGAATTTCTTCCCAAATTTGGACATCTTCTGAGTGCGGACATGCTCCGGAACGCTAAACTTATCCTTGGCCGTGAAAAACAGGTTGCCGGGGATCTGTTTGAAGTCGGCCTTCACATATGTTTCGTCGTCCATGATGCAGCATTCAACTTTCGTCAGCATGTTGAGGTACAACTTCCTGGCACGGGTTTTGGCGGACTTGTTCTGCTTCTCGTCGCGATTAGGGGCCTTTTGTACCTTGAACGTTCAAAGCCCAGCCTTAGTTTTGGCCTTCTGGACAAAACTTCGGCTTATGTGCAGCTTCTTAGCCACATCCCGAACGGAGGCGTTCGGATTTCGGTTGAAGGCCCCAACTACGCGGTTGTGATTTTTGGTGTTGTACGGAATACTTTTTCCTTCACTTCTGGGCTTCCGATCGGTGGTCAACCGTTCCTCGAACCGCTTAATCACTCGCGACACCGTGGAATTCGCGATTCCCAAGGTTTTAGCGATGGAACGATGCGAGAGATCCTTGTTCTCGTGATGAATGCGCAAGATTTTATCACGCACGAGCTGTTCTTTCGACTCCATTTGCGCGAGTTTTGATCACAGGACTTTAAAACTGTAAATGTGTGATGTAAATAATGCACTATGAACTAAATCCACCAAAATTTTCATTAAATTCTACCCAACGGTTAAAAAGTTAGAGCAATTTCATAGAGTGGCAATTTCATCGTGGACACTGTTCTACTTTAATTGATTTTTGAATTCTGCATAAAATTTCACATTAGAAATGGGGCTGGTACCGGGGGGGTGAAAGGGCAAAAGTGGGGGGGGGGGCCGGGAGAGGGGCGGTGAAAGGTAAAAAAAAAATTAGTGTGGTTTCCCTTTCTGTTCTCTCTTGTTGGTGTGGGTTCCGTCATCGCTTTTTAGGTTCGCGCGCTTTGTTGTGGGGGGGGCTCTTTTCGTTTGTTTTTGTTTTTTTGTTGGGGGGGGGGGGGTTGGGGAAAAAGAAAGGGGGGGCGGGTGGGGCTAATTTGCTTGGTTTTAGTGTGAGGCGCTACGCCACCCGGCAACAGATATTTTTGGTGCAGTGTATTTCCATAAAGGAAGGAAGTTTCCATAAAGAAAGGAAGTTTAGTTGGACGAAAAGTCAGTTATGTTCAAAAAGGACACCTAAAAACACTAAATTGACTTTGAAAAAGGAAAAAAATCCGGCACCAAATGTATTTTATCGATTGCAGAAAAGCAAATTACGTTAGCTTGACAACTGGACTTAATTTTGTGCTATTGGTCGAATTATGAAGAAAGTATGTGGAGTAAACGCTACCCATGCTGTCTTCAGCTGATGGTTCTGGGTATTGCTCGATGCTGGTTGGACTGCAGCTAAGTACTTTTTTTTTTTTGAATACTTCTAATTTTTTTGAACAGAATAGTTTTAGCTCCCGTAGCGGATGTTGTGCAGTGGGGGAAATTCCTTTAATCGCACGTACATTTTTTGCCCGTATGATTCAATTAATTAATAATATTCATTACAGATTGCACACAGTTCTAAGTTACCTTTGCGTACAACGCCATTGGGCTGTCCCTTGAAGTTTTTCTCATAACCAGACGTTCTCTCCTCGTTTGTTTACTTTATATGATTTTTGTCACCAATAAATTATGTTACTTTGAATTGAATAAAGAATACTCAGGACTCCTTTTATAAAACTTCGAATCATTACAATGTAATCCCAACGGGTGATGACATATTACTGAGGAAGCATAGCTACCGCGTTTCTTTAATTGCCTTTCCTAAATATGTGACGTACATGTATGGATGGTTCCTATTAGGCTTTTTGACGTTTAATCACCTTTCTCTTTCTGGCACATGCAGAGGACTGGTGGTTTGTTTTCCTCCAAATGATTTTCCTTCTTTCTTGCACCCTTTGATCTGGCGCTGTAGTGTGCGTGCGTTAAACGTCACTAAGCCTAATTAAGCTTATCACGGCTGGATGTGTTTACACGACGATAGACACCATAGTGTGCGTACGTTAAACGTCACTAAGCTCAATAGGCAAACCATAGTTTAGTTAAAAGAAAATTTAAGAAGATTACCTCCCAAACAAATAACGAATTACATCCCCTCTTGCTTGCTGCTGCTAGAATTATTGCCCTTGTGCATTGTCCGTCACATACTGTTTACACTGACTTCTGAGCATTAACTCAAAGCATCGCACGCGGACAAACACCCCTTTTAAATGATTTACCCCTTTTCATAGCAAAACGTACATTGAATTGAGGTGCACCGTTCCAAGAAACCTCCGGTGTGTTATGCAGATTAAATCCTTTCTTCGGCGAGATGCATGAGCTGATTTTTATTTACGCCTTATTCATTCCATCATAATTGAACTTTTTCTCTCAGATATCGTGGGACACCAACCTTAAAATGAAATGCGGAAACAGGATGGCTTTAATTCATATTGGGTCAAAAACTAATATTGGACATAATGAGATCAATAAATGCTACAATTACACAAATGTGTTAGTTATTTCCAGGAACAAACTATAAGTATTTGTTTGATAAATGAAATGTAAAAAAATATTTTGATTAGATTTTCAGTCTTTGACCCCCCAATTGGTGAGTGCTTATTCTTAAAAGATGGAAAAATACCATTATACTACCATAATGCTATTAACACTACCTCTTCTAACATCTGACTTGTGCACAATATCCATTTAAAATTGATTCGATTTTGAAACGTATTTCTACGGCGCTCACTGCATACAATCCTTTCCGAAAGACAAACATCCAAATTGTTGAGCCATACAATTTAAACAACTCAATTCAGAGTTATAATAAGGCAAATCAGACTTCACCGATGTCTCTTCAGGACGAAAGTTTCATTGCTGCTTGGTATTCAGAGATGAAAAAATGCAGCAAAACCTGCTTCTTGCCACCATAATTAAAAAGAGGGAAAGTTGGTGCAGAGAAATCGTTGGAGTCTCAATCGCCCTTATGCTTGTTCTGTATTGTACTGTTGCTGGCTGTATGCAGGATCAGTTTCATGTTTTTAAAAAAGACTCCATTAGAAAAAAAAATTACAACCTCAGACGCGTGTCATACGCATTTCGCTTCATCCTACAAGGAATTCCCTCCACCTTTGCATGCCAGTTAGTCGAAGCGCTATGTCGTTCGTACCGTTGCCGTTTTTGCTGTTGTCCTTTCACATACGGGGCTACGAAATCAATAACAGCAAACAACGTAAACTTCCCTCCACCACCCCCCAATCACTGTACATACTAGCACACCAACAATCACATTACATCGTATGCCAAATAGGTGAGACAGTGGGTGACCGAGAGGCGCGCGCTGACTAGAGCGCATGCGTCCCTCTTTGTATTTTGTGGTGAAAATTGCCAGTTCTCCACAAACTGTTGGAAATTCCTTGAGTGTATCGATATCCCTGGAGCGAAAAAATCAGCAAAAGTAAGTTTTGGGCAAAGGTTTAGCTATTGAAAGTTCGAAAGGTGTTAGCGCATACAACGGCGTAATCGGAATGTCAGTTAAAACAGAGACAAAGGTGTTATATTTGACTGATAAACCGATGTTTGTTTCGTTTTTTTTCCTCTTCCACTTGCAACGCTGCAACAGGATATTCGCAGAAAGTATGAGTTGTCTAGGCGATTGCTCCGAATTGGGGCCACCGCCCGATATGATCCTATCGATGCCTCCGCCACCATTGTCGTCGTTTCTGCTCCCACGGAATGCAATTGCACCACGTCCGGCCAACAGTTCGCTATCCTGTATTGCAGCCTTCATGTGTGAACCGTCCCTTAAAGCAAACGAGCAGTCCGGCATGGAGTTTATTGAGCTATCCGGAAATGGTGAATAATTTATATCGATTTTTTTTACATCAGAATGAGTTTCATGCTAAATTGTTCTCTTTCGCCCCATCCCTCTCATTTGTCTGTAAAACCAAAACCACAGGAATGGATGATACTTGGGTGTTTGTGCTAGTTTCGTCTTGTGTGGGGGTGCTTCTTCTGGGAGCTCTGCTAGCGATGATCCTAATCAAATGCAGAGAGTATGAGAAGTTTTACCCATTGAAACGAGCGAGAACATTTAATTAAAGTTTGTCTTTTTCAGTGCGTACAACTACGCATACCACGATAGTAATTCGAAGCATCCACCGCTGTCAGCAATAAACGAGCCCCAACTTGGCACAGCCAAATCTGGATTTATGCCGGGAACTATCCTCTACCCGACCAGTCACCAACTGCCACAGGACAATCGTACCCTGTGGGCGACTTTGACTCCTCACGGAACTACCCAGCACTTCATTTCCGACTCGTATTACAACCCGGATGACCATTATGAAGTCATCGACTACGGGCGCAAGCATGAGCAGTACATTCCATCGAACCAGAATACGATCGTCAAGAACAAAAATTCCTTCGAAAATTCCGGCTTTGTCGATTACGATTACGAAGACCCGACGCCGTTGATGGAATCGTATCAGAATTTCGACGACATGGACTCAGGCTACCAAGAGCCTCAGGAGGTGATTGGTTCGCTCAATCGGAACCGTTCGATCGTTTCATCGCCGACCAGAATCGAAAATCCGAACCTGGCACCGTTGAATCTATACCCAACGCATCGCAGCAACGGGACGCTCAATAAGAAAAATACAACGCTCAGCCGACGAATCAGTGATATCAAGAATTAAATAAGCGCAGAGAGTGAATTGCTTTACAATCTTCTGATTTTTTTAAAGTGATAATCAACTAAGATTCCTACGAACAAGATACCTTTATTTGAAGGAAAAAACATAAAACTAAACAGAAACATTGCATTTGCAGCAGGTATTATTTTTTCGCAAACAAACAAATTTTTCGATCAGCTTTTGGAGGGAAAATGCTGCAGTAAACGTATTCAAAGTAACAGATTGTATTTTAAAGTAGAAACGTGAACGGCTTTAGTTTCGTAGAAGCCATAATTTGATAAAATAACCACAACAAGATAAATGTCTAGACATTAATGCATTTAAGGAACTCGTCACTCGTCCTGCAGTAAGCTTAAATTTGAATTCACTCAATAATCGAGCAACTATTTGAGAACATACACAATTACATACAACATCCAACTGCGATTGAGAGAAAATTCAATGAATGGTTTTGATTCCTAGAAGAGTACAGATATTGTAGCAGTTAAGCACTGACGGATATTGAAACGTGTAATAATCAATGAATTGCATCTTGATACAAAACTCGATACAATAAAGACAAAAAATATATGAAATGGTGAAATACATTAGTGACAGAAGTTGTTTTGCTATTTAAGGGATCGTTTACAAATTTTTGTTTGTTCTTTTATTTTAACAGATTTGTTCTTTCATTATACCTTGTCACTTTCTATGTTATTTAAAAAAAAAACTCAGGAACGTATAGCCAAATTGGGTAAGATAAGTATCGCATCTTCGTGTGAACTCATTTCGCGCCAACCCGAACAAAATTAAATTTCAGATCTCAATATATATATATTTTTTTTATTCCTGGATTATCGGGATTGTCAGCCTCGGGATGGTTCACCTACCGTCATAGTCACTTAAACAACATTTGGGATTTTTTGTGACTTGTCATGGGGTGAGATTTTAACTCGTGACTTTGGCGAGAGAGGTTAGATGTTAACCATAACGCTGGGATCACCCCTTTCTCTGAAACTTTCTGAACATGTGGACTTTTTCACAAAACACTACTTTACATACTCACAAAAAAATAATGAATTTTAACCAACGCGTAATATTCCTCCTCGTTTAATTTCAAGCCAAAGCAAACGTAAACGTATTTGTTAGCAATCTTTTATGCAGCATACAATATTGTTTGCAAGCTTCCATACAACAGACTAGATTCAGGCGTTATCTTGCTAAAATTTACATGAAATATCCCATTATTCTCTGCCCAATGCAGCATTCCCTTTTTGTGCATTAGATAACGCAGCAAATTAATTTTTTTTTAACTCTTTATTTATTCCAAATTTTACATTATTTTACATTCATATATTAACCTAGGTGATCCTGCTAAGTAATTAACATTTCAACCTTATATGCTATCATTTATATCTAATTGTATTAATATTATTTTTACTTTGTCTATTCAGTATTTTTAACAGGGTTCCTTTTGCCTGCGTGTAATAATAATTATTGATTTCTTAAAACTAGTTCTTATCTATAGAGAGAATTGATCATTGCAATTGAAGACTGCAATGAATTTTGTCTAAAATTATGAATTATTTTGTTGGACATTTCTTCTAGAGTCTCAACGTTTGAAATTCTATGTAATTCAATAGTACTGAACCAGGGAGGCAGCTTCAAAATCATTTTCAGAACTTTCTTCTGAATCCTTTGAAGTGCTTTTTTCCAAGTAGCACAACAACTAGACCATATTGGCACAGCATAAAGCATGGCCGGTCTAAAGATTTGTTTGAATATTAGAAGTTTGTTCTTCAAACAAAGTTTGGATTTTCTGTTTATAAGAGGATATAAACATTTTATATAGGGTAACGGGATGTAATGTTAGCCTAGCTCCTTCATTCGGCCTATGTACCAAATATGTTATTAATTCAGCCATAATCAACAAAATCATGTTGCTATCGCGATTACCGATGAATTTCAAAGCAATTGAGGCATTATTAATCAATATATAGTGATTCACATCCGTGCAATGTTCGATTTCCTTAACTTTTTAGACACCATGACTTCGCTGGTTAAGCTGAACAGATTATCTGCATGATCTTCGAATGATCTAAATTTGGCTAAATTGAACCGATTAACCGAGTAATGCAGCCTAGATGTAAAAAAAATAGTCACACGTTATTAATTATCTGTTCACATCAATAAAATAACAAAAATTTAACAAGAAAACCTTAGACCCAATGTTAGGGACATATTATTTTCTATGTACCCAACTATGGCCTATTGGATTAATAACGTAGTAAAAATGTTGTTATTGGTAAAATTTTCAATGGTAATGTATGAGTTTGCGTTTGTATATTTTTCAAATGGCTCAATAAACGAGGGAAACAAAATCTGTGTAGAGTAAATTATAATGTTTTCATTATCGAATGACCGGTAAATCATATGTAAAAATCACTGAAATGTTTCAAAGTAACTTTAGTTTAGTTTGATTGTGAAATTATGTGTTGGGTAGTGTGAATACAGCTGGCAACGCCTTTAATCAGAAAATCAGGAAAAAAAACCGTACGAAGACAGCATTTAATAGTAAATCTCTCGAATGGGACGAAGTTACATACATTAATAGACCCAATTTGGTGTCTATGGACCGACATTACATCCATATCCCTCGACAGTTTCTGACTTAATAAAATGAGTTGTGTAACTTTTTGTGATACATACTACCAAACGTCTTATTAAACGTACCTAAGCAAGTGTAAATCTAGTTCAATATCGCTCACAGCTACCATACTTCATGAGTTATGATAAAAAATGTAATCGATCGTTGCATATTAGGCTGAGTTAAGGGACACATACCCTATTTATTACATTTGGCTTGAATGCCCTCAATGTGATCTTTAAAAGTTAATTTTTGATCAAGTATCAGTCCAAGATATTTTACTTGATTTGACCAAGAAATTGGAACTCCGTTCATAGTGACCATATGACTATTACTTGGTTTCAAAAATGCAGCTCTGAGCTTGTGTGGGAATATTATAAGTTGAGTTTTGGAAGCATTAGGAGAAATCTTCCATTTTTGAAAATAATCTGTAAAAATGTCCAAGCTTTTTTGTAGCCTCCTGGATATAACACGAAGACTTTTTCCTTTAGCGGAAATGCCTGTGTCATCAGCAAAGCAAGATTTTTGACAGCCCTGGGGTAAATCAGGGAGATCTGAAGTGAAAATGTTATAAAGTATTGGCCCAAGAATGCTACCTTGAGGAACACCAGCTCAGACCAGCCTATGATTAGATTTAGAATTCTGATAATTTACTTGCAAAGTTCTATCAGTTAAGTAGTTTTGAACTAATTTCATGATATAAAGCGGAAAATTGAACTTTTTCAGTTTCGCAACCAAACCTTCAAGCCAAAAACTGTCGAATACTTTTTCTATGTCTAGAAGAGCAACTCCAGTGGAGCAGCCTTCAGCTTTGTTTGAACGAATTAAATTTGTAACCCTCAAAAAATGATGCGTATTTGAATGCCCATGGTGGAATCCAAACTGTTCATCAGCAAAAATTGTGTTTGTATTGATGTGAAGCATCATTCTATTCAAAATTATTTTTTCAAAAAGCTTACTTATTGAAGAAGGCAAACTGATTGGTCGGTAGCTAGAAGCTTCAGCCGGATTTTTGTCTGGCTTCAAGATAGATACGACTTTTGCATTTTTCCATTTATCTGGAAAGTATGCCAGATGAAAACATCTGTTAAATAGTTTTACCAAGAAAGACAAAGTACTCTCAGGGAGTTTTTTGATTAGGATATAGAAAATTCCATCATCACCTGGTGCTTTCATATTTTGAAATTTTTTAGTTATTGTTTTTACTTCATTCAAATCAGTTCCCCAAGAATCATCAAAAATATTTTCTTGTGAGAAAATATTCAGATACTCCCTGGAAACTTGATCCTCAATAGGACTTGTAAGACCCAAACTGAAATTATGGGAGCTCTCAAACTGCTTAACAAGTTTTTGAGCTTTTTCCGCATTTGTGAGCAAAATTTTATCACCTTCCTTAAGCGCTGGTATAGGCTTTTGAGGTTTTTTCAATATTTTAGAGAGTTTCCAGAAAGGTTTGGAACTCGGATCTAATTTTGACACATTATTTTCAAAATGTTTGTTCTTGAGGGCAGAGAAGCGTTTTTTAATTTGTTCTTGTAAATCTCGCCATATGACTTTCATAGCGGGATCACGTGTTCTTTGATATTGACGCCTACGTACATTTTTTAGACGAATCAAGAGCTGAAGATCGTCATCAATTATAACTGAATCGAATTTAACCTCGCATTTTGGCACTGAAGCAGCTCTTGCTCTATTTATTGAGAAAGCCAGAGATTCAAGAGCATTATTAATTTCATTTCTTGTTTGCAATGGAACATTATGATCAAAGTTGTTTTCCACAAATGTTCGATATTGATCCCAATTAGCTCTATGGTAGTTGAAAGTAGAACTGATGGAATTAGAAATGATTTCTTGAGATATTTCAAACGTAACTGGAAGGTGATCAGAACCAAAGTCAGCATGGGTAATCAAGTGACTACAAAGTTGACATGAATCAGTTAGGACCAAATCAATAGTTGAAGGATTTCTGGCTGAAGAAAAGCAAGTTGGGCTGTTTGGGTATTGAATAGTGTAGTAGCCTGCGGAACAATGATCAAAAAGTATATTACCATTGGCATTGCTTTGCGAATTATTCCATGAGCGGTGTTTTGCATTGAAATCACCAATAACGAAGAATTTAGACCTATGACGGGTAAGTTTCTGGAGGTCACCCTTGAGCCAGTTCTTTTGCTGGCCAGTGCATTGGAAAGGCAAATAGGCAGCTATAAAAGTAAATTGGCCAAGTTTTGTTTCAACTGAAACCCCCAAAGTTTCAAAAACTTTGGTTTCAAATGAAGAAAGAATGTGATGTTTGATACGCCTATGGACAATGATGGCAACGCCACCACCAGCTCCATTTAGGCGATCATTTCGATAGACAAAATAATTTGGATCTCTTTTGACCTTATGGGCAGGTTTGAGATAAGTCTCAGTTATATCAGCAATATGCACGTTATGAACTCTTAAAAAATTAAATAGCTCATCTTCGTTATCTCTGATGGATCGAGCATTCTAATTCAAAAAATTTAAGGACTTAAAATCCATTACTGAACTTCAATGTCATGACAATATTATTGGCAAATTTAATACCAGTTTGGATAGCTTCAAACATGGAATTAGTTTTTAGCATAGACATGGAGCAAAAGGCTTGCTTTTTCTAAAGCCTTAAGGTTATTAAGTTCACTTGACTTGAAATGAACTAAGTAGAGATCGTTTGAAATCCCTTTGCGAGAATCGCCAGGCCGGGATTTCATTTTCATCTTAATTACTTGGACTGGGCTAATTCCAAGTAATTTTATTAACTCGTTTTTTTATTTCATCGAGAGATTCACCACTGGGCAGTCCTTTCAAGACAACCTTGAAAAGACGCTCAGCTTTGGTGTCGTAAGTGAAGAAATTGTGGTTCTTCTGAGTAAGATACTCAAGAAGACGTTTGAATCCGTCCAAGGTTTCTGCATGCAAACGGCATTCACCTCGTCTGAAAATTTGAAGGGAATATTTCACACCTTCAACAAATGTTAAGATTTCCTTGCGAAAAGCATGGAAATCCGAAATTGTCACCACAATAGGGGGAACTTTTTCCTTTCTCAATCGAGAAAGTTTTTTCAAATTTTGATTAGATGATGGATCACTCTCATCATCTGTGAGCATATCAAATTGATTACTCACATTAATTTGATTTTCAGGCGAATCAATAGATTGCCCTTTTCGTTTGCGCTTATTTGCCATAGTGGCAGAGTAATTTGCTCCAAATCGTCGTCCAAGCAGATAACTATAAGAATCCGAGGGACCGAAGAGGAATTTTCCAATGCGATATCCAAGCCGGGTTACCCGAGCCTAACAGGTGGGATGAGTCTAAAAATTGTAGGTATTATTTAGCACTGAAAAGTGCTGTTTAAGATTTGGTGTAGCGTTAGGTAGCAATAGCACTTCCTTCAGCAAATAGAAAATAGAACCGCAAGACATGAGAGCACAATGCAGACTGACGCAGCAAATTAAATGTTTCTTTCTATCTGTGTATTTTTTTTTTCAAAAATTATATATGTGTTGTGAAAATTTTTTTTTAAAAAAATTGTTTTTGTAAGGGGGGTTTTGGGCCCCCCTCTGGTGGTGTTGGGTGGCGTGTGGGGTGGTCCTCTTTTTTTTTTTGTTTTTATTTTTTTTTTTTAAAAAAAAAAAAATTTTTTTTTTTTTTTTTTTTTGTTGAGGGTGGGGGGTGTGGGGGGGGTAATGTGTTTTTTTTTTTTTAGGGGTGTGTGTGAAAGATTGCAAACATTGTTGTAGGGCGCATGAAAGATTGTAAACAATTTCGTTGTTTATGCCTCCTTTGGCTTGGAATTAAACGAGGGAAAATTTTACGCGCTTGTTAAAATTCATTATTTTTTTCTGTGCAGATAGAGTTCAACTGTTTTTAAATGCAAGAGCCGTCAAATTGACTCCGCCCCATTGAAAAGCTATGTGTTTATGATTTACTTTCTGACTATTCCACTTAATATTTTCTGAAACATCCACTGCTATAATTTTGTACACAACTGTACGTACGAGTATTGAACAATGGTAAAAAAAATTGATGTTAATTTTGACGATCAATATGTTTCACAAAGTTCTTATCAAAAGTACAATCAATATTAGTTAACTGTTGACTGTTTTATTTATTCTGAAAAAGATCTGCAGTTGATTATTTTTGCTAATTCAGTTGAAAATTGTTATTTGCTGATAATTGAATTTAATATTTTTAACTTGCGTCTTTTATTATTTTTGAAAATAAAAACTTCAAGACTACTTTTACAAATCCACCTAAGTTTGTGATTTGTAAACAGTCACGTTTTTTTTTTAAATTTCGATCGAGATTCTCTTAGCAACAGAAAAAAAAACCTGTAGAGAATTGGTCTGTTCAACGCAAAAATAAGCAGTCACTCTCAATAGTACTGTAAGAGAAGGCACATCCTTAATATTTGAAAATGTTAAGTTCAATTCACAGCACAATTGATGCTGCAGATTGAATTTTTTTTTTCGAAAATTAATGAATGAAGGACCTGGAGTAGCAGCTAACTCTTTCAGGAACTCAATGTTCCTGTTGAAATGTACTAACCGAATAATAAATAAGAAGTAGATAAACATCCCAAACTCATATCAAGTGCCTGCAATCGCCCATGCAAAGTGGATCGCTCCAAAAAAAGGCAGTTGACATCACGGATCATCTTGGTCAACACAATTTTTTGTTTCGACCGAGTAACAAAGAGCGCTCAAGAATAAGCTTTCTTTTCCCAGCAGGTATTGTTCGTCACAAAACCCTCTCAGCTGTAGCTACCTAATCTCATTCTTTATTACCCATTATAAATGATATCTCGTTATAGTGGCTGGTCTTCTGCAGCTTCTGTAGCAGTCGTTGAAGGTCTTCTCTTGGGGAGACGACAGCATAGTTGAGCATCAAAACGCATTCTGATTCGTTAGAGACTCATTGTCCAGTCTAAAAATAATCCCGATCAAATCATATCACTTAAGCTCTAGTTGCGTGTGCGAAAGATTCATCAGCTGAGAAGATGTTCTAAGATAGTCAACGCAACGGGCTTAGTCGGTGAATGTTTTTGCTCGTGCGACGTGTGAGCAGCAGCTAATTCTGCGTTCGCGGTGCAGTTAGTAGGTCACATGTGCCGTTTCCCCGAGAGGTGTTGAGTTCCGTGTCTGTGATAAGTAGTGTTTTTTCTTTTTATTTCGAGTAAATATGACCATGGAAAGTCCACCGGAGGAAGTGGCGCATGCCAGACTTTGGTTCAACACGATCGATTATGTGATATTCTTTTCCATGCTGGGCATGTCGGCGCTGATCGGATTGTACTATGGCTTTTTCGCCAAGCAAAAGCAGAACAACACGGCCGAATACCTGCTCGGGAGTAAACAGATGAAAGTATTTCCGGTAGCAATGTCACTTACTGCCACGTAAGTATTTTCCTTCTGATTTTAGTTTAGTTTTCCAATATTGAAAATATATGCAAATATAATAATTAAATTGTGCTGAAGAAGGAACCGGAAATCAAATTGCGTCCAAAAGTAATCGTACATACGGATTTTATTATAGACTTTAGTTGGGTGAGTTCTTGTACAAGCCCGTGGAATAAAATACACGAAATTTGCTCGGAAGATCTTTAAGAATTAAACATTCCTCAAAAAGTTTTTAATAAATTGTCGTGTCATTGGAAACAAGAGTATGCTTTAGAACAGTAGTTCTCAATCTTTTTTCGGTTGCGGCCCATTCCTGGGACTTTGATAAGCTCACGCCCCAGTAATATTAAGCTAATGATTAAAGAATGCCATAAGATGAATAGAAACTAATAAATGACTAGACAAGTTTCAACAAAAGTTGCCGAGTTTGTATTCGAAGAGGTATCTGATTTGTATTCTTCAAATAGTTTGTTGAGGTTATTACCTTCAAACATCAAATAGCTTGGATGTAAATGATGGAAGAAAAGATTTGGATGAAGAATTCTATTTTTTTTCCTTGATTTGTCTGGATTATTTGTCAGGCGATCTTTTCTGTTCCAATAGTTCTACTGTTTGACTGAGATGAACCAACGTTTTTTTTAGGAATGAAGCTCTTAGTTTTCCGGCATTCTTTTTAAATTTCGACCCGACCTTAGACTAGCTCACTATGATGGCTGTGAATTACTGAGGATGTGATTTGGCTAGCACATAAATGGAACTGCTCTTCAATCTGGCACTGCAAGTTATGATTATTTCGAAAGTCACTGCTGAGTATAAGGGTGGAAGCGATTTTACAGGCATTTTTATACTGCACTTTGTTTCCATGCCCTCAAGTAAAACAGTACATTTGACTCATGTGCAGGCGTTCTACGACTAAAAAGCTTTATACAAAGTGGCCATCGGATCATCAACTCTAAAAATCCATCAGCTTTAGCTCATAAAGGGTGTTTCGATCAAAATTTGGTCGACTTAAACTTGACGCATTTCCTTTCATCGTACATTTAAAAATTGCACACCTTATTTTGAAAAGTGGTCCTTTTTTTTTGTGTAAACGAGACCTTGCGGGAAAAAGGCGGGGGAAGGGGGCAGGACCCCCCCCGTGGGGAAAAGACAGTGAGCGGAGGGGAAAGGGAATCTGGTGACTGGGGAAGGCTTTTTTAAAAATTTAACCTGATGCGTGGGGAAAATATCGTAAATTGTGAATTTTGGAGCGGTAAAAAATCTGTAATTGAACTGAACGTACCAAAATATTCTGATCTGTAATGAATGGTACTGTAAATGTAAGCAGTGTACTTCAGTTACTTATCATCGACATAGTTTAATGAACTGTAAAATAGGGGTCAATTATAAATGTCGAGTCGAGCAACTCGATTCGATACTTGTCACTGTCGAGTCGAGCAAAATCGCGCATTACGGAAGCCGACTGTATTTGATCGATTCGGTAACTGAACTCGAATGTTTACTGTAGTGTTGAAATTTACTGTTTACTGTAGGTCATTGAAATATTACACTATGCAATATATCAGGACTTTCATCAATTTGGCTGCCATTTTTGACAGTCGAAGGTTAAGTATTTACATTTCTTACTCTTGTTTTGTGAATTATACTAATGTTTATGTTATTCAGAAAACCTCATTGGGAAGCTGTTGCTAAGTTGCGATCTGAAGCATTTTTCGATGAAGTTATTAATTAATATGTGGACAAATGTCCATATCTATTTCGAAGATACTTCAGAAAAGGAGTTATCTTGTTATCACCAACTAATTTGTGCCTGAAGATAGCTATTGACTGCATTATTTCCTTAAACATTTAACATTCAAAAGTTGTTGTATAGATATGCAGTGATCGATCTCACTTTAACGATTTTATCTCAAAGTTCTCTAGCTTTCTGGTTGAGCATTCAAAGTTTTTCCTGAGCTTCTTGTACCCTAAGCGGGACATTTTTCAGAATCGAGAATTTTTTTTTCAATTTTCGAAAGATTCTCCAGGGGGTGAGTCACTCTGCCACATTGTGTTTGTGTTTCAGTTTGTTCGAAGTTGTTTCTACGTTTCAAATTATCTGTCAATAGTACAATTGAAAATTTATGCTTGTTGGCAATCATGAACCTTTTTGACGTTTAATACACGCACACTTAAGAATCATCACCTCGGAGCTTTTTTTTTTGTTTCTTTATTATAATGGCTTTCAGCCTCCTGGGCTCACACCAGTGCAAGGGGGGGGAAAAAAAAAAGAAAAAAAAAATAGGGTGGGGGGGGAAAATATATATATATTAGGTGTTGGCGGCAGATTGTGTTTTTGAGGATGTTAACACATGGTGACCGAATGACTTACCCGCAAGGATTCTTTGATCTTAGGAAGAATTCTTCAAAACTGATAAACCTCTTAAAACGAATGTTATACTTCTCTGCTAAACTTCAGTGAAATTTTCTTACCAATCAAATATCTTAAACGAGGTGAGATGGAAACCAAGGAATTGTAATTCTTACATGAATTTGTGTCCTAGCCCATAGTACGATGCGAACGGTTGGGAAGATAGTGTTCACCATATTTTAATACGGTGTCATGGGCAATGAATATCATTATGCCCATATGAATGATTTTGGTATAGACTGCTTCTTCGGTTCGTCGGTGATTATCTTTTGAATATCAAGGAACCTCTCCTGATCTTCTGCAAATCTCTTTGCTGAAATTTTGGTGAGTTTCCTCCTGAGCTTTTGGCTAGTTTCCTCATGAACTTCTTGGTATCCACTCCTGATTTTCTTGAAAAACCAAACCTTCCAGTAACATATGGTTAGTTTTTACCTGAACTCACTTACCTTCTAGACTTCTGATTCTGCGAGGAAAATTCCTCCCAAATTTTGGGAATATTTTCTCCAGAGTTTCTTTAAAATCATCTTAATCATCTTGTTCCTGAATTTGTGAGAAATTCTTGCTTGAACTAATAGGAAGTACCCCCTATAATTCTTCTTGTTCTTCTGAGAAGTATCTACCTGAACTTCTGGGAGCTCTGAGGAAAGCTAACACTTCTGGGTAGTTCCAACTAAACTTTTGAGAAAGTTTCCTTTGGAACTTCAGGGACGTCCTCTCCTGGCCTTCAGAGAAGCTCTTTCGTGAAAGTTGTGAAGAATTCCTTCTCAACTTACACACTTAGATTGTTATAAGAATTCCTTCTCAACTTACACACCTCGATTTTTTTTAACAGAAATCTGTAAAATTTTACCGAATTCTCAACATCTCAACGTTTGGTAACCCAATCTAACGGACTTCAGTGAAATTTTACAAATTCCGCTAAAATTTTTACAGATAACTGTAAAATTTCACCGAAATCCGTTAAATCGGATTACCGAACGTTCTGCTGTTGAGAGTCGGTACAATTTCACAGATTTCTGTTTAAAAAAATCTATGTTTGTATAGGTAGTGCCCTCTCTGGTAAGTTTCTTCCTGAAATTCGGGGAAGTCTTTTCCGGCGCCTATTCTTTCTAAACTTCTGAACTCCAAGGAAAATTCTATCAAAACATTTGAAATGTCCCCCCAGAATTTCTGGGAAAATTCCCTTAATTTGTTGGAAGTTTCATCCTGAACTTCTGAACTTTTGGGAAGTTATCTCGTAAACTTCAGGGAAGATTGTTCTTAAATTTCTAAAAAATTCTTGCTCAAACTACTAGAAAGTAACCCTATAACTCTGGTAAGTTTCTTGATGAGAGAAACCTCTTCTTTGGAGAGGTTCACTCCTGAATTTTGAGAAAGTCTCATTCTGAAATTCTTAAATGTTCTCTTCTGAACTTCGGGAAAGGTCTTAGGGGAGAACAGTACAAAATGCACTGGTGAGGTAGAACGACCCACTCAATAAATGTGCTTAATTCTTCAAAACTATAGTTTTAATGGAATGATACTTTATCAATGTTTTCATAAAACAGCATAACTCATAATTTTGTAGTACAATAAGGCACGAAATACACCAACACATGATCAAAATTGAACAAATCTTCATGACTGTACTTCACATGTAAATAATAGTGTTCTTGAAATAAGCTTTTACCATGCGTTAACATCCATGGTTAGTAATAAATTCACTTCACATGTATCGCTGACAATAAAAACTTCAAGATAGTATCAAAACTTCACTATAATTCTACATATTTTCAGAATATTTAGACAAAACAATGCAAGACTAAATCTGGGGCAGAACGCACCGTGGCGTTATATACGTCTACACGCTTAGAAAAAAGTACCCAGTGGAGCAGTTGAGTGTAGGAAACCAACTTTGGGTATAATCATGTTAATCTACCGCTGAGTATAAATGATTTACTTCTGGTAAAATTCTACTCAAACGTATGTAATTTGAACCCAATGGTAGGTAAACATAATTATACCCAAAGTTGGCTTCCCACACTTAAATGCTCTATTGGATACTTTTTTTTAAGCGTGTATATAATGAGGAGTTGGCAACATATCGCAACGTTTTGCTATCTTTATTCCATACCCATTGGTTGCTTGAGCTAAAAAGATGTGGCGAGATGTTGCAACCTCCTCACTTTACAACTCTGAGTAACTTATTATAGCCGTGTGTTTACCTTTTGCAAGCTGTGCATGGTATCCCAATATTGTGGTGCATCATATACCAGTGCTGTGGTGCGTCTTACCCCAATTTTGGGGTGCATGTTGAGCAATGAAACAGGCGTTTTACCCCAGTGTCGTTTTGGTATCAAATTGGAAAAGGTTTAAAAAATCACGAAAAATCATCGTTTTGAATTTAAATTACATTTGATATACAACGAAAACATAGTAATGCGCCATACCCAATAACTTGTTCCTAAATTTCAGCTTCCATTCACTAGTAATTCACGATGATGCTTAAACGGTGCGTTTTGTACCATTCTCCCCTACGAATTGACCTCCCGTTCAAATTTGAACGCACGCTGTATGGAAAATCGTCATCCCAAAGTGGAATGCGTATTGCATTGGAAAAGCCCTATAACGCAAATCATTTGAAATGAGGATGACAAACATTCCATTTTACATCATTCGGTTAAAACCTATCAATCGCTATCAGAACTGGTACCACTACGAATAAAGGATCGAAACACGCTCGCTTAATTCCGGAGTTATGAAGGAATATATCCTAACTCTTTCAATTTTTGTACTCCCGTTGCAATCCTTGCTCAACGGTTGAGGAAGTAAAATGTGAAACAATTTAATGCCGTTGATTTTTTTTTTCAAATTATTCATAAATCGCTAATGATCCACACAGTTTTGAAACAAACAATATTTTATATTTGGTTGATTGTCATACGAAACATGGATGATCGCCATACGGATCTAACCATAAGACAATCATCCGATTTCCGAATGCTTTTCGTTAAAGGGCGCAATCAATCTACTTTTCAGACAGGCCATATGTAGTTGTGGTCGAAAATCTAAAAACTTCGTCTCTACCGGCACTATCCAAAAGGATGTTGTTGGATTTAATCCAACGGGGTCAGTGGCCCGTTGTTCACGGGAATAAATCCAATCTTCGAATTGCGTGGAATGATTCATGATTCCGCGAATAAAGTGTGTTTTTATGTTATGAAAATACACCATGAACAATATTCATGATATTATGAGCTATCTTTCCGTAACGCAACCTATGCGTTACTTATTATAATGTAGACTAGAAAGGCATAACAAGATCCACGAAATCATGAAAAGTAATTGTGAAAGCATGAATTAGATTATTGAAATAAAAATCTTTATCCAAAGATGTTTAAAGAAGGTTCTCGTAATCATGAATCATCCGAGTTTAAATCATGAAATATTAATGTAAAAACTGAAAACGTTGTTTTTGAATTGAGATGGGATAAATGACATGACTCGTGGGATAAATTATGATCCTAGATTTAACACATAGTGATGTTTTTTTTTATGTTAAGTGCAATGGTGACTTTCACTGTATTGTATTTTTTTATGTTTCAAGTAAATTAACGAATAATAGTGAATTGATAAAACAATCAAAACAAACACATGGTTAATCTTCTAATTTGAGGGCTTGTTTGCTCACTGGAGGTAAGGTTGTAAGCTGGACCTATTCTACACTGATGGTTTTTATGTAATCAAAATTTCTACCTACAAAATATTTAAAAATATACTGGTATGCTTGTATGCTAAACAACAGTGATTTGGCATTTTTAAATCAAAATGGAGTTTTCTATGCTCTTTGGATTTTGCTGATATTTTATTTTTAAATGAAACAAGCACTAAAATTATCGAATCAGTTCTTCACCAAAAGGCTTTAAACTCACTCTAGCCAAATGTTTGCACTGTAAACAAATGTATTTAATTTATGAATTCTGACAAATGAAACTTTGCAGACAATTTACCTTCGAGAAATATGGGCGATTAAATTCTATAAGCTGAAATTTTAACACAGACCGGTAACGCTAGTAGCGATCATAACAATTGTTAATGGCAACGCTTGCTACGGTTCATGATATTTTACATTTATATTATGAAATCATGAACTATTGTCATGATTTCATTTGCATACTTTTTGTTTCGAATCATGCTTTTTGATTCATGACAACAGAAACGGATTTGTATCCGTGTTGATTGACTTCTGCTGTGTTGTAGAGCGACAGTTTTCGATGAACCGTAGAACCAGAGCCATAACGCGCTGCAATGCTTCCGGGGAAAACGGAAAAGGGGGGGCGGGGGGGGGAGTGGGGGGGGGTGGGGGTTGGATGGGGGGCTTTCGGGTGAGCGCGCGGGGGGGGGGGGGTGGGGCGGGGGGCCGGGGGGGGACGAGCGGGGGGGGCCACGAGAGTCGGTCCAATAGAATCTTTGTTAATCGGGGGGGATAGCGTGTCAAACATAGTTTTCGATAATCGCGTTCCGATTACTGCCGCTTGTAACTCCAGACGGGGAATAGAAGTCAGTTTCAGAGGAGCCACTGTTGCCTTAGCAGTGACTACCGAACAGTAGAACTTCCCGTTCTGTGAAAACCGCAAGAAGCACGCAGCTGCCATTCCACTCTGTCCAGCATCTACAAATGTGTGGAGCTGAATATTGTCCAATGCATCGACGGAGTATCCAAGCCAGAAGATCTGGGGATTTGCAGAAGTTCTACCTGCGGCAAGACGCTCAGCCACTTCGGCTACTTTTTGAAGGAATCATGGTCGATCTTTTCATCCCAGGAGACGTCGGAGCGAAAGATGTCCTGCAACAGAACTTTTAGATATGCGAGGAAGTGGGCGATGAGTCCGAGCGAGTCGAATATGGTCATTAGCACTCGTAGTACTTCCCGCTTTGTGGGACGTCGGCCACCCTTGAGCAGTTCGCTATCGTAGCGGTTCCAGCCAATTTTGTAAGTGAACGCATCGGTTGACATATTCCACCACATTCCTAGAAACTTCTCGGTGGACAGTTCCGTTGATAGGTTCAGACTCCTCTCTTTATCCGGATTTTAATTTCGTAGCTCGACGACAACTCTTCTTGAATTGCTGATCCAATTGCGGATTTCGAAACCGCCCTGAGCGTGGACGTGCCGAACGTCCTTAGCAACCTGGATCGCTTCTTCCTCTGTGGCGACACTTATCAGCATATCGCCGACGTAGTGCGACTTGGTGATTGCTTCGCACGCTTTTGGATAGTCGCCTCTGCATTGACATTCTTGACGTACTGCGCACTGTTGGGAGAACAGAACGCCCCAAACGCCATTACCTTTATGATATAAACCAACAACTCCCCGTTGTCATCCGTCCAGTAGAAGCATTGGTATTGCTGATCCTCCAGGCATATGCATATCCACCTGGTGAAACATCTCGCGTATGTCTCCCGTCACCTCAATTGGATGCAATCGGAGGCGCAAAAGAATGTCGAGCAGCGAACACAACAGGTCAGGGCCTTTCAAAAAGATCGAGTTCAGCGAAACATCATGGACCATAGCCGCAGCGCCCCAAACTATGCGAACTTTCCCGGGTTTATTCTCTCTCGGAAACGAAATGAAGTCGCACGATCCGGTTGTACTTGTATCGGAGAACAAGCCGACAGAGAATATAATTTTCCTGAAGAAAAAAACATAAATTTCTCTTAAAACTATTTAATGATTAATACTATTTATATTCATAATTCCACAAATACAGTGATCGCGTGAAAATGGGCTCTTAAACCCTATCCGTAATGTCGTTATGGTTTATGTTTACTCACGTTTAGTTCGCTTAGCGTTTATTGTCCTAATCGTGAGCAGAGACAAGTTTGGTGGTAGGTCCTAGCAGTTTTACAATATTACTATATGTATGTTAAAAGAAATGCTTCCGAAATTTCTTACCGGTATGAGAAGAATAGCTGGATTTGGTGGAGCTGCAGCGGATGAAACTGTTTGTGTAGGTTACCTAGCATAAGTTCAATTATTTTATCATAAGAAATCTTACCAAGTTTGTTTATAATAGTAGTTAATTGAGTATTGGATAAATTATCACTAGATTTAATCATATAATTTAAATAATTGTGCACTAGCTCTAAATAAATGCTTCAGTGTAGGATCTGCGTGTGTTGTTTTGTTTTGTATTGTCTCACCCGATGATCATTTGCATACCTATCACTGGTGATTGTTCACCGTCGTGTTGCTGTCAGTAGCTATAAAGACCTCGGTGAAAGATGCGTGCACTGGCCTAAGCCAACAGATGTAAACGAGAAAGAATGTCTGCAAAAGCGGTTGCTACCGTTTATCAGAAGCCACGACTCTCCAGCTCTGTTTTGGCCTGATTTGACCTCTTGTCACTATGCGAAATCCGTCCTGGAATGGTATAAGGTACAAGAGGTCAAATACGTGCTAAAAACAGCCAATCCACCAAACTGTCCAGAGCTTCGCCCAATAGAGAAGTACTGGGCTCTAGTTAAGCGGAAACTCTTCGAAACTAAGAAGTAAGCAAATGGTACCGATGATTTCAAGAGAAGATCGAGAATCGTCACGGCGGGCGTATCTGAGGATACCGTACGGAACCTGATGGCGGGTGTACTACAGAAAGTTCGAGAATTTTACAGAAAGAAGGATTAACATCTTAATCAACTGTTTCTAATGTAGATATAACTCTATTATTGTGAAATAGACAATCGGTTTTGTTGAATTATGTGTAATTTTTTTGTTGCTGCTATTATTTTGGTGTCCGAAATTTAACATGGACAGGCTTTATACTTTCGATTATTTTGTGTGAGGTGTCGTTGAGGGCCTGTTCATAAACCCCGTAGACTCATTTTTGAAAATTTCAACCCCCCCCCCCCCCCCCCCGTTCTTTTTCTATTCTTTTGTTTTGTGCGTGTTGGTGTGTGGGGAACAAAACCACCCCCCCCCCCCCCCCCCCCCCACAAATCTGCGTAAGTTATAAATTGTCCCTGAGCGGAATACCAATAGAGCCCCTCAGACCACACTAAGATCGCCCAAACGCTAAAATCGAAGCGGTGATGACATCTATGGATCAAAACACGGTAAAAGTGCATGGTCAGTTTCTGGATGCGTCTAACAATAGTCGTCGAAAAGGGGGTGATTTTATTTTTTTTTTTTTTTTTTTAATGAAATAATTGATATAGACGAAAGTAAACAAACAGCAAAACAATTATTTAAAATATGAGTAACTGTAATTTTTTTCTAAAACATGTCATTTACTGCCAAAATTCGCCACGCACCCCATTTTATCATAATCGAAATTGAAGAATGCAGACCAAGGAAATAATCAATTGAAAACCTCCCATTTCCATCTTTCAGACACATCTCGGCCGTAACGATGCTGGGCGTCCCGGCGGAAATGTACCGCTACGGCATCCAGTACTGGGCCTGCTCCATCTCCGGAATAATCGTCACCATATTCATGGTGTACGTTTTCCTCCCGGTGTTCCACGAACTGCAAACAACGTCCTGCTATGCCTATCTGGAGCTACGTTTCGACAAACGGGTCCGTTCGTTTGCCAGCTTCCTGTTCATGTTTTACTGCCTGCTCAACGTCCCCGTGCTTATCTACACCCCAGCGATAGCATTCAGTCAAGGTAAGTAACCCGGCAACGTGTTCAATCCCCGTTCGTTATCCATTGTGCAAACATGCTGCCCTTTGTTTTCAGTCAGTGGAATCAATTTGCACATCATCACGCCGGTCATATGCAGTATTTGCATTTTCTACACCACTTTTGGGGGAATACGGTTTGAGCAAATTTTCCTACTTTGCAGACTGAACAGGGAGGTTTATTTAATCGATGCCGTTTTATGGTTTTAGAGCTGTGATATGGACGGACACGCTGCAATTCGGAGCAATGCTTCTGGCGCTCGCCGTGGTTATGACGCTCGGAACTCTGCAGCTAGGCGGATTTATTAACATTTTCAAAATTGCCGATGCGGGAGGTCGATTGATTTGGTTCAAGTAAGTATCGTTTTACAATGTGATTACCGATTAAGAAACGGTAATTTTTCTCCATCAGCATGGATCCTGATCCCACCATGAGGTCATCGTTTTGGCTCGTATCAGTAGGGCTCACCTCAATGTGGGTTTCCAACATCGGAGTAACCCCCGAATGTGTTCAGCGGTTTTTGACTGTTCCAGATCTAGCCAGTGCTAAAAAGTAAGAATAAACTGACGACTTTGGAGTAAAAGTGGAGAGCAAATGCTAAATACAATACCATTTTAGGGCTGTTTGGATATTCGGGGCTGGGCACATCATCGTGAAGCTATGTTCCGTCTACAATGGCCTGCTGATATTCAGTAAATACCACGACTGTGATCCAGTTCACTCCGGCTTGGTTAAGAAAAACGATCAGATTTTCGCCTACTACGTGCTGGATGTAGCACAGAAAATTCCTGGCCTGCCTGGATTGTTTGTAGTGGGAATCTTTTCCGCAGCACTATCGTCAATGTCCACCATTATGAACACCCTGGCTGGAACAATCTACGATGACTTTGTGAGAACTCGCTTCAATTTTAAAGAGTCAACAGCAAGCACGCTAATCAAATCTATGGTCGTGTTCATTGGCGTGCTCTGCCTGGTGTTGGTCTTTGTGGTCGAAAAGCTGGGCAGTGTGTTCAGCTTAGCAATCTCGGTGTCTGGAGTGACGTCCGGTACTCTGTTGGGCATCTTCTTCCTTGGAATGTTTTCACCGAGAATCAACGCCAAGGTGAGAAGGGAGAGTTTGTCCTGTACTGGGATTTTCATTAAACTAGCATTTCAAACAGGGTGCATTCTGGGGAGCAATTATTTCACTGGGAGCGTTATGTGTGATAGCAGCTGGAGCCCAGATGGAAATTCTAAACGGCAATCTCAAGTACCAGAGTCTGCCATTGCGCTATGATGGTTGCTCTGGATTCAATTCCACCGGGTAAGTTTATCACATTTGATTTTATCACATTTGTGCATACATTTATAGTACATTTTCAGAACGGAAACCACTTCCTTCTACGTCGATGCAGCTGGACACGATAATTCAGAGGTGCCTTGGGTCTTCCGGTTAGGTTTCATGTACTACTCGCTTCTGGGCACGATCATAGCCGTTGTAGCGGGAACCATCATCAGCTTCATGACGGGAGGTCAAAAGCAACCCGTTCCCGAACGGCTACTAACGCCCTGGGTGCGCCCTCTGTACAGACCGATTCGCAGCGTCGACGACTACGAGTGTAAACTTACCAAGAATCAGATGTACGCGGTTAAAGAGGTGCAGAAAATTTGTAAATAGCTTTAATCTTAGATCAAATCTTTATTGTACGTAGGTCTTAACATATCTAAATTATTAAATCAGTGCTACCGTTTCTCTGGCTTTCCCAAAGCTGGCCTTACATATAGTTTGGAACTCATTCGTTGGTTGATGTACTGTTCACGTATTTCTCTCAATTGCTTGGCAATTGAAATCACTTCCTGATCAGCATCGTTCAGGTCGTTTTTCAATGTGTCATTGTAAGTGCTGTAGATCCACTCAACAGACTTTTCCACGTTTTCTTGAAATCCTTCTAAAACATGCTTTGTGTGGCGAAACCTTGCTGTATTAACCATGTCTGTCAGCATATAGATCAATCCATGCTTCACAGCAGACTGTTGTCGAAGTGTTACGAATGGGATTTCAACCTGGGGCAATGCTGCCTGAGCTGCCTCCAAGGCGATCAACGCTCCGTGACAGGCCGTTCGGCAATCCAGCACCAAAGAAATCTTCTCTGCTGCTCCAGATGACTGCTGAACAAGCTTCCAGTGTTCAACGGCTTGCATTAGTCCTTTCAGTGAAGCTCTCATCAGTAAACCAGCTGTCCTCCATTGCTCGGATACTCCTCCTAGACGGTCTCGAATTTCCCGTGCCGACTCAAGTTCTTCGTCTAGCCGTTGCTCGAGTACAGAACTGTAACTTCCGTTATTAGCCAATGCCACCAAATGATCCAATTCCAAATAGAGTGTCTGTAGTCGGTTGAAGCTCTGACGGAGGTGTACCAATCGAGACCGCGAGTGTTCAACCATATCACCTCGAAAACTTTGGGCCTCGAGTGCCATGGCAGAACGGGAGATACGCGCCATGAACTCCTCCTGCCTAGCCGCTTTCACCGGATCCTGCGCGATACCTAGTTTCAGGGCAATCTGTTGAAACATGAAATTAAATTTTCCACCATCGTTTGATCCATTATGCTAATGGGTGAAGCAGTACAACAGTCAGTAGCTAAATAAATAAATACATACACGACGAACCTTAGCCGTATCGTCTCTGCTACGATCGTAAGCCGTTGCAGCCGTTACCGGCTTGGAAGAACCATTCGTTCCATTCGGAACGTCATCCAGTCTAACATCCATCACCAATCGGTTGTCACTTTCGTAAAGCTCGCTGGTAGTACCAGCTTTTTCAAACACCGTATTCAGATGTTCGATCCACGCTTCTGTAGTCAGTAGCCGAGGTCCCGGACAAGTGCTTTCAAGAACACATATCTCTTCATCTAGCCGCCGGTACGCTTGGGGAACAGTTTCCGAAGTCTACACATTTAAGGCAGAATTTCAAAAATAAGCACAGTAGGACAAAGCAAGCTTTCTCACCTTCGGTATAGCGTTTTCCACACTATCGGAATTCCCGGGAAAACCGGCGATAGTTTTATTACCTCTCTGCACAGGTGTGCTAGGATGAGGGTATTCTTCTTCGACCGCTGAGGATGTGGAGCATCCCATGGCACATATTGCAAACGTTCTACTAAGGAATCAACTGGGTTTCTGTCGAGAGAACTTTTCAACGTACTTTTGCACGATTTAGTATCGATTGTTACGACCTCCAACAGGATTGCTTCACGCGTGGCATATTTTCACGTTAACAGCTTTAGCACTGAGCCTTGCATAGTAAGTAGAAGCGCATTTTCCTTCACTTTTTTATGTTTACTCAATCAAGTCACGGTGTTTGCTTTGTGTGTAGGTACATAGCTAGATGTGAAGGTCGAGTCATTCAATGAAAGGACTGGCGAGGAAAAATCATTTTTCACTCGTGCAGTGGGTCGCTGTTGGAACAACCGCGGGTGTGAGGTACATTTATCATTCCGGTTCAATGTAGTTGCGTGCTAGACACGTGATTATCTTTTATAGTTGGCTTTTCCGATTAAACTAACGTATAACTGGCATGGCATCAATTGCTGCTACAATCGTTTTAAGCAATTCTATGGCAGGCATATGCCTCCAAATATTAACGATGAGTGATGGAAAAAGTATTCAAATCAATGCCTCAATACTGAGGCCATATTTGATATACGGCTTTGTGATAAAGAAATTAGTCGAGGGGCAGCTAAAGAATAAATCAATTTGAGAATGAGTCACTGACCTTTAATTTTTTGGGTAGATGGTAGATGGTGCTTCAGCAGAATCGAAGAGAGTTCAATATTTTAATCCATTTGATTAGAGAAAAATTGAGTCGAAACCAAATCAGGTCTGTCATCATTACAGCAATCCTACAGGTAGATGGCAGCAGTATTAGAATCAAATCAATTAGTCCTCAATATAGTAATGATGTTCCTATAGTTATCCCATCACTTCGCAGTTCATGGTCTACTAAATGTACTTGGAAAAAACGAGACACAATGATTAGCTTGTAACTTTTTAGTGTGTGGGTAAAACCTTATGCAATTTTGACTGAAACTAGTGCAATGTTTAGTTTGAGGACCCAGCAGTGATCGGGCAGCGGCAGAAAACCGAAAACAGCTGATCCAGTGAAGACAAGGAAGATGTTGAATCTGTTCAAGCGACGATCTAACATGTCGAAATGCGATGTAGCGAAGAAGGCGGAGGTTTTCATCTGTGTCGAAAAAACGATGAAATGTCTACAACGTCAGGAAGACACCAATCCGGAACGACAAACAAAACACGGTGGCCAAACAAAACCCGCACCAGGAAGCTGCACTGAGAGTGGCTGACGAAACCGAGGTACGTCTTGATGACGACGATACTTACAGCAAGGCAGACACAATGCAATACTCGGAGCAGGAGTTTTAAGTTGCCACATCACGGTTGATCATTCCTGAGGAGGTAAGGAAGAAAAAGATGAACTAATTCGCCAAAAAGTTCATGGTTTGGTAGGCCATCTGTTATTGTGGAGAAATGAGCCAGTCATATATCACGACGGGTGAATTTTCAGTGACCATTTTAGTGCGTCTCATTTTTTTCGAGATCAGTCTTTATTAAGAATCCAGCCTCTTGATTCAGTTAACCTTTTAATTTGGGTTTAGCAGGTTCAATCAAGACTTGTGTGTGTGTGTGTGTGTATGTAACGTTTGCATTAAAAATAAATGGACAAGCATTGAC
Source organism: Aedes koreicus (assembly GCA_024533555.2). NCBI lineage: Eukaryota > Metazoa > Arthropoda > Insecta > Diptera > Culicidae > Aedes > Aedes koreicus. The sequence goes on from JAHHFK020000660.1 coordinate 341,354, forward strand.
GATTTTTCATGGGTTTACCTTCACCCGCACAGTAATCCATGAGTCCGCAGACAAAATTTGACAGCTCTATCAGTCGAACCGTGATGGCAAAAACAGTGAAGCGACTCCGTTCAGAAGTGTGCGCGTTCAAAGAACGGCCCCCCACCACGTCGAAAACGGATATCGTGCGGCACTTTGTGGACGCCGGATATGCCCGTTCCAGAATCTACAACATCTTGGCACTATTAGAAAACAATCAGAGCATCGAAAGAAAGCCCAGTTCCGGACGGCCGACGACCCTGAGCGACAAGAAGCTCCAAAGGATGCTGAAGAGGAAGACCGATGGAAAAGTGGCTACATCGCTGCGTGCGCTTGGCCGGGAGCTCGGTTCAACCGGCCAAACAGTGAAAAAGTACGAACATGAACATACATGTCAGGAAGCGGAAGTCGCGTCCACTGGTTTCGGAGCTGCAGGCAATGACGCAGCGGCAGCGGCTGAATAAGATGGTCAACTCGATTTTCCCGGAGAATCGCGACATGGTGGTGGGGATGGACGACGAGACCTATCTTACCCTGGATGGCAACGACTGGAAGGGCACTTTGTATTTTACTTCCCCCCACGAAGGAAGTGAGCTCCGAGGTGAAGTTCATTTCACACACCAAGTTCCCCAAGACGGTGCTGCTGTGGCTGACAATCAGCGAGAAGGGAATGTTGAAGCCACTCTTCTTTCGCCCCGGACTGGCCGTGAACAGGGAAATTTATAGTACGTTCATCAAGAAATACCATAAGGGCGAAGACGCGGTGTTTTGGCCGGATCTGGCGTCGGCCCACTACTCGAAGCGATCGTTGGAAGAGATGGAGCGGCTGAATATCGATGTGGTACCCAAGTCGGTGAACTCGCCAAACGTCCCCAGCTGCGTCCCATCGAGAAGTTCTGGGCCAACCTGAAGCGTAAGATCTACTCCAACAATTTTGTCGCGAAAACTGAGGAGGAATTGATAAATAAAACGAAGAAAGAACTCAAAAACATGCCTACACGCATGTTTTCGTCCGCCATGGAAAATGTTCCGGTTAACTGCCGGAATTTTTTTTTGCAAGTAAGCTCAATAATTACCTTCCATGGGAAATTTATCAAAAGCAATTATCTGTCTTGGTTCCAGTGACTCATTTCTGGTTTGCCTGGTTACTCGCGTCCAGTAGGAGGTCACTTTCACTTACACTGGCGAAAAAAAACCTAACGAAATTCATTCAAAAACCTTATGAAATTTAGCCACAAGGAATTGGTTTGAATTTCATACCTTAACCTTATGAAACGTGTTGTGTGTTGAGTTAATCTAGAAGTTTGTTTTAGATACGATAGTTGTATGATTATCATTACACAGCCTTATGAAACATTGTTATGGATTATTATAACAAAAGGATAACGCATGCATTTTGTAATCTAATGTCATGTTTTTTTTTAGTATCTTGTTCTATGTAAACATTTAAAATTATCGACGGTTATGCCTTACTGAGCCTCATAATAAATGAGAGAATGCAGATAAGATCATATTTATTTGCAAATCAATGAGTGCCTCTCTATGAACCTGGAAATTTGGTAAAAATCAAATCATTCAAAGTTTAACCCACTACGCCGTTCCACCGCTGCCGTTGCACTATAAACAATGAAAATTTTCCTGCCATATATAAGAAAGCTATGCATTTTTGTAGATTCCCACGTCCAGCAGGAATTTTATCCTCAAAAATGCAAACCAGCACGATGAATCTGTAGGGATAAAAAGCCGCCGTGACGACTAGAATGAGGGAATTGCGTAGATGAATTTCCTGCAGTTCATTTCGGTTCTTTCGAGGATGGATACACAGGTGGTGGCTACACCATATCACCAAATGATTTGAAATATTTAATTTAGTTTATAATTTGTGTGAATAGTACTACCTTGCATAAATTGGCGTAGGATAATTCTAAAGATGATTTCGCCTCGTCGTGCCATTTATATTGTTTTATAAGATTGTCTTTTGTGTTTGCTACCACCATCTGACGATTACGAAAATCATAATGTGCTTTATGGAACTGTTAAGATACACGTATAAATATCATTTTGAATAGATAACGGTGTCATACGAGTCCTTTTTAAAGTTATAGTAACCTTATGAAGTGAACAATGTGCGCGTTTGTAATGTTTCATAAGGCATAATTTATGCATTTCAAAAGGTTTTTTCGATCAGTGTACAACAAGTCCGGCATAAACGCAATACAAACATCAAATGGATATTTAATGTGTACATACACTTCCATCATCCAAGCATATAATGTTTTGAGGATGGCACGTATTTTGCAGTATCGTTCAAATTTACTTGTAATAACAATGATCTCACCGGAAATTGTTGCTGATGCTCAGTCTTCATTTGGTATGGAAAGCCGACCCCCGAGATGCCGAAGAGTGCATTTTGTCTCTACAGGAGTAGCACTCCACTATCCGGCAAATATTTTCACCTCGTCGTTTTCGAAAGAAACATCACGAATAAAATTAGAACTTAAAACAATCGTTAGAACAAAGAATATCACAGGTAAGAACCAACTTCGGAAAGAAATCTAACTTGAAGAATCACAAACACTGTGCAACGAAAGAAAAAACTTGACAGCTCTCGTAAGCTCAACCGTCCGCGGGCAGTGCTTGCTGCGATCACTCTCGCCAGATTCAATCAAGACTTGGCAACACTGAACATATTTTTTGGTAAAATCGCTTACGCTCGTTTTGTTAGCATAATTTCCGTCAGTGTTGTTCCATGAGCGATTTCACGATTTACAACCGAGAGTTCTCTACACGAGAGAGAGGAGCCACCTATCGTTTCGACAGCAGAGTGAATGTATGTGTTTTTTCCATTGCGGTTTTCTTTCTTCATTCTATAAAATGAACTATTATTGTTTGGCGAGGAAGCCACTCGTATGTTAAGTGAGTACCGGTTTGATCATTGAGTGAATAAAGCTGGTAGAACAAGATGATACGGGCAATCCGCTTGCAACTAAAGAGTGTTCCGATCACAATTTGGTCAAACAGTGATGTGTGTGAGTCGATCAAAGTTTTTATTAATAAGTCAAATTCTTTTTCTTTTTAATGTTCAGTTAATACAGAATACAGGAGAAATATTCAGCTGAGCTTCCTTTTCACCGAATGCGAGTTGCTGGGTCTTTCGTTTAACACCTGCCATAAGATTTTGTGCAGGCTCCTTGTCCACTTTATTCACCGCAGAACGCCAGTTTGCCTTGAACTGTTTCTCGTTCACAACAGCTTTTTGAGTTTTCTTAAGGTTCCGCTTGACGATAGCCCAATATTGTTCGATTGGGTGGAGCTCTGGCGTGTTAGGAGGGTTCGTGTCCTTGGGCACCACTTGAACGTTGTTGGCAGCATACCACTCCATGGCCTTTTTTCCGTAATGGCAAAATGCCAAATCCGGCCAAAATATCGAACAATTGTGTCGCTTCAGGAAAGGCAGTAGATGTTTTTGTAGGCACTCGCTCAGATAAATTTCTTGGTTGACGGTTCCGGTCACGATGTAAACGTTGCTCTTCAAGCCACAGGTACAGATTGCCTGCCACACCTGATATTTCTTTGCGAACTTTGACAGTTTAATGTGCTTGAAAATGTCTGCCACCTTTCCCCGTCCGGTTGCCGTATAAAATTTCTGTCCAGAAAGCTGTTTAAAGTCTGCCTTGACGTAAGTTTCATCGTCCTGTACCACGCAATCAAACTTCGTCAGCATCGTCGTGTACAACTTTCGCGATCGTGCTTTGGCCGACGTGTTTTGTTTATCGTCGCGATTTGGAGTAACCACTTTCTTGTAAGTCGACAGTCCAGCTCGTTTTTTAGCTCTATCTACGGTTGAAGGCGCCACTCCCAGTTTCTTTGTGACATCTCGGACGGAAAGGTTGGGGTTCTGCTCGAAACAGCGGGCAACTGTTTTTGTCGTCGCTGTGGCCTCCGGCTTTCGATTTTCCCCCCAATCCAGCTTTCCTGGCTGTCGACAAACGTTCACCGAACACTTTTAATACGTTGGTAACAGTTGATTTAGCCACATTCAACAATTTCGCCTACTTGGCGTGAGAGTAGTTTGGATTTTCCCCATGCACGTGCAAAATTTTGATGCGTTGCTTCTCTTCCTGAGCGGTTCCATATCATTTCAGCAACGAGTAATTTTCATATTTTTTGATTTGCATGAAACCTTGCATACAAGTTTTTGGGGAAGAAAAACGCTTTTTTGTTTTTTGGGTGGTTTTTTTTATTTTTTCTTTTTTTATGAGGGGGGGGTAAAAAAAAAAAAGATTATATTTTAATAAAATTGTTTGGAGGGGGTAGGTTGGTTGGGTGGGGTGGTGGGGTGGGGGGTGGTGTTATTAATTGTTTGGGGTGATAGAAAAAAAAAGGATGGAAAAAAAAAAGTTTTTGTGTTTTGATTTTAAAAAAAAAAATTAATTTTTTTTTTTTAATATTTATATTTTTTTTTTTTTTTTTTTTTTTTTAGTGTGCACAGTAGGTTGTTCTGGAGAAAAATAGGTTACAATGAAAAAAAAATTTAAAAAAAAATTACAATTTTCAAAAAAGCTATTAAGTAAAGTCAAAAAAGTTTGTCATCCTTATTTTATGAAAGAACATCAAATTTGCAAGCAAAAAGTACTTAGATAACATTTTTCTAAGATGCACCGTTTAGAAGATATTACTGATTTAATATTGATTTCTTTGATAACTTAATAAGTTTTGGCCCTTTTCGGATGTATTCCGTGTTTTTCCAGTTCCATAAGTATTTTTTTCGGAAAGATTGAAAAATTTTGAGTTAAAATGACACTGACAGCTTCAAGATTCGAGTGAAATTCTCTGCCTTAAAAGTATTTTGAAAAACAAGTTACAACATCCCACTATCAGGAACAATGATTTCTTCCAGATATTTTTGGTGTATTGTGTTGAAAATGTGCATTCAACTCTTGCATATCGCCTAACAGTTTAATCCATTTAAACTGGATGTGTTTATACTGTGCATATTTTCTCTCTATTGCCGAACATCGCCACAGACATCAAACCGATGAGACAACTCGATTTCGAGATACACCTTTTTGAGAACTGCAAATGCAAGCTCCTCAATTAGCAAGATTCAAAAGAGCGAATTAAGCTTATTTTTCAGGGATGGTGATTGTGCGCAAATAAAAATAACATTATATGTTGGATATCATCAGTTTATTTTTATTCCTGTATTTTTATAAAATTATTGTTTACACAACTTTCTTAACAATATCGAATATTTTGGCATCATTGTCAGGACAGTTTGAATAAAGCTTTGCCTTTATTGTATTTTCTGATAGAGGAAGAAATGAGTGGAATTTTTGAGTTCCTTGAATTGTTTTTGCATTATTATATTGATTATTTAGCTGCAAAGACATATTTTCGTATTCTTCTGTAGTAGAATAACAAAATGACAACTTTGTAAGTTCTTCTTCTTTTCGTTTGTTTGCCCTATTAAACAACTCTCTTGCAGTCTTTATCGGGTGTTCGCGTTCTTTGGCTAAACTTGCTCTGGTAGCCATGCGTTTGGCCTGGCATTGCATGGCTTATATCATCGTCCTCAAAAAAATTCAAAACCAGTTCTTTTGTTTCATTACTCAAAGCTTTTCCAAAGCTTGAACCTTGAGATGAATCAAATACATTATCTCTTTCCTTTCTTGCATCTGATGCCATATTTCTACTGGTTTTAAATTCGTCTACAATTTTTTGTACTGACCATGATTTTGGTAACAATGGTAAAATTGATAGTTTTTCTTGCCTTGTGGCTGAATTTAAAAATTTAATTTTCATATTTTCTATGACTTCATCAAACTCGTTTGCTTTTTCTGTTTTAGCGTCTAATTTAAAAAGCTTTCTTCGTACACCTTCGACGATTTCAGCGCACTTTTTTTTCAGGATAGTGAACATTTTTAACCTTACCAAAATCTATAGGCGAAATACGAATAGCTGCTATTCCTCGGTTGAATATCGACGTCTACAGGCATCGTGAAGTCTTCATTTGATTGAATTGTGCTTAGCGTTGACGCTGATGGTATCGTGACCAAACTTTCATAGCTTTGCGAATCAGGTACATCAGGTATGGTCTGAACAGTTGGCATCCTTGAGCCGCCGGCTATGCTTTGTTCTTCGTTTTGGGTGAGGTGAGCTCTTGAATCAATATGTAGACGGCAAGACGAACAAATACGAAAATCCTTGGTGTTCAGTGTGGATACCTTGGAAAATCCAATTGATTTTAGTTTTTGGATGATATCGCAGCTCTTTCGAACACTGAATGTCTTTGAATGGGCGAATACATCTTATTTTACTCATTTTGTAATCTGTAACATAGAAAATATTTTCCAATTGTTAGTTTTGTACGAAAATATCACAAAACATATAATTAAAATGTGTATTTAAAACTTACCTTTGCACCAAAACGTGTTACACTTTCCTTTACAATTATTATGTTATCAAACAACACTGGATCCCGTTCAAAAACACAGGATTATGAACTGAAATTACTATAATCACTATGCTACTAGCAACCTTTCTGCATTCACTGTTTGGTAGATACTGGATGAATTCAGAAACGAGTCAGACATTATTATACAGCTCACGGGTAGAAATCATAGAATGCTGGGTAAAGACTGTTGGAAGTTAGGTAGAGTTGAACGCTCAGGTATCGTCGAACCTTCAGGTACGAGTTTGGAGAGTTGGAGCGAGGTAGATTTGCTGGCGTAGGTATATTGTTATTGAAGAAGATTGTAAAGAAGAAGAAACGGTCATCGACGGAGCTAGCCTCGTTATGGCCAGCGTGGCCATGGTGGACTAGTTCCAACAAAGACCATGTTTACAATCACCAACTGTACGTAGTACAGCTAACTGGTATCTAATTACCTGTATCTAATACTCGTTAGCACGTTTTCAGCACAACGCACCAAAAATCACTTGAAGAAATCATTGTTCCTGATAGTGGGATTTTGTAACTTGTTGATCAAAATACTTTTAAGGCAGAGAATTTCACTCGAATCTTTAAGCTGTCAGTGTCATTTTAACTCAATTTTTTTTTAATCTTTCCGAAAAAAATACTTATGAAACTGGAAAAACACGGAATACATCCGAAAAGGGCCAAAACTTATTAAGTTATCAAAAAAATCAATATTAAATCAGTAATATCTTCTAAACGGTGCATCTTAGAAAAAATGTTACCTAAGTACTTTTTGCTTGCAAATTTGATGTACTTTCATAAAATAAGGGTGACAAACTTTTTTGACTTTTCTTAATAGCTTTTTTGAAAATTGTAATTTTTAAAAAAAATTTTTTTTTCATTGTAACCTATTTTTCTCCAGAACAACCCACTGTGCACTAGATAGAATTTTCAGTCAGCTATAACATAAAGATAATTAAAAAATTATTGACTTGTAACTTTTAAGAGAAAATCTATATTTTAGTTCAAAACACAAAAACCAAACTTTTTTTACCGTGCATATTTTCTCCATATAGCACCAACAATTGTCTAAAACCTCGCCGAAGACACCAAACCAATCGGACAAACCGTTTCCGAGATACAATTTTTTGAAGATATCATGTGCATTTTTCATAGGCCCTTCTCATAAGTAAGGCTAGATTCAAAATGGCGAACCAAGTATGCAAAACGGCGTTTTTCTTCCCCAAAAACTTGTATGCAAGGTTTCATGCAAATCAAAATATACAAAAAATAAAAACTGGAAAAATTTCCCACTTGTTCGTGGAATCGCTCTCCTTCGACGACATTTTGTTAACTGAAGTGCTAATCTCAAAATCAAAATAGAGGCATGATGCTACACGCACACATCTTCAAAATGAGGGGTTTGCAAAAAATTTTAATGCACGATGAAAGGAAGTGCGTCAAGTTTAAGTCGACCAAATTGTGATCGAAAAACCCTTTAGTGCAGTGTTTGGAAATGATACTGCTGAACCATCATGTGTCTGGCTTCTGATTGTTCATGAACATATTTTTCGAATGATTGAAAGGATCAGCTACCTCTGCCGAATAAGAGTATTCAGTTTTGTAACAACGAATGAATGAAGCCCCCGTTTTGCCAACAAAACCAATAACTTAAATGATCATTACTATGAAATACCCCGTCGATTTGGAATATTTTAGCAGTTTTGGATTCAGAAACTCAACCACTTTCTCATAATTGTCCCAGTTGACCGTTCGACAGCATTTGTCGCCGGGAAAATCTGATTTTCGGAACCGTGTTCTGAAAATGGTGTGAATATCAGATTTCAATAGAAAATTTACAATGATGATACTAAAACTCGTGGAATAAATACACAAGAATGTGTGTGATTGCCATTTGACAATGCGAAGACATGATCCTGGAACGGTTACTCCGGAGCAGGTTCCCATGGGGTCACGGATGACCAGAAAACTATTTGTATTGAACCTTAGCAATAGGAGTGTCAAAAATCTTGGAATCGTTCCAGTAGAAAGTTTGCCTTAGTTATAGGACCATCCGGTCACTTGACTTTGGAGTGGCCAGTTCTTTTATTTTATATTTATTTTATTTCAGGAATATGGTTTGAGTTCACACTGAAAAAAATTTGCTTATTACTTGTAAATTCAACTTCCAAAATATAGACCGCATCATTGTGAATGTAAAGTTTTCATAAAAGAAAACCAGGCTCGCGTTTCTTACTCTGCACTGGCCACTATGAAGCTACATAACTATACAGTTGTACAGATTTAAATTTTAAACACTACCAGATTTCGGTTGAAACATTTTTTTTTCTTCCGTCCACCAAAGGCAGCAGCCGCTGAACCAATGTTTACATCAGCTGAATATGAACCAATCATTATACGCAACAGTATTGACAGAAAAGCTTCAAGAAGACAAACTGATCCGATACAGAACGAAAACAGAATACAGAAGAACACAAATGATCCTAATCGAGAACGTTCAGCAGCAGAATTTACTTTGACCTCGTATTTGTCACTGAAGACTAGTGTAAAAATAATTCTTGTCCCCTTTTGTGCGATGATTCTTAGCTTATGCGAGTAGGCAAGTCACATAGGAGAAAATGATTTCTCTATTATCATTCAGGAACAAAAAGCATGTGAACCATCGGTGACACACGAAATGTGCAAACACTGGAGGGTAAGGGAAAAGTTTAAGAACTCTCCTACCCTACGAAAAATCAAGCAAATTGAAATGAAGATACAAAGAAAACATTGTAATTTACTATGTTTGAGAATAAAAAAAAATCAAAAATCACTGTATGGTCTTTTTTATTTGAGAAAGAAAGTGTATTTATATTTTTCGGAGCAGTCTATAGAACAGAATATTGATCCATAAATCTGAAAGCGTTCTAAAAATAAACTTGTTCCAACACCATCCCACATTTTACTTGTCTATATTTTGATGGCTAATTGTTGGTTGATAACGATATCCATTTAAAAAAAAATTATAGGTGGGTTATCGCAAGGTTAACGTAGGGCGTGTGTCCCTTCTAATGAAATTTTCTACATATTGAGCGATTGCTTACGGTTGTCAGTTCGGACTTAATGAAAAATTTATGTCGAATTTACTACTCTCGATTTAATGCCTCGGAGCGGGGGCGCCCCGGCGTATTGGTTTACATCCATACCTCTCACGCCAAAGTCACGCATTCAAATCTCACCCCCGGACAAGTTACGAAAAACACCCAAAGAGGTGTTTGAGTGACTACGACGGGAGATGAACCAGCCAGAGCTGAAAATCTGAATAAAACAGAAACAAACAAAAAATTAATACCTTAAACAATTCAAAATGTACTATTTTGAAATAATGTGCAATGGTTGTTTAGGATATATCACGAACATTTTACTTAAACACAATCTCTTTTATTGTAAAATTTAATTGGTTGTCCTAAGAAGGACGGTGGTTATGATACGCTTTAAATTTAATTAATATCTTCGGCTTTTTTTGGCCAGCAGGACACCATCATGTGCTGTATTCAATACAGCATAGTAATTTATTGAACTCCTCGTCGCTGTGAATGGCGGACCGCAACATAGTTGGGATGATTCTAGTAATCTAGTTGTCACAAACACCGTTTTCCGCTGGAAGATGCCCGTCTCCGGTATGGCTTCGGAAGCGGATGCCACCGCGCGGATTATCGATTTTTACGACCCATTGCCACGGCAATAGGTCGAGCGGGGAAACTTGCATACCTTTGCAGTGCTTTCTTTTGGCTTGTAGGTGAGCAAGCGCAGGCGATAATTTGCAAGCCAGACGTACAATCGCGATAAAACGGACGAAATAAAAAAAAATCTTCGTAACAAGAGAGCGAAAAACACAACCGTGCGTACCGCTCAATCGAACTTGAATATCCTAATGAAAGCATTTTAGTTCGAATCGTGTGCTTTATACTGGCGTTGATAGCATTACCTACAAAGAAGAGAACACGAGAATGCAGTAGGAAGCTAATTTCATAAGAGAGATTACTGTTATAAAACCAGACACCGGTAACAAAGCAACATAAATATACAGCTGAGAGGGGGGGGGATCTATGGCTGTATTAAATATGGAATGAAACCTAACGGAATAAAATGAAGAAGACAATTTGAACAACCCGTTTTTGAGGATCCGGAAAGGGAAAACCATATTTTCAAACTGTTCATATGCAGATTTGTATGGGAGCAAAAGTAGGTCATTTTTAAGTAAAAAGTTGAACTACTTATACTAATAGTACTTAACTGAAAATTGAATCAAAATCATTTGCAAGCTTTCCTGATCAAATGGTGTATAAATAAAGTCATTCTGTTCATTAAAACGAGAGTTGTTAGCGTTCAAAAACTTTTCACTTTTGCGTATCGCTCTCATTTTTCAAAAATTTAACATGACACCCGGTATAGAAAAGAAAAACGTAGTCCTGCGTTAAAAAGATATCCTCGCATTCTTTTAAACATCGGTATCATTTCACTGTTTTGCAACGCGATTCACAATATTTGAAAGTTTTTCAAAATGCAATTGCAGCTCTGTAGAAAAAACATCAAGTTGCAAATAGGCTCCACGCTTGCGCTTTTTCTTTTACTTTGAGGTACATAACCAAACAAAACTATCCCTAATTTGTTTTAAGAGAGATTTTTATGCTCTATTGAAACAAGTTGTGTCCAATGGATTTTAATCTGGGAAGCTGGGAGACCATAATTTTTGTCCAGGAAATCCGGTTAATTGCCCCAACACCACGCTAGAACCACATTCGCTGTGTGTGATGGCTTACCGTCCTGCTGGAACACATAATGGTCATCTCCGTAGAGTTGTCGTAGACTTGGTGCAACAAAACCTCCGTTTTGTAGCATGCCGTGTTGATTTTACGTTTTCCTTTTTTTTACATCGGCTTGGCTATTTTCCCAGGGAAGTCTACCTCGCTTGCAACTTGCCCCCCAAACCATCACTGGCGCTGCACTTTGTAACCGAGGAATGATGATTTTAGGTACAAGAATGCTTGTGAAGCTGCTCCAGCACAAACGGTTTCTCGTCCGAATAAATGCAGTCGTGACCAGCGTGCCGAAAGAGTATCAACTTGGTTCAATCAGCAAATCGAAGGTTTATGAGAATTCTATTCAGCTAACTTTTTAAGTAATTAGCCGATCTTTCTAAAGGGTGTTCCGATCAAAATTTTATCGACCTAAACTTGACGCATTTCCTTTCATCGTGCATTAAAAAATTTTGCACACCCCTCATTTTGAAGATGTGTGCATGTAGCATCATGCCTCTATTTTGATTTTGAGATTAGAACTTCAGTTATCAAAATGTCGTCGAAGGAAGAGAAAAAACGCATCAAAAATTTTACTCTCACGCCAAGTTGGCGAAATGGTTGAATGTGGCTAAATCAACTGTTACCAACGTATTACAAATGTTCGGTGAACGTTTGTCGACAGCCAGGAAAGCTGGATCGGGGGGAAATCGACAGCCGGAGGCCACAGCGACGACAAAAAGAGTTGCCCGCTGTTTCAAGCGGAACCCCAACCTCTCCGTCCGAGATGTCGCAAAGAAGCTGGGAGTGGCGCCTTCAACCGTAGATAGAGCTAAAAAACCAGCTGGACTGTCGACTTACAAGAAAGTGATGACTCCAAATCGCGACGATAAACAAAACACGTCGGCCAAAGCCCGATCGCGAAAGTTGTACACGACGATGCTGACGAAGTTTGATTGCATGGTACAGGACGATGAAACTTACGTCAAGGCAACCGGACGGGGAAAGGTGGCAGATATTTTCAAGCACATTAAACTGTCAAAGTTTGCGAAGAAATATCAGGTGTGTCAGACCATCTGTACCTGTGGCTTGAAGAGCACCGTTTACATTGCGACCGGAACCGTCAACCAGGAAATTTATCTCAGCGAGTGCCTACAATAACGTCTACTGCCTTTCCTGAAGCGACACAATTGTTCCGTTCTATTTTGGCCGGATTTCGCATCTTGCCATTACGGAAAAAAGGCCATGGAGTGGTATGCTGCCAACAACGTTCAAGTGGTGCCCAAGGACAAGAACCCTCCCAACACGCCAAAGCTCTACCCAATCAAACAATATTGGGCCATCGTCAAGCGGAACCTTAAGAAGACTCAAAAAACTGTTGTCATCAAGAAACAGTTCAAGGCAAACTGCAAGGCGGCAAGGCGTTCTGCGGTGAATAAAGTGGACAAGGAGACTGTACAAAATCTTATGGCAGGTGTTAAACGAAAGACCCGGCAATTCGCATTCGGTAAAATGGAAGCTTAGCTGAATATTTCTCCTGTATTCTGTATTAACTGAACATTAAAAAGAAAAAGAATTTGACTTATTAATAAAAACTTTGATCGACTCACACACATTATTGCTTTGCCAAATTTTGATCGGAACACCATTTAGTTCGCACTTAATGTCTAAGCTTCTAGCAGCATTCTTATCAACGTCTAAAGAAAACTTTGAAGTTCACGAAAGGTTCATTCAAGAGGTTGTAGAGAATGCTATTCAGCTCAAAAAGTACCTCAAACGAACTCAACAAAACCAAAAAAAAAATACACACATTTCTATTTGACATTTTTGTTCTTCTCTAATCCTGCCGCAAGTTTATTTTTAAAGTGCTGTGTTGTGAAATGATGATTGAGTTCAATTTGATGATTTTTTTAAATTAAATTAAATTTTGCATAAATACTTACTACCTAGTCTCCAACTCGAGCCCTCCTGTTTAAAACCGGGATACTTACCACTGTGCCATATGACCGAGGAGGGTTATGCTATGATTTTACTCGAAGCATTGATTTCATGTAATAATACTTTTTTGTTCCCTGTTATCTTATCTGAACCGAAAAGTCACTGATTAGTTCATTTAGAACTCAATCTGCACTACAATTTAATTTAGTTTACCTTGTTGAGTGTCAGCTTCATTTTTCACATCCAATTTAGCTTACAGTTTTTACGATGGTAATAAAATAAGCCGTTCTTTTCATTGCTTTTGAAAACATAATTTTATTGCCCATGTATCTCGTCAAACTTGGACCACAACTTCATATGACTCTTCAAATGTAAACAATCTTTTTGACATTTTTACTTTGTACTTCAAAAAGTAGAAAAGTAGTTCAACATAGGTGTATTGTGAACTTTTGCGCTAATTAAAAGTACGGTTAGTATTTTGATTCAACTTGATGTTAGAGATGTTTTTAAGTTTAAAACAAGTTCTCAACTAACAACATATATAACTTGAAGTTTGAATTGAATAGCAACAAGAAACTTTTCAAGTTGCATTAAATGTTAATGACACTTTAAAGAAAATTACGTTCTGCCTGTACGTGAAATGTCTTGTTATTCAGCAGAAAACTTCCATGAAACTAAATTTCAACTAAATGTGAACTTCTGAGTTCTCATCTCAAGTAAAATGCGAACTTTTGGTTGCTTGGGGCGTCCTTGCCGAACGTGACCGAGTGGACCTCACACGGTCCGCGATCAAAGAGGTCTCCTGGTATCTCTTGAACGTATACATACAGTTCTGCACAATCCCAAGAAATTTCAGACGCCTGAATATATCACCGGGTCGACCACCGTTGAAAAACAGTTCACGACGGTTTCCCGTTATCGATCGATCGATATAAAACAAATCAAAAAACAATTGATAGCCATTCAACACCAGGCACATCCGTTAGAATATACATGTACCTAAAGCTGACACTAATACTTGTACAGAATATGTAATGTATAATTTACACAATCATGAAAAATTGTATTCGAACTTATTGAACACCGTGAAAGTCGAACATAATGGTGGCAACTATTGACACCATTTGATGATGATGATTTAATACTACCATCTATTGTAGCAAGGTAACTTCCCATAGCAGTGGAATAATCTGAAAAACGATTTGATCAGGATTCTATTATTGTTTGTGATCATCAAGCTCCTGTATGAAGGGCCAAAAACGTTTGGGCGGACCAGCAAGCAGATACACTTACGCGAAACCCGCGAATATAGGGGAAAGAATCTCCTTCCAAAAGCTAGGTCACACAGACAGCACTAGAATCGAGCCCTCGTTTGACAGAATAAACCCAATAGATGGGGTCGAAGAGCCCGCCCTCATTCCGCGAAATGTGAACAATAGGGAGGAGGCAGTCCCATGCTCCCTATCCAAATCGTTTTACTTGGGTGCCCTGATGGTCCCTCCCTTTCCCCCGTTATGTGTTATTTAATATTTAGTATATTTTGTACACGAAAAATTAGGATACCATTATAGACAAGAATGCTAATTTATTCAAATTTTAAACTTAAATGGTACATCCAATGGATTGTTACTGAAACATAGATAAAAATTAGTTATGTATTAATATCCTTCTAGTCCTGGAAAATCTGAAAACAGAATAGATCATTCCAAATATCTGAGATAAAATTTCAATAAAAGATATTATTTTATAAGACATGTTGTAATATTTTTCTTTATACTGTTCTAGTAACATTTCAAAGGTAGCAATTGGAGTGATCGAAGAGTCCGGTTTGATGATTTCTGAAATAATGGCTACGTTACCATAATACCACTAAACACAATATTAAAATATAATCCTACATTGCCAGTCTTTTATGAATATAGTAGTTGAAGTTTAGAAGTGCAATTTTATATTAAATGTTATGCTGAAATGCTGAAAAACAAATTGAGCCTTTGATGCCTGTCATGTTGCTCCAGGCTCTTACTTGGTTTTGGAATGCAAAGATGATTCTAAAGCGTTATTATAAATAGCATTTCAAGCTTATTGCTTTCACAAATTGCTTATTGCCTGCTCTCAACTCAGTGTTCCAAATGCACTTCCACAGTTATTAATTGAGAGCTTTCGATGCCGATGATTCTAATGCGTGCTGAAATTATTAATAAATTGAAAATGGAAAATATGCAATATGACTTAAGGTACATGATGTTCAGTCGTTTCCCCTCACTTCGCTATTGTCAGATTGACAACATTGCCCAGGCTACGCCAACCAGCGTCTCCATGTTTTAGCTGGCAGTCTTTTGTGATCATATGACTCGTGGAGGCGTGAGGTAGGAACTTGTGAGGACGAGAGGTCGGTCGCACCCTACTTCGAAGTTGTCAACTCACCATTTGAAGCCCGGCAACTATTGACACCATTTCACTAAAAACTCCGCTACTGGAGTTTTCAGCAGACGTCTTAACGTCTTTTGCGATTACAGTCTAACTCATTCCCTGTCCGTTTCTAAAAATAAACCACCATATTTTCCAAAAATAAAAAAGTAGCACATGAAAGCACTTTATTTCAATAAACCAAAATTTAACCTAAAAAATGTGCGTATTACATCACTTTCTACGAAATAAATTAATCACGAATCAGTTACAAAGTCTGAAGTTCACTGTGTAAGTTTTCTCATAAGAATCGTACTGCTCCTAAATCTATCACAAAAAAGTGCTAGATCACTACCTGCTTTCTTTTCGCGATCTGCAACTGCATGCTTGACCGTCTTTCCGCTAGGAAAAAGAAGACCAGGACTCACACTTGGAAGATCCGTTTCGGGAAAGTGGCAGTGTTTCGATATCTTTCCAGCATCAAATCCTAAACCTACAAAATGTCTACCGGTTATAATATCTTTCGAAACATTGCTGTGCTGTAGCTTATTAAGTTAATATTTTAGGAATATATTCGTTCTCGCAGGATAAGTCTTATCGGGATTTCAATATTATCTTCTTTAAAATATGTTCACAGTATCTAGTGTTTAACGATTAATTTGTACCACGTTACACTGTCATCGGATAAAATTTATCAAAAGCTATGCTCGTACAGAAGATAGCTCTGCAGTTCGTTTGGGATGAACAGGGATGGTACAAATTCGGGAAGACTGCGGCCAAACATCCTTCGAAAATGTGCACGCAGGCGGGCCTTGAGCGGCATAGGGATGGTGGCACGTTCCAGCAGAAGCTTCCGTTGTTCGTCATTCAGTTGCTGATTTCGGCGCATCATGCAGGGATCGAATTCTTCGGCTGCCTCCAGTATTATCCGGAACGAGTCCGATTTGGGATCAATGCCGTGTAGGCAGTTGAGCAGGCCTTCGGGATCGCGGAATTGGGTCTTCAGGATGACCTGTTGGAAGACGATAATGTAGTTAAACGAGTGGTTATGTTAGGTGGTAGGACAAGAAACCTACTCGAGCTCCGTATTTCATTAGTAATCGAAGTTCTTCCGGTTTCACGTCGTCGTTGCTAGCTATCAGTTCGGCAAGTGGGGGTCTCAAAACGGCATTCGTAGCAATGTCTCCAATTACACGGATGTTCGGATCGGCACCGTACGACAAGAGCATCTGTGGGAAGGTTGAGTTCTTTGAATTCGTGGAAAAAATAAAACATAACTAAGACCAAACCTTCATGATTTCTACTCTGTGGGGGATGTTATCGGCACAGGCTACATGCAGGGGAGATCCGATGATGGGACTACAACGATTCACGTTGGCGCCGTTTTCCAGCAGAATTCGCACTAGGGTTGGATCACCTCGGAGCACCGCCAAATCCAGTGGGCTTGGTCTGTCTGGTTCCGGAAGTGGCGCCGGAATGTCCACTCTAGCACCCTGTTTGATGAGCAGTGTGACCAATGAAGCATTACCTATGGAGTAGAAGAAATTTCCTTTTGTTAAAAGCATTTGGTCGTCAGTAGTCAAAGGTCAAATTCTATAACTTCGGAAGCATAAGCGTTTGCTATTCAAAGAAAGCGATCAAGTCAACAATTTTGAGCTCAAGTACAAGTCTAGCACAGTCTTTGACTTGAAATTGAAACATACCATCGGGTAGATGGAGCCCTAATAGTTTACATATAAAACACATAGCATAGATCAGTATTAGATTATTGAATGCAAAGCGAAAAATAAATAAACTGTATTATTACCTGAGAGAACGGCGTAGTGCAGAACAGTTCGATAATCATTTCGAGCGTCGGTCATGGCATTCACATTTGCACCGTACTGAAGCAACAGTAGAACAGAATCGAAGTTTCCGTTGGTGCGAACCGCTCGCATCAACGGCGTAATTCCAGATCGGTCCCGGGCCTCTGTATTTGCGCCGAACTTAAGCAACAGTTCCAAACTTTCGATATCGGTGGCCAAATTGATTTCCGAACCAAAAAAGTAACGCTTATTTGGATCGGCTCCGCGTTCCAACAGAAGCCGTGCGACCTCGTAGTGCCGATTCCGGAGAGCCAGGCGAAGTGGTTCATCGCAGAGCGTCGTCCTGGGATACGGATCATCGGTAGGTTCACGGTAGTCTACTTTAGCTCCTCCGTTCAGCAAAATTTTGGCCAAATCGTAGAAGCCATGCTCTGCCGCCAGATGTAGCGCACTGTAGCCGACTTCATCGATGGCATTGACTTCAGCATTCCGCACCAAGAGTAAATTGACGGCCGCTTCGTTGTTCTGCCATACGGCATAGTGTAGGGGGCGCAGTCCCTGGGTGACCTGTTCGTTTACTTTAGCTCCACAGGCCAACAGGATACGGAGCTCATCCATCGGAACCATCCGGATGATGGCATCGGCGAGGGCCCTCTGCAGAGGGTTGGCCGCGCACTCGGCCGGCATGGTGATTACACGTCCTGGTGAGGGAATAGAAAGGGGAGAATTGTGTCAATGTTTTGGGTTTTTGTTTTTTTATTTGTCATGTTCAATACATGAATTAAAAAAATATATTTCACATCCTGTAGCAAAGAACTAGCAATGATGCACAGATGGAAAAAATAATGATAACAGTATCTTAATACTCAGTGTCAGGAATATGTCTTGGCCATTTAGCCGCTATGGAGCCATTTTACTCCTTCTCATTGTCCAAGCCATTTAGCTCCCAACTACCTTGGTTGAGCCATTAGGCTCCCAACTTACTGCGCCATTCAACTAACACCCTCTACGCAATCGAAACGAGTAGAATTCTCCGACGGAGGATTTCCAGCAGTGGAAGTTCTCCCGAAACCGAACCACGGTTAGCCATTTAGCTCCCACATACTGATGCAATCGACTCGAGTAGTCCCTGGCTGCGGATCTACCATACAACGACGGAGAGTTCCTCGACGTTGGAACATTCCCCGTGACCGACAACCCGCGACCTCACGCTACCGCTCGCTACAGGATTCTTCCACCATTTTCGCTGTAGACCCGACATAATTTTCGTAATGCCTCCGCTAATCGCGTTCCACGTATTTTCGTAGCGACACATTCTGTGGACGACGTTTTCTAGGCTGGTATCCACCCCGATGGTATCAAGGATTGTGCGTCGTATTGAACCGAACCGTGGGCAGTCAAAGACTACGTACTCCAGTGTCTCTTCGACGTCTGCGCATTCCAGACAGAGAGGGGACACCGCATGTCCGAATCTGTACAAATACTTCCTGGAGCAGCCATGACCTGACAGCAATTGCGTCAGGTGGAAGTTGACCTCACCGTGTTTACTGTTCATCTACGTGGAAACGTTCGGGATCAGCCGGTTCCATTCATCGCATTATCTCATTCCTCTTGCCACTTTCTCATGGTGTCAGTCCGTGTTCTTCTTCGAATTCATCTGGTGTCTCTGTTCAAATAGTACTCCAGATTCTTCTCCAACAATAATACAATGGGGATTATGCCGGGTAAATATGACGCAGACCGCTTCAAATGAAATTGCCCGGTAGGCGCTCACCACCCTCATGCTCAACAACTTGAATGTACTGTTCGAACATGATCTATTTATTGATGTCTTTATTGCTGGGAACCAGGCCGGACTACCATACCGGAGTACTGACGTTGATACACTAGCTAGGAGCCTCCTCGTGCTGCTGCTTATCATCAAAATGTTGCGCATGATTCTGGTCAACGTTGTGGTCGCTTTTGCTGCCTTTGACAGGCGTAATGGAATGGCTGTTAAAGTTCAGTGGATCGTCGATTGTCACGCCCAAGAGCTTGAACTCACGCCTCGAGCCGATGGTGTATTCTCCGACCGTGATTTTCACCTGTTGCACTGTTTTTCTGTTGCTGATCACCACCACCTATGTCTTGTGCTGGGCTATCGCCAGTTTTTTCGACCACATCCAGTCTTTCACAGTATCTATCGCTTCGATTACGAGTACTCCCGACTACTACAACGACAACATCGTCCACGAAACCGACAATCCTCACTCCCCTGGGAAGGTCCAGCTTTAACACTCCATCGTACATCGCATTCCACAGCGTCGAACCGAAGATGGATCCCTGAGGAACGTCCGCTGTGATTCTCATTCTTCTCTCGGAACTTACCTCGGAGAGGAACGACGGTGAGTTCTAGCAATAAATTACTGTCCACTCCTAGATCCCTCATGTTGATGGAAATTATCTGCTTCTGACAAATTTCATTATTAGATATCATTACTCCGCGCATATGGAGAATACAACAATAACAACAATCAAAGTGTAGAAAGCCCACAATGGGGGAATCCATTAACTCATACTGGTGGGGACCAGTATTTGCACCACTCACCGTCGTTCCTCTCCGAGGTCTACAAGTAGTAGTATGATGAGAGGAATATTTTGTGTAATAGGTGGGGGGTACAAAAAAAAAAAAAACAGCAAGTGATAATTTCTCACCTATGTTAGGCATTGGGAGAGGGAAATAAACAGATCACTAGAACCAGAACAACGCATTAGGTAGTATAAGAGCACGATCGGTTGCATTCTCTTTTGCCAGTCAAGGGGGTATCCTCCCACTTGCCTACCCCGCATCAGGGGTAGCTTGGTAAAAGATTATGCGCCCGATTGTATACTACCTTCATATACCCTCCGCTCGTTTTCAACTTGTACCTTTCAATTGTCATAACCTGCCGTTAATCTAAACGGAACTATCAATGCTTTCTCTTCAATTCTCTTAGTTCTAGCAATAAAGTACTGTCCACTCCTAGAGCTCTCATGTTGATGGAAATTATCTGCTTCTGAAAAAAAAAAAATTCCATTTCTTAATTATTCAAGTACCTAAGTAGAAATTATTAAGAGTTCTTTGCAAATAACATTGTATCCACTATATTGCAAAAAAAATCGTCAAATCTTGATTATCTGATAAGTTTCCTGATTTTTTACGGAATTTCTCATTAGAATAAATAGATTTGAAGTTTTTTTTTGTATTTAATAAACTTGCTTTCTAGTTTTCACAACACGAATAAAATCTTCAGATGTTTTTAAAAAGTTTTGTAAGGTTTTTGATGTTGCTGCAAATTATAATTGATTTTTTTTTATGTTTGAAGCATTTAATTATAAATTCAGTCCATGAATTCTTCCCCGAACGTCTAATGAACCTTTAAAAAAGCCGAGGTATTAAAAATAAATTTCAACTCTTATGCATTTAAAAATAATTAACATTAATGACAGCTTACATAAAGTATATAATATTTGACTTCTTACATAAAGTATATGATAATTAAATTTATTTTCAAATTCAACTTTTTAATTTTTCTCATTTGTAAAACTTTTTATTCAGTAGTCTCTCTTGATAGACACTTGATTTCAAAGTTCATTGATTTGATAAATTTTTATTAAAGTAAAAAATCTACACGAAATTAAACTTGCAGTTAGTTTTTTTTTTATGTTTGAAAAAATAATAATAATAAATCTGAACAGTTTTTAACAGTCCCATTTGTACTATATTTTTCTTAAATTGATTGTAAAGGGTGTATTCGATAAAAATGGCACACAGAAAATCTTCTGTAACTTTTGAATCGTATAAGTAAAAAACCTAGAAATTTGAGTAGATTTTATCCATAGTGTATTATTTACATCTGCCAAGTTTCATAGTTATACATTCAGTAGTTCCAGTCATGTCGTCGAAACAAGAAATTGTCCGTGAGAAAATTTTGTGCACTCACAATCAAAATCCAGGGGCGTCCCACCGGTGGATTGCTAAAAGGCTTGGAATTGCAAATACAACTGTGTCTCGTGTAATAAGAACCTTCAAGGAGCGTCTGAGTGTCCAAAGGAAGGAAGGGAGTGGTCGTAAAAGTGGTCCAATGGACAGTAAAATGGCCAGGAAAGTCGTACAACAATTCAAGAACCGTCCAAACATGTCAATTCGAGATGTCGCTAAAAAGTCTAAGGTGTCAGTCGGTTTTGTGCAGAAAACCATGATGCGTGCTGGGTTACATGTTTACAAAGTGCAAAAAGCCCCAAACCGGAATGAAAAACAAAACATCACTGCGAAAACCCGCGCCCGGAAACTTTACACGAAGCTGCTCACCAAATCCGGTTGCATCGTGATGGATGACGAAACATACGTCAAGGCTGACTTCCGTCAACTTCCTGGGCAAGAATATATCGTTGCCAAGTCGAAGTTCGATGTTCCGGAGGATGTTCGAAAGAAGAAACTATCGAAATTTGCAAAGAAGTTTCTAATCTGGCAGGCGATTTGCGGATGTGGTGAAATAAGTGCTCCCTTAATCACTTCCGGAACAATAAACGGTGCGATTTACACGGAAGAGTGCCTTAAGAAGCGTCTTTTGCCATTCATTAAGAAGCACAAAGGATCAACTCTGTTTTGGCCTGATCTAGCATCCTGCCACTACGCTCGAAACGTATTGGAGTGGTACCGAGCCAACGGAGTCAATTTTGTGCCAAAGGATATGAACCCACCAAATTCACCGGAACTTCGTCCAATTGAAAAATTCTGGGCAATTATGAAAACCGAACTTCGCAAACATCCCAAAACTATAAAAACAGAGCTAGAATTGAAGAAAATTGGGGTAAAAACAACAAAAACACTGGGAAAATCGGTTGTACAAAATTTGATGGGTGGAGTGAAAAGAAAGGTGCGGGCATTCGGGATGGGAGACGAAATTGAATAAAACAAATGTTGTAAATCAAAACTCATTAGTAGTTCTTCATTCCCTGAAAATTTCAAGAATTTCCGATAATCAGTTTAATTTTGATGAGTATATATGTGTGTGCCATTTTTATCGAATACACCCCTTAGTACATACATCAAATATCAGCAGGACTTCAAACTTAACCATTCTTCAGAACTTTTGAGAATGGTTAAGTTTGAAGTCCTGCTGATGATTCTTAAAATTTAACAAAAGTTTCTTCACATACTTTAAAGCTCCTAAGTACTAAAATTTATTTTTAAACGACGCACAACATCAGAGACTGGATAGTCAAGAGAAAAATGAATATGGTTTTTGACTCAGGAAGTACCAGCACATCGGAGCCAAGCTTAATGAATCACTCCTAAAAACATAACTCACGACGAACAACCCCCAAAAATAGTATGTCAAAATATCACAGCGGATCAAAACAAAGACATAGATTATAAGGGCTGTATTGAAAATAAGTTATCCACATTTTTTTCTTACAAATCATGTACAAAAATGATGTTTTATTCAAAAATTAATTTTGTTCAAAATGATTCTTTATTGTACGCGATGGAACTTGAACATTGCAGTATTATTAATCCAATGCGCGACATTTTGGAAACGAAGAATTTAAACCGTGCAAACAAATACACAAACGAAAAATGACAGTCAAAAGCATAGCATGCTATGATGAACACATTAAAACTATCACAAATACACGCGAACTACGCAAATGAACGTGGATAGCTAATTTTCGATACATTCCTTAGTACCGAAAAGCTCAAGAATATAATTCAAGGTGTACTTGGGACCAAAGGCTGAGGGAGATTTACATACAATATTCTCTGCGTGACTGAATAACTCTCACGTCATCAGTCAGCTATAAATAGAAGATATGGTGAAGCTCAAAAAGCTTTTGGCTTATTTTCAAAACATTAAAAATGATAACACAACTTAAGGATGTTTGAATATTGAAGGAGCTTCAAAAAAAAAAGCCCTGAAACATATGAGAAGTTAAAAAGTTTTCTGAGATACTTTTTATAAATATTGAATGCTTAACGTCAACCATTAAAACAAGCCAAGTTTATTTGAAAAATAAAATCCTTTCAGAATATTTTTTTCCGTCGGACTATTTCCTCACATAGTGACAATCACCGACGCCAGGAATACAACTTTACCACCTGGACCCTACCTATCGACTCATGAATATGAGCCGGGACCAACGGCTTTACTTCGCTTCCGAATGAAGACGTGACCAGATTTTTTCGCCTCAGAAAAACCACCGACGTCGACTGGGATTGAACCCAGACCCACTGGGGTACCAAGTAGCAGTCACGCTTACCACTACACCACCGACGCCGGCTCATTTTTATTTTATTGTAAATAATAATGTCTGTAAAAATCTGTAACTTTATCGCAATGTCTGTATAATGTCTGTAATCTGTATGAGGTCTGTATGCATGATCAAATGTCTGCATAAATACATACATGTCTGTATATCTGGCATCCCTGGTAGCATTGTCTGATAGTTCATTTTATGGACTGAATACATGAAATATCTGGTGAAGTGTGAGAAAGGTTCAGTTTCACCATCGGTGGATTAAGTCGGATCTTTGTTTTGGTGTCACAAGTCAAATATTTAGTAAGACATTTGATCTATATAAAACGGACAACCCTAGTTTTCATTTCCACCAGAAGAAGCGGCCAACTATGAAGATAACATTGGGCAAGACAACGTTGCTCTAAAAATTCAAATTTAGTTTGAAAATAAATCTTCCTGTCTAAATTGGCATTCTGGACCACTGTGCATTGCAATTGAGGAAGTCTGCAAATAGTAGACGAAGTACGCGATCTTTCGAAGAATATGCAGTTATAACGGAACTTATAGAAATATATTCAAGCCAGATTCCTTTAAGACGTACAACCAAAATAAAGCTTTCAGAAAGAATGTGCATTAAACAATAAGTTTGAAATACCAAGAAAGAAAAATAAGAAGGCCTTCGAAAATGGCGAAGAAGTGACAATGTTTTCATATCATTACAGTCATCGAACGATGACATTGTTGAACCAAATTACAATTTTGCACCGACCAGTTTCGTTGGGCTTTGTTATAAATATAACTAATCCATGTTCTTCACGCTTCTACGTCAGACATTAGGATTGTTAGCATCTGCACTATCAAGTTGCTCGCCGATCGCCACAATCACTCATATCCACTCTCATTGTCTCCCGTCCGGCATGTATTTTCGTATTCGGCAATCTCCCACTCGCACCGTGTCGAATTGAAACCGCAAGTGCTCAACGGAAAATTTGCCACCAGTGCCCCACGTTTGACAATGTCGTCAGTCAACTTGCTACAGATGAGACACATTATCTAACAGTTTTTCTTTTGTTACACATGGCAGACCAGTGAAAGAACTTTTCCGTGGATTTCTTCTATTTCAGGAGTAAATAACGTTTCACTGACCTCTCTCGTTCATCATGATGCTGCTGCTGCTGCTGCTGGTGCTAGTTTACCTATATTGGATCTTCCAAATTGGTAGTTGTGAGTGAGTGGAACGTAGAATCGCACCGATGTGAAGGGGGATCGTTTTAATGAGCTCTCTGCCAACACGTGCAGTTTGTTATTAAACAAAGGATTTTTCCCGTATTGCGCTTTATTGAAAATCACTGAACTTTGTAACTTTGAACGTTTTTTTTTTTCTCTCCCCTTGAAGGGTATGAATATGAAGAAATAGTTAGCAGATTTGCTTGCACCGTCTCTGTTGGAGCAAACATCGACTACTGGGTGAGAGCAAAAAAAAAAGACGAGAAATCGTAATCTCTACGAGAAAGAGAGAATCAGCGATGAACATCGTTTTCGTTCGCGTTTGCAATTTGGATCACGATGAATAGCTTGTGGTTCGCTGATTTATAATATCCTGTTCATGAACATTTTATTGGCTTTGCGATTTTTAATGATAGCATTTTTATCATTAAAGCCTTTACTCAATTTCAGAGTATTATAGAGATTAATATATGTCAAGTCAGTCTCGAACCCTGCTGGGTGAATTACTCAGTATTGCTTCTGGCAATCCACGATCATCTGGTCGTTTCGTTTGTTTGTGTATAACTTTTCGCGAAAATGAGTTTCGTTTTTCCTCATCTCTTACAGCGGATCAGTGTTTGTGGTAATTTCTAAATTTAGGTAACCGGTAAACGCGTTCCCTGCACACAAGCATAATTATTCTCCTTATAAGCGGTAGATTCTTTGTTGGCAAACAAAACCCAAAAATGACCACTCAATTTGCTAAGACAGCTGATTTGCCGAGCAATTCATTGCGCAACGGAAGCTAGCACATTTGATTTGTATTCAGCAGAATGTCGTCAAGAAATGAAAACCTCTGAAGGACTACACATTCCGGCATCCCAGACAGACAGCTTGTCGACGGTTGGTTTTTTTTTGCGATTTTCCTTCTGACAAATGCAAAACGGTTATCCCCTTCCACCATTTATACCCATCATATACCCATCAAGCTTTCATTTGCACAGCTAGCAATTTATAGTTATTCATCTCGCTACACCTTTGAGCAAAGAAGGTGCGCAATTCGCAATCAACATGCTCCAAGGATAAAAAAATCAACCGTACCGGTCAGTAACTCACTAAGATCATAATAAAATAAAATTGCGATTGCGAATAATAATAAATATTTCCGATTAATTCTAGGAAATACTATACGCTGTGCCATGTTTGTGTGACGGAGCGTATGTAAATACCGCGCATTCAAAAAGAAAATGAGGTCACATGGTGAGCTCTACGAAATGTCACAATATTGACAAAAAGCAGCCGCAAATAATTCTACCTAAAGCGCAATATACCATTCTTGGACGTTGTAGCCTAATGGCGAGCGTGCTATGACGTTCCGTCCAAGAAGATGGTTTTATTGTTTTTGTTGCACGCTTACGCACACTCTGGGCAGAAAATTATCGCACTTCGCGGCACATGTGTAAGGTCAATAACTAGACTAAATTTAGATGTCTAATCCCGGAAGATTGAAAATGCGACGGAATTAGACGGTATGGAATGGTGGTCCAGCCGAATTTGAGTTTTACTGAGCATTTCAAGCACCATGCGTGTCCATAGAAAAGATGCACAATTGGCTGATTTTCTCTCAATATGGTGATGAGTGGTGCGATGAAGCATTTAAAAATTTGCGTGAACTTAATACTTGGTCTGAAATTTCACTTCTCCTCATATTTTATTACTTCGTTTTTTATAGTAAGATGTTTTGACTATTTTTGGAAAGTTAGTTAGCATTTCCTGACTGTAATGAGTTATATTATCACGAAAGGCCATTGTCCCGCATGCCCAAATCTCCGAATGATCATATCCCTGAATGACCAGTACCACGAATATATTTTTTTAGCTCTAGCTTGTCACCAAATTACAAAATTATAGGTTATCAAACAACACGAACTTTCTTGATGGACGAGCCGAACGAAGGACAGAAGTCAATGCGAGTGACAGCGGGCGTTCCTCAAGGCTCCAGTATCGGTCCAACTCATTGGAACGGGATGATCGTTGGGTTCGTGGATGACGTGTCAATGACGTGGATGACGGTGATGGGTGATACTCTAGAAGGAGAGGAGATGTCGGTCACTGAGACCATCGACGCAACCAAGAGCTGGATGAACGGAGTCAAGCTGCAGATAGCCCACCACAAAACGCAATGAACGCAATAGCGAGGAGCAGTTGACTCGTCATCGGCAATGCGGTAGTGGGGTGTCTGCTTGGGGTACAGCGCTGGAAACCATGCGTAACTGTGAAAAACTGAAGAGAGGTTCCAACTGATGGTCGTATGAGGCAGTATTCGTTATCGCCGGGATGATCCCCATCTGCATCACCCTGGTAGAGGATATCGAGTGCAACCAGCCAAGAGACACCAGGAACGGGTGAAAGATTGTGAGAATTTAATCGGTAGCGTGGTGGCGAGGACAGTGCGAACCTGTCAACGCGGGTGAATAGAAAGAATGGAGAGATGTATTTCCACCTGACACAGCTCCTGTCAGGCCACGGATGCTTGAGGAAGTATCTCTATAGATTTGGACACGCAAAATCTCCACACTGCCCAGATTGCCTGAACAGCGAGGAGACTGCGCCAAATTTTGTATTTAACTACCCGTGAATCGAAACAACACATTTTTTTTCGGACATTTTGTTGCCTGATTCTTTTGTCGTTTTCAGTTCATCTCCTAGCCAGCTTCGATCAACGTTTGCAAGCGGGATACCGGGACGCACAATTGCCGCTAGTCTTGAGAAAGCCCCTATTCCGCTCAACGCAGTCGAGCTCTTCCTGCCAGCGACCAGCAGCCGTTCCGGCCCTGCGGTTGAGTTGGGAGACGGAGTCTTCCGGATTCCGAGTAACGGCAAGTATTGTCAACCAAC
This sequence comes from Aedes koreicus, assembly GCA_024533555.2. NCBI lineage: Eukaryota > Metazoa > Arthropoda > Insecta > Diptera > Culicidae > Aedes > Aedes koreicus. Next base: position 369,106 of record JAHHFK020000660.1, read on the forward strand.
GGACACTTCCCAGTGCTAAAGGGCGAACACGAAATTATTGCGACACATTTAACAGGGCATAACTTTTTTACCATTGGGTAAAAATCAACCAAATTTTGCACACTTTCTCATTGATGTGTATTGTTTACATGCTGTCAAACTCGAAGTCGTGTTTTTCGATTCAACGAAAATGGAGGTGAACCAACGCGAGTCGAGAGAACACATTCTTTCCAAACACCTGGAATTTCCTGACCTGTCGCACCGGCAGTTGGGAAAAATGTTGAACATTCACCATTCAACCGTCTCCAGAGTGTTGTAGCGGTTCCAGGAGCGGTTGACGTTGGACCACGGCAAAGGAGCTGGAAGAAAACCGGGACCGGAGAACAAAAAGACGGAGGGAAAGGTGAAGCGGATGATTAAAGCAAATCCCAACGTCTCAAGCCGTGATTTGGCTAAAAAGATCGGCATGTCGCAGAGCTACGTCCAGAATGCAAAGAAGAGAGCTTGACTACATACATACAAGGTACAGAACTTCCCAAACCGCGATGCGCGGCAACAATTGACGGCTAAAACTCGGGTACGGAAGCTCTACGAGAAGATGCTGACAAAATATGGCTGCTGTGTGATGGACGACGAAACGTATATAAAAGCTGATTTTAAGCAAATTCCGGGGTTGGAGTTTTTCACCGGCAAGAGCAAGTTCTATGTGGACGACAAATTTAAGAAAAAGAAAATGTCGAAGTTCGCCTCCAAATATCTCATTTGGCTGGCCATCTGCTCTTGCGGACTGAGGAGTGAGCGTTTCGTGACAAAGGGCACAGTAAATGGCGAGATCTACAAATCTGAGTGCTTCGAGAAGCGCCTTTTGCCGTTCTTGCAGCAGCACGACGAAGCTCCGCTATTTTGGCCAGATTTGGCATCATGCCACTATTCTAAAAGTGTCCTGGAGTGGTATGAGGCCAATTCTGTCCATTTTGTTCCAAAGGACATGAATCCGCCAAACTGTCCGGAGCTGCGCCCGGTGGAGCAGTACTGGGCAATGATGAAGCGGGAACTTTGGAAGAGCAAGAAGACAGTCAAAGACGAGAAGGTCATGTTAAGAAAATGGAAAAAAAAAACTGAGAAACTGGTACCGGATGACACTGTAAAGACTTTGATGGAGGGCATCAAGCGAAAATGCGTTCAATTTTACACTCAAGGCTCCATCGATTAACTTTTCTTTTGATTTTTGAAGTAAATATATGTATAAAACTACCCTAAAATTTTGGTTTGATTCTAAACATTATAAGAAAATTGGCATGACATTTTTGGTGTCGCAATAATTTCGTGTTCGCCCTTTACTGCCCTGCAACTGCGGAATTCGGATATCGTCATCTACTACCAGAATATTGGTGAAATGAACGGCCTTATGGATGATTATCGGTTAGCGATCATGGATCATTGCTATGACATTATAGTCTTGACTGAGACTTGGTTAGATTCTCGGACTGACTCCCTTTTCTTAAATTAGATCGCAAAGATTTTATCGCACTCTCTGTTAATGGGGTCTCCACTAATGATCCAAACACAATGATAACGGATTCTGAACGGCAACGGCAAACGGAGTAAGCCTGCTTGTCGCGAAGAAAACAGGCTGGATCCAAGCCGATTCTAATTCGACATATCGAAGTCATTTGCAACAACTGTCAAACTTGCCGTTTGCCGTTCCGTTTCCGTTATCATTGTGTTTGGGCGGTAACATTGACTGGAAACTCTCATTTGCCTATAGTTGCCCAGCACACAGCAGTGTGTTTAATTTGCATGCTTAGAACACCTTCTCTTTCACTTGTATTACTATACCTGTTTTGCTCATGGAAAAGTTACTCAATTTTCGTAAATTGTTGATCAGCTCAATTTATCTCAATAAGGTTATACACTATTTACGAAAATTGAGTAACATTTCCATGTGAGGAAAAGAGAAAGGCACAGAATTCTACTCAGTTCTGAGTCAAATGAAACGAGGGTGTAGAACGATAACAAGGGATGATCATTATAAAAGCCTCTCCAAACTGCAGCGTTTTTTCTGCCGCCGCCGCAGCGAAATCGCGGCGAAAAAATCGCCGCGATGAGACTACATGGCGGCTTATGGGAGCGCACAAACCGACGCGATTATAAAACTGCAGTTTGGGGAGGCCTTAATATGTGAAACCGCAGCGCAAGGCTCAAGAGGATGGCAGCTTACGTTGATCAAATTTTGCTCAGTTTCTCATTAGAGTGTATTGTTCACATCCGCTCAGATGTGCCAACAATCAATATGCAACTAGCGATTTGAAATTTGTTCACTGTTGTAGAACCCCTTGGTCCGAAGTACACCTTGAAGCCAGCACCTAACTATACATATTTGCGCCTTTGTTTTGACTTGCTGTGTTATTTTGACAGAATATTTGAGAGTGTGTTCGTGTGAGTTCATTATTAGGGGTGTATTATTAAGCTTGGGACCGAGCTTGGGACCGATGTGCTAGTACTGACTGAGCCAAGAAAAAAATCGCATTTGTTCGGGACCTACTGGTCTTAGAGTTAGTCTATGGTTGTGCAGTTGTTAGTGGAATTGTGGTCGAGAGTGAAGAAAATCATAAAACAGTTCGCGAAAGGATTTTGTTTACCCACTTGCAAAATTCTGGATTGTCGCGCCTTGGGAAAACTGATGAATTCACATCATTTGATCGTCTCTACAGGTTCCAGCAACGGATGACAGTGGACCATAAACCAGGAGTGGGATCAGGACATTTGCCAGCAGAGTGTTTCCAAGTTTAAGCAAGTGCTAATGCCAAAAAATACACGAAATGGGTATTGATACGTCACAATTGTTTAATGCTGATGACTCAGCAGTATTCATCAAGCCTATTGCCTCTAAAACGGTTGTTTTGTGGAATGACAAAACAGCCTACGACCGGAAACTGAATAAGACAAGGAACATGTTCATGCCGTGTGCTAATTTTGATGGCTCTCTCAAGCTCAAGCTGATGTTCATTGCCAAACCGGGAGATCTCCATCACGGTGCGAAAAAAGACTTGCCAATTTCCTATTATCCATCTAAGAAAGCTTGGATAACTCGGGCTTTGTTTCGGACGTGATTCGAGAATGAATTCATACCAGCTGTGCGAAAATTCTGTCATGAAAAATGCCCAGAGCTAAAAGCTCTGCTAGTTCTGGACAACTGCTCGGCTCGTCATGACGGATGTGACTTGTAGCACAGAGAACAGACGTTCATCTTCGGTTTGCTACTTGTATAAAACTTTAAACCGACATTTCAAATGTATGTCGTTATGCTCCTGGTAGGCGGCGCTGCAGTTGTGCGATAACTGTCATGTAAATGTTTATCAATAAAAAACCTAGCACATAATCTGAAAAAAAAATTGTGTTTCTCTGCACTTGCTTCTTATACCGGCTGGCCATATTAACATTTACGCACGTTTTTCAAGAAAATATATATGGGCCTCAATGTCTGCACAGAAACAAAAGCGTTCACGAAAATGAAAACGGACCGTGAACTAGTTCACGTTTTCATGATTTTTACCCGAAAATGTGAACTAGGTCCCGATTACGTGATTCAGTTCACGGTGTATATTTGCTTGTTCTCAAATTCATGACTGCTGTTCACGGATCCGGGAACGGATTTTGTTCCGTGTGTTATCTGTGCTTGTAGAGTGACGATGGACTGATCTACACTCATAAAAATCGACACGTTACTTCCACGTGAAACGCACGTAATTTTCGTCCACTGCCAAAACCAGTAATAAACCCGTGGAATTCACGTAAGAGCTACGCGATTTCCGCGTAAATTCACATTCTACGTGAAAATCACATAAATTTTACCTGATTTTCACGTACAATTCACTGGACACGTAATGTTCACCTGATTCTACTGAAGAAGATTTGGTTACGTGTTCAGGTGGAAGTTACGTGAAATTGCACGTGAAAACAACGTGTCGATTTTTTTGAGTGTAAGTAATTTTTCTACCACCAAACGTCACCAGCGACTGTCAACCAGGCCGTTATAAATGCTATCAAGAGACGCTACAAGAGAAAACTGATGCTGAAGCTGGTTTTGGAAGGTGAAAATTGGTCGTACGATCAACGGTTAAAAAATATTTCGTTGAAAATGTGTTTTTATAAGTTGGCAGCTTCGTGGGAGGAAATAAGCACATCTACGATCAGAAACTAATGGAATAAGTTAATTGACGAGTTTCTAGGATTTCACCATGATGAAGGTCCAGACTCCACAGCAGACGAGGTGCAAGATGATTCTGATGATATTAGAACACTTGTAGATGCAGCCGGCAAGTTCGTTGGAACGCGGACCGATAAAGATGGTTTCAATCGGTGGTTGAATGACCAAGTAATTGATTCAGAAGGTAATTTGGAATGCAAAATTAGTCAGGTATAAATCGATGAAGAATTTTGTGAGGGAAAACTCCAAGGTTTCGATAACTCTATTGACGTACAAGAAGAGTGGCTGGAGGATTCCGATGAAAATGTTTCAGGTAACATATCGGCTTTCGAGGCACCAGAAGAATCATCATCAAACAAAGATTTTTCTCTCGTACTACCGTCACTCGACGACGTTATTCAGTATGTTGAGAATGGTGTATCGGAGGTGGCATTGGAGAGTTGCAATGTCGAATCTTGGATGTTGTGTAAGGTGTGATTTCATTTATATATGTTTTTAAATACTTTTGTTTAAGAAAAGGGAGTTTTGGTCAATAATCAAGGATCAAATCCCAAAACTCATTTTCTCACCCCCTTAAACATTTAACGTTTGGTTGTCAACTTCAATGTGACATGGTATTTTGGCATCCAGTTGGTTTTTTATCCAGTCATGACCGATCTAGCGGAGTCCCAACTAAAAAGCTGCCCGATTAAAAAGGTCCCAACCAGCGACTTGCGACTGTATAGCCGATCTACCAGTCACTCCAAAGTGTCACAATAATTATCGACTCACCCTTTAAACGAACTTTCGTTTCTACTGTGGTACTTAGTCTGGGGGAACTCATGAAGTATGTGGTAGGCAGAACTTCCATTTTCTAATCATCTCACATGAATGTCTAATCAGAGTCTAAGGTTGCTCTTCTTCATCATGACGTGACAGATTGTTGAAGTAATCTCCCTGGAAAGGATCTATCTATCCCTGTCTGACTTTTTTCAACGCTGTCAAAAACCAGTATATTGGTAACTTTAAACCCCTGCCGAAGCCAAAGGGTTTAGAAGAAGTCAATTAATTGATTATCAGCTGACTGGAGTATCCAACAGTAGTAGCCACATGACCAAACTAGAACGATATGGTTTTCTAATCTTTTCGTGATGCAAATATGTCTGAATGAACCACAAGGATATTACTAAGGAACATTTTGGAACATTCACGTTGAATAAAACTGGAACCATTTTTTTATTTTTCCATTGTATCATATTATGCTCTAGAACCAAATCAGACATTTTCACTGCAACCAGAACAACAATCGAAAACATTTTGGAGTCAAATGGAATTTCAATAATTATTCTTAGTCTATAAACTGTTGACTCAACAAACATCACATGCTGTATAAAAGACAGTTCAATTCAGCATAAGGTACACCGGGGCAAGTTGAAACGCGGCGTAAGTTGTAATGGAACGCATATCTTCTAACGGAAGTTCATGATTGCCTCTTGCGCTGAAAATTTGACTTCAATTTCAGCGCCATCCTTGGCGCCAGTTAGGTTGTTTGTTAAATCTTGTTAGTGTCTACGGCGCACACTTCTTTATGATCCAAAGAATAGTACGCCGAAAACGCGAACCAGATTAAACATATCACCGAAGTGGCGATATTTTCAACGCAAAGGGCAATATCATTGTGATTATTTTTGACTATATAAAACATACCTGAACGCACTCTTTGACTGTCATAAAGGATTATTATGAGCAGCTGAACGTGCCCCTTCAGCTTTGTTTATTTTCGTTGCTGCGAAAATTTATCAACAACATTTTTTCGCTGTGCTTTAACTCCAACTAAAACGTTTAAAACTCGATATTTCCCAAAGTGTTTTGCACAAGATAAGTAAGTTGAGATTAGTTAGTTTGAGACCATTGAAAACTTTGGCTTCATAGGTATTTATGCGGACCAAATTTTGCGTTTCAACTTGCCCCAGATATTTCACCTCACGTGGAAATTCGAAACGCGTACAAATGGGCAAGTTGAAATGGTGAAGATGGCGAACGAAAAAAGTAACATTGTAATTTTTTGATAACATATACATACGATCTGTTACAATTTTTGTCATGATTTTCATTTAAAATCATCCATTTAAGATACCCATGAATGTGTTCTTGTTTAATTAAAGACTAACAGGACCTGCCAAAATGATGGAAATATTCCATAAGCAACATCTACCCAGAGTAAGTTGAAGTTCAACCATACTTGACTTATGGCGCAGACTTTTCTCCCTACTCAATTTTGGCAATTTTAATATACCGTGAATTTTGACTTTAAATTTGAGAAAGTTCTGCTCCCACGTGATAATAGCATAGAAATTTTCAAAAAAAATTTACGTATCGTAGGCATTTGCCAACCAAGCCTGGTTTTTGAACTTTTGACCAACTTACACATTTTGTCACAGTTTTAATTAGAAATGATGTAGAACTCAAAGCCTAGCCAGACATCACATAAAGGAATTCATCAAGATAAATCCTAATTATCAATACTCTTTGTCTTAGAACTAAGCAACATGTAAATGAAATCTTAATTTGTGGACTTACAGAATACTAATCACTGGCAACCGAAAACTTAAAAAAGTTCGTTTCTATCACAGCTTTCCAGTTTTTTTTTTCACTTATTACTGCACTTGGTTTCAATATTCAACACTTAATAAAAAAAAAAATCACAATTCGTTCACCTTTCTTCTAAATGCGCTGCTAGCTTAGGACAAAGAAATCACTTTCAGAAAATGCTATTCCGCAGTGCAGTTATTTCGCTCCAACTCGTGTTTGGTTCCGCTGTGAACTTCTATTCACCCGTAAGTGTCTCTGTTTTGCGCTTTATTGAATCTTTCCAGTTACTTCAACTGCTTTCCTCTTCGGAGGATCGACGTTGACTGAGTTCAGCTGTCCGTGTTCCCTGGGTCAACCCCGTGCACGGGTTCGCACACTTTCAGTATAAAGACGGAAAATCCCTACCCTATGCCAATTCGGCATCGAGCAGTCCCATAAAGAACAAAAATAAGAGAACACGTAAATTAATAAGCAACAGCAACAGGAGCATCCGAATACCCTTAGCCAAAGTAAATAAAAACAAAAAGCAGCAGACAGTCAAAGAGAGCGCGGTAAGCTATTTTCCGCATTTTCCATTACAACGCTATTGGCTTTTCCTTTCTTGTCTCATCAAGGCGTCGCGTCGTTCATCGTCGTCTTACGCTTTTAGTAGTTTGCGTCGCGTCGCAAATTTCCACGGAACAAAACTGTTCTGCATTCGGTTTCAATGTGTGCTTCTCTCTCAGGAGCTGGCAGCAGTTCACCTGCACAAGTATTGCATCCAACACTGCATCTGCTGTACGATTTGATAGTTGCTGTTCCTGTAGAAGAGAATTATAAACTATCCAAATCCGGGAAAGTGTGGTTGCTCCAATTGTCAGTACGTATGTTATGATCCATGTCTCGAGAAACGTGTCTTAAAAACTACGAAAAAAATCTGTAAACAAGCCAAAAAAACACTGTGTCGTCATTTGTATTTCCCGTGATTTTTGTTGATTTCATTTGGTAAACAGACAAAAACACGTCTGATACAAAATAAAAAACGTTGATAAAACACGTCGCAGAAGAACAAATCTAGCATGTAGTACACAAATTAATTGGCGCATTTTTAACGTTAAGTCACGTGGCAGTCAAAGCTAGCCAAGAGAAAATGGAAGGAGGTCAGTTCCGTTCCGTTGTAACCATGGTTTTCCAAATGCGTAGTCTGATCGCGCGGTTGCGACGATAGCCAATGAAAGCGAAAGTTTGATGACGAAGTTGAGTCTCTTCCGATTGTGTACTCTGCTTGGTTCTTGGAACTACTTTAGATTCCAATACCTTGCATCGCATCGCATAGCACAGCAACTGGGAACATGTCGCTTAATGGCGAAAAACTTTCATTTCCCCTCGCAGCGCAATGCGGTGCTCTTGCCGCCTTGTTTATCTAGGGTTTTGCGCCGCCGGATAATGAGACTATTTTTGCCTCGATTTTTTGCATTGCGTTCATTCTGCTGCTGATGACTGACTTCGACCCCATTAGCCGATCTGCTTACCCGGTTCTTGGATCCGGTGATGCCGCGCCGTTGCAATTACATATCACTTTATGGGACACTCATGAACCGTATTGTCGAGATTATTATAGATTAATATTCGCGACAGCAGCTGAGTCGAAGATCATCTTCTTTTCGGGACAAAATATTACTTCCGCTTTGTTCGTTGCATTCCTTTGTAGGATGGAGAAGTTTGTTTTGGTTTGATCGAGGAAAGTTCAAGGCCATTTGCACAGTCAGGCTGGGTTCATGGACGGGAAGGATCTGATGAAAGTGGTTTCATTGTTCAACCGTTTGTTATTGACATTCGCTATTCTTGGCGAAAGGTAATGACCCATTATAAATGGTTGAATAATGGGAGATGGTACATAATTTTATTCAAGCGCAGTGACGGATTCGTTTCATTCATTGTCATAATCCATTATCTGAAGCAACTTGATGGAGACGCATGGCAAATTGTTTTACCGAAATCGAGTTTATATCAATAACGCAAGCAGCCCATTTGACCTCCATCACATTAATTCATATATTTCCAGCAGTTTAATTCTCGTATCTTGGCAGGTAAAGAGGTGGTAAAATGGACAAATTAAACAATAAAACTCAAAAGTAATTTCTCGAGTAACTCATGATTAGGGCCTAAAAGCCAATTGTAAACAATGAGTTTAAACGTAGATTTCTCTCGAATCTCAAAACACACTTGCGAATTGATAGCAGCATCTTGTAGAAGAATGTTTGCTTTACCATTTTGTGTAGTTAGATATTGTAGGAGACTTGTGATTCGTGAAAAATTGACGTTAAAAGCCATTGTTTACAATTACTCGAGATTTCATCTAATCATTGCTTTGTACATAGTTGTTAAATCTGTCAAATTCATTTTTTATTAGTATTTTTTCGTACTTTCAAAATCAGCGAATCAGCAGCATGTCGGTGAAATGATCATTGGGTGGTGGTAATATGAACACCTTGTGAGGGTGAAATGAACATTATTACCATATTCAATTTTCACTAACTAACTAACTTTACATATAAAACCAAACAGAGGCATCTAAATAACAAATCAACACAACGATTCAGTTTGTTTTTGTGTCATCAAATTGAAATTAAATTAATGGGGGGGGGGGGGGGTGTTTTTTGGAAGCTTCCGGTCCGCTTCTAAGCATCTTTCTATAAGGTACCAGATGGTTACACACCGATTGCCTGTCGATCTGCCAATTTGGAAGACGTCTGCATTGAGTTATTACTATATTTCGCCCACTATATCATAGAACATTGCGATTGGTTGAGTGGATTAGAGATAATAAAATCATCGAGTATAGGACCCAAACTCGACAATATTTCTTCAGGGAGCTTGTTTACAAGGTGTTAGAATTTGATCCGCTCAAACGAAAAATTTCATTGCCTTTTTCCGAATTCTGTACGGTTAGATTCAGGAAATGATGTAAAAATAAGCACTGGTGTCTGTTTGCCACGGCTGTTGCTACTTTAATTGTAATAAATTAATATCTCAAAATCTCAAACCAAACTTACTGAAAATATTCTAAGGTCGCGTAAACAAGCTCCCTGAACTGTCAAAACTGTAGTGATGACGCCATCGTGCAATGATCTATGGACAGCAGTGCAGCCAAGTTAGTTCCATTGCTCTCAATGGATTTGTTCGTATTCGATCATAGTCCTGCGTTTCATTCCTTAAGTTCCGGATTCCACCAAGGCACAGTGGTCAAAAAGTCGATTTTAACGCTCTTAACTGATAGCTCCCTAAATAGTGGAGCAATCCCCCTAAAAGTGAGGATAAAAATTCAACTTTCTTAGGATCAAAATTTAAAAAAAAATTTCGGTTAAAAATGTGTTTTTAGAGGTTAGTTCTTATAAAACGCTCTCTATCTTCAATTGGGTTAAACATACGATTTATATATTTTAGCTAATTTATTTTTATTGATTTTTTCTACATTACTACTACATTACTTTCATCTACATTACATTACTGCAGACATCAACTCTCTATCTCAAAATCCTAAAAAAGTTGAATTTTATATCACTTTTAGGGGGATTGATCACAAAAGTCGTGACGTCAAAATACGAAGCTAGTTAGATCCATCAACTTTGCCAAAGACGCCATTTCTCTAACTCTAACTCCGCGTTAAAATCGACCACTTTTTGACCACTGTGCTAGGGGAACCCCCATTACGGGCAGTTTTCAAACATGTTCGGATAACGGTACGCGATCGGAAGATTCTCCGAACGATTTCTCTGGAAAAGAGGATTCTATTTATACCTTTTCGTCGATTGTAAGATGCTTCGCTCGACACATCGTTGCTGGAATACAAAAACAAATACGGTAACTGTTCTTTAACTGGGCGCTTTTTTACTGGGCCATACTGCCGTTATAAGCATAACGGCATAACATTTAAAAGACATTTACACCGTCTTCAACTCGAGGTTGTACAGACTGAACATTGAACATATAGCGAATTACAGCGGACAACTTAACCTAAAACCCAGTGGACCAGTATGGACATTTTCGTTTTTTTTTGAGGGAATCGAACCCTCACTTCATGGCAATCGCTTGAACGACGGATGATGCTGTTAACCGCTTGACCACGAAGCCCACCGTTTTGACTCATGTATATAGGGAATCCCATAGAACATGGGACAGTTATGCGTATAACGGCAGTAAGGCTTGTTCGCGACAAAATCTGGACAGATTAAATTTGGAATAAAACAATTTTGCTGTTAGTTCAATCCAAGATGCATTTTTTATTCATTTAATTGTGCATTATTTGTCATCTTAAAACTAAATAAAGTTACTGAGTTAGGCTGCATGAAGAAACTATAAACTTTTGAGATTACTCCAGCCATTAGGGTCTGTGCAGACTTCTCTGCAGCCGATTTAGTTGCTTTTTTCCAAGATTTTCGAAATTTTTCTATAGTTTTAGCTTGTTGTTTATATTGAGAGAGTTCTCTCTTCACGAGAGCCAAATACCGCTCGGTAGGTCGCAACTCCGAGCAGTTAGGTGGATTCGCCTCTTTCGGTGCAACATGAACTCCATCCGCTTTATACCATTCCAAAACATTTTTAGCGTAGTGACAAGATGCCAAATCAGGCCAGAATGGCGAGGGGGCGTTATGACTGCGTAGGAATGGTCACAATCGCTTCTTTAGGCATTCTTCACGGTATATTTCCTTGTTTACCGTTCCGGTAGTGATGACGGTTTGGCTTGCTCGACCACAGCTGCATATTGCCTGCCAAACCTTGGGAAACTTGGCCTTTTTCTTCGTCCCGAAATGCTCCTCTACGCCGTTCCGTTGCATGGCCGTATAATAAGACATTCCGGGAAGCTGCTTAAAGTCTTCCAGCACATAAGTTTCATTGTCCATTATCACGCAGGAAAACTTCGTCAAATATTCGCGATATAACTTACGAGCCCGGGTTTTAACCCTCACATTCTGTTTATCATTACGATTCGGTACAGTTTTCACCTTGCACGACTTCATACCTTGCCGGTGCTTGGAAGTTTTTTATTTTTCTAGCTACAGTACGTACCGAAAGATCTGGTCTCTTCTGAAATATTTCCTTCACCTTCGCGTCCTTCTGGTGGTTCCGGAGATCCGTTTCTGTTCCGCTCCCAGCCTTTCTGGCTGTTGTCAAACGTGTATCGAAGGATTTAAGAACGTTATGGACAGTGGTTGCAGGAAAACCAAGCTTTTTTGCAAGTTTTCTTACTGACAGATCCAGATTGTCATTGCAACCGCACTCAATTGCTTTTCGCACTTGCTCTTCTTTCGATGCCATCTTCGATCTAAAAGCCTGTAGTATCACCAAAAATTGATTTTACACAATGAACAGACAAACGGTCATCAGTTTGCAAAATATTTCACGCGTTGATGAAGTATTTTCAGAGATATAGGGGTGTCCATATTTTGTCTTCAAAAATCTGCATTTGACAGCATTTGTCAAAATAAGCAACAGAAATGTAAAAGGCATATAGAGGTCGGTAACCACTTAAAAAGTAAAGAGGTTACGGAATTTTGTTCATTTTCACCAAACGGAATTTTGACAACTTCACAGTAATGCATAATCAAAAAAAAAACGGAAATTTCAACCCTGAAGTTTTTTGTTTGTTTTTTTTTTTTTTTGCTGCAAAGCCTGGAAAAAATATGAATTCACAAAGTTACTTATTTTAATTATTATTAACTAGTAACAAATTTAGTGTAGTTATACCAGCATATTGAACACTGTCATGATTGCGGCATTAAGTGTGATACTATCATACTATAGTGGAGCAAAAGAACAAAGTCCATCGACGGAAAAAAAAACAGACATGCCGCGTGAATGGTTACCTAGCTGAACGAAACCAGAAAGGGTGATTTAATTGAATTGAATTTAATTATTAATTCAATTTCGATTCAATTTAAATTTCATATTAATGAAAATAATTTTAATTTTATTTCAATTTAGTTTTAGTTTAATTTAATTTTGATTGAATATTAATTTAATTTACGTTTTATTTTGATTTCAATTAAGTTTATTTTAATTTGATAATTTGAACAACTATTTCCTGATTTTCTTTGCATAACTATGTAAGGTCGGTATCGTGTTCAAAAGAAATTTCTTTTTTTTATCCCAAAGCCATGTTAAATTCAGTTTACTGAAACAGAAAACTAACGAATTGAAAAGAAATTTCTGCAGCAGTACCGACCTGAAAAGAACGAAAAATAAAATTGGAATTTGTAAGGTTTCCACGCAACTAATAGGAGCTGTCACTTTTACTTTCGGAAAAATATTCCGCTCGATTATTCCGTCAGTGAAGGTGACATTTCGTTCCATGCAGATCAATTGTCAAAATTCCGCTTGGTAATATTGAACAAAATTCCGTAACCTCTTTACTTTTTAGGTCGATACTGGCCTGTATGTTGTAAGAATCTTTAACCCACATGACGAAAAACAATATGCTATATAGTCAAAACTATATTTCGAAAGTAAGATTGTTATCAAATAGTTTAATCTCGTTTTCACCATACAATCACTACATTAACACATATTGTTAATGTATGCCATATTTTAATTGAAAAGTTTTTTATTGTCTGCACCCGGTCTGGATTATATACCAACTTTTTGGCATAGAGTTAAGCAAACATTTTGGTCATGAAAATTGCCATTTTTTTATAGTAACCTAACTTAACCGCCTATTCAGCATATTGTTGTTTGGCCTCTTACCATCTGACATATTGTTAAAACTATATAGGAGATTGTTAGTTTATAGTTGTCAACTATAAGGGTTAGTGTCGTAACAATAACGAAAACGGTCGTCAAAAATAAGGGAAATAGTCCAGGAATGGTTTGTGATTATGCGGAAGTAAAACCACAAGCAAAAGAATATATAAATATAAATACCTTATTTGATTTGTTTCTCACTAAAAGTATGTTATACAATTAGAGCTTACTATTTAACACATTTAAATTCAGGTGCAGCGTATATCAAGCTATTTTTTCCTGTCTGAGATTTGGTTTGGAAGTGAGTTGAAATGGTTAACTTGAAAGCGATTCACCTAGTTCTACTAGAACTCCTAATATAATTTTCCATAACTAATCAAAAAGGGCCTTCCTACTGGGAACAATTCATTTACACCGAAATGTTACCTATTCAAGTTTCAAATGTTGCATGAAAGATATTCCAATCGACCAAAATAGACCATCTCTCCATGTTTGTTTGTTAGGATTAGGTTAACCTACACAGCAAGAAAAAATGTAATATACATCAACGTAATTGATGCTAACGTATTTAAAAGTGATGTAATCAAGGAAATACGATGCACAATAACATCCACTTGATGGAATATTACATCGCTCTTCAAATTACATGAGAACAAAATTATTAGTTCAATGAATGTACACTGAAAATAAATCAATAATTTTTATTATTAAAATTGGCACTTAAATCGGACAATTTTTGCTTCGAGTTGAAATCATGTGAGCCAGTATGATTTTCATTTGCCGCACATAATTTTTAATACCCGTCACTTAATACACAGGTTCGTTCCCAAGTAACACAACTTGTCATATTCATGTTAATAATACACGTTTTAGACCAAGCTTATGTTTTTTTTCTAACGTCAATAACTTAATTTACACGCATATAACCAAAAAAGCGCAACAAATGTGGCATTTTTTAACATCTTTTAGGTCATACCAGATGTTTTGTAGGACATCCATAAGACAAATATTATGTTCTGTGGATGCTTCCAACAGCATGCTTATAACATAATGATATGTTTTGTCGAAGCAAGCACGGTATGAACAAAGTAAAAAATATATAAACAAGATTTTTCAATGGCGAAACGATATCGTAGCTAATGGTATTTTACGCGTTAAAGATGATTGTTTATTACTTTTTCAAATGAGAAATAAAAACTGCTTTGCGCATGGAAGTTGTATCAAAATTGTATATGCGGCTCAAGGTTAGCAGTGCAACTTTCCGTTTTACCTTCACGAATTTCATGCGCCATCGATTGGATTAAAACACGTAGAAGGTAGCCCGAATAAATTATTGAATTTTAGTGAGATTTCTTTATGGAATTCACAAAAACCAACATGGCGATTTACCAAGTCTACAGTCCTACAGTACAAGTCTACAGTACGGGTAAAAACATTAGTAACACATTTGATTTTCAAATCTTCGTTTTTTATTTTCTGCGTTTTTTGTTGTAAAATTGAACCGAGAAATGTCAGTATGAATGAAAATACAAATACAATTTTTCTATTATGTTGTGTATAGCTACATCTCAAAAGACTCCTCACAAATTAAACGTAACAATTTATGAAAAATACTAAACATTCTCCCAAACTGTTGCTTTATGCTACATTTGAATAAACCCCTATGCCCAATTTGGCTTCTATTTGAATCAGTGAGTGGCACCACAATCTTACATTTAGGTAGTGTTTTATTTTATTCCAGTATTTCAAATAAACATATTTTCAGCCGTCACTGTATTGAATTCACAATCTATTCGGAATGATTTCACTATTGCATGAGGATGTTAAAAACATGTTTAAAATTCATCTTGAATGCAACCTATCAACATATTTACAAACATCTAGCATACACGCTATTTCCAAACAATCCAAAATGAAGTACGTTTGACTCAAATCAGTAAAAAGTATGGATACTCAAAAGTGAGTAAAAATAGTTCGTAGTGGTAAGATGACAAACATCCTGAAAACTTTTTCAAGACCAGACATGTTTGGTATTTCATCCTCACGACTTTTTTACAACAAACTTCTTATATTCTTGTCAAAGAAGATGTTTCTGGTGTTACTTGGCAATGAGACTGATATGGTCCGCACATAATTTTCAATGGAGCGAGAAATGTCATTCAAGTGTGTTTTCACTTTGCCCTATTCTATCCATCTTCGCACTTAAAACGAAATAAAAAACCGTGCGCGAAAAACAATCAGCTGCTTTATCGTTCTAGAAGAAAAACATAACTGCAAATGGAGAAGCAAAGTGAAGTTTACCGTGTGATGGTTTAGGTACTTGGTTTGCCAGCGGAAGTGACTGAATTTTTTGAAGGTAATAAATTACTATAGATGTTCTTCTTTGCCATGTTAATGGTGTTTATTGTGAATATTTCAGATCTGCCGAGCATTTTTGCCATTCCCGCAGAAGAGCTGCTGAACGCGATAGCTTCAAAAAGTGATGAAGTTTTTATGATGGTACAAATAAAACCTCTTTTATTCACTCATTTCGTTTTATTACATGAAAAGTATAAAAAATCCATTACCAAACTATTTATGAAAAATAAAATCCATGCACCTTTTCACATAAATCGTATTAAAAAACTCATTTGATTTTTGCTAGGACAAATTAATGCAATCCATGTACGCTATAATTAATATCTATTCAGCTCTTGCACTTAAAGACTATATATTTATTGCACATATGGTTAATAGGGGGTTTTAATTTAAAAAAAAAAACATGGTTTTTTCCATCCGTATCGATGATGGGCATTTTTCCTAGCACAAAAATATTTTTTATAAATCTCAACTATTTTTTCTCAATTTTTAAACAAGAAAAATCTAATCATTTTTATTTTCACAAACTGACTTGCAGTTTCACAAAGTGACATTTATACAAAGTGACAGCACTTAATTTTCAGTAACGGGGGCTCCCATTATGACATATATGTCAACTTATGTATGCTAAAAATCAATGGTTGGTTCATTGGTTTAGGTAGTCTGTTTTTTTGTAGCGTGTTTCATGGTGAAATAGGATGGTGTTGTCTTGCAATCATTATATTTTGAAATTGTTTTTTTCAATAGTTTCGCTTGTCAAAATTAAAAAATAAATTAAATGCCGGTATATTATTATATTTATTATCGAACAATGTTATAATCCACATACCCCTATAATACCCTATTGACCACATTTAATAAAAAAAGAAGGGGGTTAAAGGGGTTAAAACATAAATATTACACGAAAACCAATGCACATAAAGGACTCCGTAAAACATGTTAAATAATACACGATTTTGATTTTGTTATGTAAAATTAAATCTCGTCACACTGCCAGACTTGTTCTTGTTTTATTTTTCATCTTCGGCACACTGTTCTTGTCAAAACAAATTCAACCGTCACGGTCATGATACCGTTGCATCCAAGAAAGCTGAACCATTTAAACCGTGCGAAATTTTAATCAGCCGTCTACAGATGACGACGACCACAACCGCAAACCGTCTACCATCCATCCCTCTGAGACGAAGAGATATTCTTCTGCAATCGGTACGTATAGGATCTGCATCTATCTGGCGATTTTATTCATCAGGCATTTTCATTCAAGTTTGAACAAGAACTCAAAGGTAGCAACATTTCGTTGAGTGGTGAATCGCCTGTCACCTGAACCGTTTCCCTCTACCGAAGAACCGATGTTATGTTCGGAAGCGGATGCAATCGTACCGGCACTGCAGGTTCTATCGGTACAAGGCGATTTTGATTTGGACAAGGTGCTGGTGAAAGACGGAACGTGGAGGAGGCGAATGAACCACGAATTGCACCAGTTGCTGGAAGAACCTCCCATCGTACACATCGCAAAAATCGGTCGACTACGATGGGCTGGGCATGTCGTAAGAATGGTTCTCGAAAACGAACCGACAGGTACGAGAAGAAGAGGCGCGCAACGAGCAAGGTGGATTGAGCAAGTAGAAGGCGACCTGCGGACCCTCCGCAGACAGCGAGGCCGACGAGGTACAGCCATGGACCGATTACAATGGAAACAACTTCTGTGTACAGCAGAGGCCACACCGGCCTTAGTCTGATTGGTAAGGTAAGTAAGCTGGTGAAAAGAGGAAAAACTCCGGCTGAGTATGATTCGGATGTGAGTGACAAGACAGCACACTTAAACATGTCCGACGGTGCGGAATATGGACCAGATGGAAAAATGAAGTAAAGGAAATGATGTTGGAAGTAAACAAGGTGAAAGCAATGCAAACCCACCAGCATCATCTGGGGGAAGTAGTAGTGGATCATCTTCGCTTGCTAGTGGAGCTAGTGGATTGGCTGGTTCTGGCGGGGGTGACAATAATGACGACCGCAAGAAAGAAGATTTTCCGCTTCCGTTTTTAATAATAAAACCATCCTTGTGTTTTAATTTCCGCAGTTATCCTTTTTTTTCATTGAATAATATCTGAACATTAAATTTACACTATAAGTTTTACATTGCTCCCTTTACGTCGAGACTATGTAGTACGTCGCGATGATTCACGTTGTCTCGATGAGTTACGTTGTCTTATTTACAACGACCAAATTACATCGATAAGCAGTGCATCATTTTATAGTGTACATCGAAACAACCTAACCTGATTCTGTGTAATATTCAACAACTTTTTTTTGCTGTGTAATTGCTTTGTTGTACAGCAGTACAGTGATTTCAAAGCAAGCATCCTTTACGTTTTTGTCAGGAAATTGCTGTAGCATTCTGTCAATGTTTGAACATAATTGACTAGCGGCAATGGGGGGTTTTAATTTGAAAAAAAATATGGCTTTTTCCATCTTTATGGATGACGGGCGTTCTTACTAGAACACAAAAATATTTATTTAGACCTCAACTATTTTTCTAGATTTTTAAACGAAAAGAATCTAATAATTTTGAGTTTTAAAAAATGGCATGAAGTTCACAAAGTGACAGCAAGCTGGCCTGTCGGAATATGCCAATGACGTTTATACAAGGTCCGGGCTACCAGGCTTAACGGTATTCGTGAGATGTGGAAATGTATAGTGGTATTTGTGTTTCCTCACAATGTTTATCTTTTTACACGGCTCAGCTGTTTATGGTGATGTCAAACTATCAGTTCACAGTATGGAGTGTTATGGTAGTTTAACGTCGGCGCACGCTTGCCCATCAATGTTTACTATATTTTTGCTTCCAACACAAGTAAACTGCCTGGTGGCCCAGACCTTGTATAAACGTCATTGGGAATATGCATCGCTTTTTTGACATTTTTGATGTTTGAAATCAGTGGTTGATTCGTTAGTTTAGGTAGTTTGTTTTTTTGTAGCGTGTTTCATGGTGAAATAGAGTGGTGTTTTCTTGCAATCATTATTATATCATAATATTTTGAAATTGTTTTTTCAATAGATGCACTTGTCAGAATTAAAAAATAAATGGAAGGGATGTATATTATTATATACTTCATCGAAAAATTTCATGATACACATACCCCTAAAATACTATTGTGTACATTCTTCTGGGGCATACTGAAGCGACCGTTGGTGTTCGATCAAGTTGTTAATGTTGTCGGCCAAATTTGCAACGGCGTTGTCTTCCTGGTTACGATTACAGCGCTTCGGACGAGTTTGTAGAAAAAACACGAACTCCCACCGACGGGTTTTATTTTATTCGATCCGAAATCAATTTGAAAAGTTCGAAATCAGTTGTCGGACAAACTGACGGTTCAGAAGCGAAATAATCACATCGATAATTTTTCCAAGAAATTGTGACCTTTCGCTTCACAGAAGCCTTCATAGTTCATTTTGTTTTCTGTTGCCGATTTTTTTAGGTGAGTATCACTCAAAGAATTTATTTTCTTTATTTAGAAACCTTTTTGAGCCGATCCTCGAACTTAAGCTTTTCGTCTTCCAGAATCAGTTTGAGCATAAGCTTCCTTTTGTATCGCATTTTAACAGCGTTGCGGACCGCCTGTTCCATGGGTTGGCACTCTGAAGCGACGTTTGGGGGTAGATAAATGACTTGAGGAGAAAAGGCAGCGAAAACTTAGCTGTATTTGCTTACACTCCTAAAAATATACACGTCCAATCTACGTGAAAATGTTGTTAGCTTTCGTCCATATCTCTTATCAGGTAGCAGTGACGTGAAAATCACGTAGCTTACAAATATATTTTTTTGGTTGTCAACATGAACTTTAAATGTTACGTGATTTTGAGTTAAGTAAGAACTGATTTCTACGTAATGTTTACGTGATTTTGCAGTAAACTTTACAAGAAAAACTGAATAAGAGTAACGTTATTTTCACTTTGATTACACAGGATGCTTACGTAATGTTTACGTAAATAAAAATTACTAAAAAAATAAAAAAAAAACAACGTGAATTCCATTTTGTTTTGAACAAATGTTCATGCAATGTTTACGCGATTATTTAATATTTACTAGAAGTCTACTACTAGAAGGATCTATAGCTTTTTGATATGTACTATAATATAGCTGGACGATTTTTTTTCCAATTTCTCCAATCCGTTTGTGGTTCCACCAAACAGTAGCTTGAAATCGGAATCAATCGAGTGAAAAAAAGCATGATCATTATTTTAAATATTATCACAACATTGAGAAATAAGTTCAAAACTTACCAACTGGTATCCGTACTGATGTTTATAGTGGATAAAAGCATAAACAGCTTTGGTACCGCAAAATGTGACCGCAGATATGGAATTCTTTTAGTGATGCTTACAGGCCATTTATCTGTAACAGCTGACCATGGTTCTTGGTTCAGCACCAACCATTCGTAAGTCTCGATACACACTTAGACAATTTTACAGAATTAGGTAATTTTTTACCGAACTTTCAACAGCTGCACGTTCGGTGATCCGAATTAACGGATTTCGGTAAAATTTGACAAGTTCCGGTAATTTTTTTACCGGAATACTGTAAAATGTCACCGAAATCCGGTAAATTGGATTACCGAACGTTCAGCTGTTGAAAGTTCGGTAAAAAATTACCGAATACTGTAAAATTTTCTAAGTGTGTACATTTTAAATCTTCTTCTTCGATTGGTACTTCAGGTGGTATGTCTCGTTTGAGAGTTTTTGCATACTCGTCTTTTTTGGCATCTGCTCTTCTTTTCTTCCTGTTTAAGTTTCCGATCTTATTTGCAATTTTTCCACCGTGGTTAAGCCGGTCTCCACCTCTGGCAATGTAGTAATTTTCCTATCAATAGAAAATCAATAGAAGCGCTTTAATTTCCACATATGTATAATACCAGGTGAGTGAGCCAGTATTGGTATATGAACCAGTGTTGGCACTAGTTGTGGGACCAGTTTTTAGCACTACATATTTAAAATACACAGGCTAATAAAGGACACATTCAATGGTAGCACCACTACTGCGTCAGTTTGTTCAGTTTGTTTACCTGCCGTTCAAACTTGAACAATGTGCAAACTGCAAGAGAATAAGTTTCCAGATCTTCAACGCGTAGCCTATCCCTGTGACTTAGATGGTGTTTGGCAATTAATCCTGCGAACTGCAGTTGTTTCGCTTCAGAAAGCTCACCTGCTTTGGCCCTCTGTAATATGTCCTTGCCTTCTTCGGATTCTTTTAGCAAATTTGTCTGTACAAGTGGAGAAAAAATATTCCAGCGATTGCGAGATCGGTCTTCTCTGTCGCTAGCTGGGTCTCCCGAAGTGCTCGCTACTGGCACTGAGCTGTCGTCTGGAGCAATTTGAACTTCTGACAAATCTTCGAAAGCAATCGGATCATATTCACAGTTGCTTTGTGCTCTGCTGACATCCTGATCTTGTGAACTACTTGTTGAGTAATCGCCGGATTTTCCACCGATAAGGTTTTCTGTCTCAAGGGATGAGGAAAATATGCACGCAGTAATGATATTGCGTATTGCAGATTTCTGAAAAAAAGGAAAGAATAATTATTGCTATACAGCTTTCGCAATCAACTTTTACTCACATTTCGCTGCCTCCAGGCCTTGATCTGGCCGAAAAGATGAAACGCTTTACTAGAATAAACGGTTTGCTCTGTTTGCTCCAGCGCCAAGCGAAACTGTTCTTCCGAAATCGTCAGGAGATCAAAATGAGTAATTCCACCCTCTGAAATTAAAATCAGTGATATTTATGGTCAATGTTGGCGTTTAAATATTATGAATTATTAAACAATACCTTCAAATATTTGCAGCAAACCGCCAGGCAGCTTCAAATCAGCGAGAAACTCTTTCATCAAACTGCTTGACGACGCCATATTGATCTTTTTTCATACATGAAAATCACGTAACCCTTTGGGTGTGAACGAAAACACACACATACAAACATAAACAGTATGTTTGCGTGAAAAATTTTTCTTTCTCCACCCAGGTTTGGGTAAACATGAAAGGAAATTTCTTTGTTTTTCTCTCCTTCTGGTTGGGTTGGAAAAAGAAGCGGTTGCGCCAGGTATTTTTTTTTTTCGGGGGGGGGGGGTTTTTTTTTTGGGGTGTATTTAATAATAAGCGCCTTAGAGCATCATTAACGGTGCGGTATAGAAGCCCGTTTAGCAGCGCTCTATCATCACTCACCACCGTACCGGTCGCTGCTAAACGCGCTACCAAACTAGCAGCGAGGCTTTCGGGAAGAGTCGGGTGCTCAAATTTAGCAGCCCGATAGCAGCGCGAGAAGCGGTTGGTATTTGGTAAAGTCACACAGAGAGGAATTTGATAGTCAATTTTTGTTTATTGGGGGTTATGATGACTATTGCAGTATAGTGATTTTGAACCGACTTTTCGACTTTCACTTGAAGGCGACGATGTTGATGACGTTCAAGAACCAATGTTTTCAAAATGTTTACTTCTACTCTGAAAACAATTCTATCGTTATACCGACAATCAGGATGACTATCGCATATAATGGTTACAATAACCAAGAAAATGGTCGAATTCACCACGTTCATGGAACCCTTGACTATGATCATGGTAACAAGGACTATTACGAAATTATGGCAAATGTTAGATCAACTATTTTTAATGGTCGTTTTGAACATGATCATAGTCGGTTCAAAGTCACTATACTGCAATAGTCATCCTAACCCCCAATAATGGTAAACTTGACTATCAAATTTCGACACTGATTTTTCATAAGGGCCCAAGTCACAAATGTAAACAAAGCGAGTTAACGCTAGAATGTTATTTCGTAATAAAAATGCTTCAATTTGATGGAAAAACATGATTGAAAAAACTTTTATTCAATTTATAATAAGAAAAAAACAAAAGGGTGAAAATACTATTTTTCTAGCGGTTTAAATTTAGCTTAATACGCCCTTATTTTTCTATGATGACATTGAGGCGCAACTGTAATTTTTGAAGCAGCAGGACGAATGTTTATGTTTCATAGAATTTACATGCAAAGCTGGGATTTTTGCAAATAATAAATAAATAATCATGCTGGACGAAAGCTAACAATACAACACAAGTTTATGACTCCTGGGCACAGCCACATGGAGGTTGATTCCGCACATGCCTCCATTGAAAAGGCAAAAAAAAAGTGTTCAGTGAATATTAAAATTCGACATGATTGGGCAGTTTTCATTGCAGTCATTAGCCGTAAAGTGCAATTTAAAGTGATTGAAATGGATCAAAGCAACTTTCTGGCACTCAAAGAATTACAGTCCTTTTATAATCGAGCCAAAACCAATTCCGACGGTGGCCGCGTGCGATTCAGATATTTCCGTTTTTAAATATACCACGGATGCTCCCGGTGTGATGTATTATTAATACAAATTGAGTGACACACAATTTTGCAAGCTTACCATGAACAAAGATTCGAGAGATTCTGTTACCCTGCTCCCATCTATCAATCTGGAACCGATCCCAATAGCAGAAGAAAAGTTAGAAGACCTTCGAAAATTGTTAGATTTCGTCTCCAACAAGGCATACTATGAGACACTGTCAAAACAAATTATTCCGAAAAAGCGAGGACGGCGTCCAAAAGCTGAAAACCTCGATCACTTTGAAGCAGATCCCAAGTAACATTGCCAAAACCATCCAGCTTTATTAAGTTTTATTAAAGTTTTATGAAAACCACTAGAAAACAATTCGGCTTTATTATGGCAGCAAGAGATGCCAATAGGTTTCAAATTTTAGTCAGGTTTATAAGAACCTACACAGCTTCTTAACAACGATCTTAAAACCTTGACTTCTAAAATTCCTTTTACTCCTATCAAAGGTTTTATTTTGACTTAATTACCTCATAAAATGCTGTTTTGAAATGCCGTTTTAGGACTCATTCATATTATCTTATTATGGTCAGTTGAAAAAGCATTTTAAAACCATTTTGCCTCCAGTAAATGCATTAAACGACTAACTGGCATTGAAGAAAGCTACCAAGCAACCAGATAGTTTTATAGTAGCCATTGCTAAGATAAATTGGCTTTTTGGCAAAACTGTGATTTATTGCAATCGCCATATTGAAAAATATGAAATAATTGAAATGTGGAAAAATTAATAAACCAAATTTTAAATGTAATACAATTGAACTGCAGATCTGAGACAAACTTCGGTATTCGTTTAGATAACCTTATTGAATTCCATCAATTTTCAGGAGTTTCATGATTAATTTACGGAATATATTTCTTTCAATTTTGTTTTTGTTGTTGTAAACTCGCATAATTTCCAAGGCGCATTAATTTTCAGCTCCTATCGTGCCAATATTCACCATAAAATTAAATGCGCATATGATTTGGAGCATGATACGCTATGAAAAACTCATTTTGTTTTATATATTTTGCTATCAATCATAATTTCCCGCAACAGTAGAACTTTTTTCTGAGCCATTATTTACTGTTGAATGAATCAGAAGAGCAACAAAGCAAAACAACAAAAATCAACCACGATATCACCGTGAAGTTTGACAGCTGTGGCCATTCAGCCCTATGCTGATTTTGATGGCGGCCAATAGGTTTTATGATGGTTCTCAAGTGGTCATAACATCTTTCACTAGAACATTTTCAAAATCGTTATGGTCTTAGAATGGTTTTATTAATTTGTTTTCAAAGCCGGGAGGAGTGCTATACGGCTGGAATAGAACTGAAATTGTTACTTGGGATATCACTACCCAAGTAACATTGCCAAAACCATCCAGCTTTATTAAGTTTTATCAAAGTTTTATGAAAGCCACTAGAAAACAATTCGGCTTTATTATGGCAGCAAGAGATGCCAATAGGTTTCAAATTTTAGTCAGGTTTATAAGAACCTACACAGCTTCTTTACAACGATCTTAAACCCTTGACTTCTAAAATTCCTTTTACTCCTATCAAAGGTTTTATTTTGACTTTATTAACTCATAAAATGCTGTTTTGAAATGCCGTTTTAGGACTCATTCATATTATCTTATTATGGTCAGTTGAAAAAGCATTTTAAAACCATGTTGCCTCCAGTAAATGCATTAAACGGCTAACTGGCATTGAGGAAAGCTACCAAGCAACCAGATAGTTTTATAGTAGCCATTGCTAAGATAAATTGGCTTTTTGGCAAAACTGTGATTTATTGCAATCGCCATATTGAAAAATATGAAATAATTGAAATGTGGAAAAATTAATAAACCAAATTTTAAATGTAATACAATTGAACTGCAGATCTGAGACAAACTTCGGTATTCGTTTAGATAACCTTATTGAATTCCATCAATTTTCAGGAGTTTCATGATTAATTTACGGAATATATTTCTTTCAATTTTGTTTTTGTTGTTGTAAACTCGCATAATTTCCAAGGCGCATTAATTTTCAGCTCCTATCGTGCCAATATTCACCATAAAATTAAATGCGCATATGATTTGGAGCATGATACGCTATGAAAAACTCATTTTGTTTTATATATTTTGCTATCAATCATAATTTCCCGCAACAGTAGAACTTTTTTCTGAGCCATTATTTACTGTTGAATGAATCAGAAGAGCAACAAAGCAAAACAACAAAAATCAACCACGATATCACCGTGAAGTTTGACAGCTGTGGCCATTCAGCCCTATGCTGATTTTGATGGCGGCCAATAGGTTTTATGATGGTTCTCAAGTGGTCATAACATCTTTCACTAGAACATTTTCAAAATCGTTATGGTCTTAGAATGGTTTTATTAATTTGTTTTCAAAGCCGGGAGGAGTGCTATACGGCTGGAATAGAACTGAAATTGTTACTTGGGATATCACTACCCAAGTAACATTGCCAAAACCATCCAGCTTTATTAAGTTTTATCAAAGTTTTATGAAAGCCACTAGAAAACAATTCGGCTTTATTATGGCAGCAAGAGATGCCAATAGGTTTCAAATTTTAGTCAGGTTTATAAGAACCTACACAGCTTCTTTACAACGATCTTAAACCCTTGACTTCTAAAATTCCTTTTACTCCTATCAAAGGTTTTATTTTGACTTTATTAACTCATAAAATGCTGTTTTGAAATACCGTTTTAGGACTCATTCATATTATCTTATTATGGTCAGTTGAAAAAGCATTTTAAAACCATGTTGCCTCCAGTAAATGCATTAAACGGCTAACTGGCATTGAGGAAAGCTACCAAGCGACCAGATAGTTCTATAGTAGCCATTGCTAAGATAAATTGGCTTTTTTGGCAAAACTGTGATTTCTTGCAATCGCCATATTGAAATATATGAAATAATTGAAATGTGAAAAAATAAATACACCAAATTTGAAATGTAATACAATTGAACTATGGATCTGAGACAAACTTCGGTATTCGTTTAGATAACTTTATTTAATTCTATCAATTTTCAGGAGTTTCATGATTAATTTACCGAATATATTTCTTTCAATTTTGTTTTTGTTGTTGTAAACTCGCATAATTTCCAAGGCGCATTAATTTTCAGCTCTTATCGTGCCAATATTCACCATAAAATTTAATGCGCATATGATTTGGAGAATGATACGCTATAAAAAAAAACTCAATTTCTTTTGTATATTTGGCTATCAATCATAATTTCCCGCAACAGTAGAACTTTTTTCTTAGCCATTATTTACTGTTGAATGAATCAGAAGAGCAACAAAGCAAAACAACAAAAACCAACCACGATATCGCCGTGAAGTTTGACAGCTGTGGCCATTCAGCCCTATGCTGGTTTTGATGGCGGCCAATAGGTTTTATGATGGTTCTCAAGTGGTCATAACAGCTTTCACTAGAACATTTTCAAAATCTTTATGGTCTTAGAAAGGTTTTATTAATTTGTTTTCACAACCGTCTATAGAGTGGGCCACTTTGTACACATTTCGGCTTTAAAGATGCATAGAGGAGGTGTTGGTGGATAAAACAGTTTTGAATGTAGTGTCATCAACAAAGCCGGGAGGAGTGCTATACGGCTGGAATAGAACTGAAATTGTTACTTGGGTATAGAGCATAAATGTGGCGATGAATCCTAACAGAAACGTTTGTGTTCTTTCAGTATAAGTGATAAAATATTGTAATTCATACATTAATTATATACAGACTTTCTGAAAACGTTATTCTTATAAATAAAAGCCCTACTACTATTCAAACATATTATAAGGCCTCTCATCGAATAGTTTTCGAGCTCCATCCTGATTTCCTGACCAGCTGCGTGACAAACTCAATCTATCACATCCACTAGACAGTTGTTCGTTTTTGAGTCTATTCCAAAATCTTGCTCTGCTCCATACCCTTAAGTAGCTCCTCTTCCAGGTTAAAGAAGAAATTTATGCTTCTGAATTGCCTGTGATGAATCAATGTGGTTTTGGACGATGTTCCACAAGTACGTCTTGCCAAACCGATCCAAAGAGCAGATAGCCTGTGTTAAAAAAAAAAAGTGTAGCATATTAGCATATTTTTATTGATGTAATTCCACGCCGATATCATATTTTTTACCCTCGTATCTTCCGATCTTGGTTCACTTCCTGGAATTAACATTATTTTTCTGCGGGAAATAAATCTGGTTACAGTCATCAAATTGCTATTCAATAACTTAATTGCTCTCACCTTATTCGTGTTGATATTCAATATGTGATCTTTTAGATACACTTGTTGATGACGTCCTCAAAACAAGTTTGTTTTATGGCTAGGCCTCCTAGTTACGTTGGAGCATTTCATTTGAACACAGAAATCCACTTAGTCAAATTATAAATTTAATTAATTTAATAATATTCTTGCGAGTATGCAAAAGGGCGATATTGACAAAATTAATCAAAATCAGACGTAAACAATTGGGCGAAAATAGAACGAACGGTGAAATCATTTGGGCGAAATTAACTTGTCAACGGAAATAAGGGCAAATTTCTGAAGGGCAAAATCAAGCCCTCGAAAATAAAGTGGGCGCATGCCATTTTTTATTTTGCACAAGTCAGTAGAGAACAGGCATTTTTTTTTTTATCTTTTCATAATGTGTAAGCATTTGTGCATCTGTAAAAAATAATTCTCAACATAGTAATAAATTGCAACCAACGATATATTTGAGAAAGCATAAAAAAAACATTCAACTCCATATTTTCCCACTTGAGTACTCTCCGACTTAGGCCCTAATGAAAAATCAGTATCGATTTGTCTCTCTGTACCTTTCTACCGGTACGGAATAGGGTAACTAAATTGATCACCGCTATAGCAACGACCGATGTGGAGAAGGGTGGCTAAACTAAAATGAGCGCGCTGCAGCGCTTCTGAAATAGCAGCGCTACTGTTGCCCACCGTTAATGATGCTCTTATGGCCTAAACCTGGGCCTAAACACAATGATAGCGGAACCTGAACGGTAACGGAAAACGGCACAGCCCGATCTGAGTAAGCCTGCTTGTCGGAAAGAAAACAGGCTAAATCCAAGCTGATTCTAATTAGACAAAATCGAAGTCATTTGCAACAACTGTCAAACTTGCGTTTTGCCTTTCCGTTTCCGTTATCATTGTGTTTAGGCGGTTACTTTTATCAATGTCATCTCCCGCGTGAACCGATCACAACTGACTCCAAACCATAACAAATATCTGTCAAAATTTGGGTAGAATGAATTATTTATAGCGTGCTATTTTTGTTTCGCTCTTTTTTTACGAATATTTCGACTAATATGTGAATTTTTGTGAAAATGCCCAGAAGAATGCCCGCGACATCAGTTTTCTCACCTCGCAAGTAACAAATGTCACTTTGACTTTTTTTGACTATGACCCAGTTGTCCGAACGTCATTCGTTCGAAATTATTTCAAATAGAAAAACAACACCGGCGTAGTGGTTAATATCCATAACTCTCACGCCGAAGTCACGAGTTCAAATCTCACCCCCGGACAAGTTACGAAAAACACCCAAAGAGGTGTTTCAGTAACTACGACCGGAGATGAACCAGTCCGAGGCTGAAAATCTCGACAACACAGGGGAAAAAAAAGAAAAACAACTAGCACTGATTACAAACAAAATATATTAGCGTGATTTAATCATTTTCTCACCTCGCGCACAATACAAAACTTCAATAATTTAATCACTGAATTAAACGAAATTTTCTACGCTTTAACAGGATAGTTTTTCATCTTCTTCCAATTCGGCATTTCCGAATGATGTTTGATATTAGGTATTTACATTGGATAGTGAAATGGTTGAGAACAATCTCTTGATGGGGACCATGTTTCCATTTCATTGTCGTTTCTTTTCCAGTTTCCCTAACCTTAATCGACCAATTATATTAATTCTAGGAGTTTTCAACTTTCACTTTTATAGTTGCCTAAAATCTAGACCGTAGTTCTTTTTTTTTTTTTGTTGCTTGCAGTAATTAGCTCACAGGCGAGTTAAAAAATATCTACAACGAGATCTCGATACCGTTGATAGTTGAATACGCTTTTCATCTGATTCTTTTTTATTTGGCGACATGACGCTTTACATCTGAGCTGAGAATATCAATTCAGTTCAATGGTTAATTTCAGAATATTTTCTCTAAAATAAGGAAGAAGGAAAAGGAACCTAGCAGGATTAACAACAATACTTAAAAAAATAAACACATTCTTGTGTAAAACAATTTTGAAGCCTTTGGCGAAAATATGAAGTAAAAATCAGGTAATATCCTCGTGGAAAGTAGAATGAGATGGTGGAACACAAAATAAGTTTACTAAATGCGCTATCTTTCTCACGATGCGATTTGCCACATGGTGAGGATGATTTTAGCACTGCTCTTCAACTGATTAAAATCACAGGAACGACTGAGACAGCCGATCGTGGCCAGATAGAACTCCTGCAGGACCTGTAAACGGTGCAGAATGCGGGCAGCCAAGGTTGGGCGTTTGACGGACAACCGATAGAGACGCAGGTTGAGCGAAATGTTCTCGCTCAGTTCTCGCTTCATTGCCCCCAGGCAGTCGTCACGTGATGGCGAGTTTGGCTGTGAAGAATGTTTAATTTTAGAGTGGAAGATGTGAGATTGGAAGCGAACTAACCTTCATATCGTTGCAAATCAGAGTGGTGGCAAAAAGCCTTTCGGGTGGGTTCAGATTGGACAGGATGAACCCGAGCACGTTGGGGACGGTGATCGGGAGATTGCGGGAAAATACACGACTCTCGGATTTTCTGCGAAATATTCGGAATTATAAAGTGAACTCAACTCGTTGATCGCTGAGTTAACGGTTTACCTCTGATTGGGGAAAATGATTAAAGTCGGGAATGAATCCATGGTATATTCCCACCGGAGGTCGTTCCTGTCGCCATCTATGCGGACAAACTCAAGCAACGGTTGCTGCTTAAGCATCTTCGAGATGATGAGCAGATGCTGCGAGAGCACACTGCAGAAGGCACATTGAGCTGAGTAGAAATGAACGACGACAGTCTGATGGAAGAAAGGTTTGAATTGATGCCGTTAATTGTTGCGTAATCGCAGTTAGGACTACACCATTTACCTTGTTGGAATTAACCACAACGTGATTGAAATTGTGAGAGTTGATCTCACGCACGAAATGATGTCTGTGATGCTGTACTTGAGGCTCCATGGTTGGTGTTGGTTCATCCGTCGATTTCCAGTCCGTTTTGATTTCAGAATAGTCCTGCTTCTCGTTGCCACCGTTCTGCAATTTAGTGGCCATTTCCGATCGTTTAACTTCAATCATCCGGCGGTGCTCCTTGCGGAACTCGCTCATATTAAACGAATGAGTAGTTTTGAACGAAACACTGTTCGACCGTAGAAACCGCGGATAGGTGCGATTGTAGAAATCATGAACTAACTTTGCCATACTGGATAGATTGATCTGCTTTTTCAGAAGATAGGTAGATTCGTCCTAAAAGTGTTTAAGAGTGGATTAGGATTAGGAACAGCCTTTTTCGGGAAATGGTTCTTACCTCAGGATCAACAATGATAGCGATAGACTTATTGGGTTCGTGCAGCACATCCACGCCAAGTCGTTCGGCAAAGGCATGATACAGATCGCTGTCCATACCCAAGAATGTCAGTGTCTTGTTGAATTTGCAGGACATTCCTTTAATCAAATCCACATAGATATTTTCCTGCCCTATGGGTTCTTCAAAAAACACTTCACTATTATCTTCCTCACTCAACCGCAGCAGTTCGCACTGTCTTCTTAAAATGAGTCTTTTCAGTACCTTAGGACCACGATAGTCCTCATCGGAATCCAGCATAGAGGTCACCGGTTTCCCTTCCCGGTCGTCATGCTGCATCGATCCATACAAATGGCTTCGTTTCTTTTTCCCACAACTCTCGCTCGGTCCCAGCTCCATCGATTCATGACCATCTCCACACTCATAGAATCTCTCATCGCACTCAATGTCACAGAACCCATCACCTTTCCTTTTTGCTTCTCCAAACTTCGACGAATTCAACACATTTACAAACGAAACTGCAATTGCAGATTTACTGGAAGCCTTGCAATCACCCTCCGCACCTCTTCGATCCTCATCTTCCTGCGAGGGATGTCGTTTTAGCACTAATTTACACTCCTTACTCAACTGACCATAGGCGTCGGCACTGACACGCCTCTGCTCGGCAATGTACTTCTTCGCCATCTCCTGCACCCAAATGTCATTTCGACAGTTGTAATACTGCATGCCAAGCTGCCGAAGCATCACGTAGGCATCCGAGGACGATCCGTACAGGGACCGAGGTGTGAAGAAGAACAACACTGGCCCTTGGTTAAAGTATGGCGCCAGAGAAGACGACTTACTCGCCCCCGGTGGAGCGATCCACATTGACACCACCTGGATTTGCTTATTGATCCAGGTGTTGAGCTCCGGCATGGTCCACGAATCGTTCCCAGGGAATTCCTAGCGATAAACGAATTTTTAATGGTCTAAGAAAATTTAAAACAAAACTTGTTAACTCACAATCGTCTCGTTCCACAGGTACAGTCGAATGGTCGGGAGCTCTTCAACCCCAAATGCACCGGAAGACTCGCCAGTAACAACGCCGAATGCCACCTCTTGGAAGGGATCCTTCTCCAGCCACTTGAGCGACGTTTGATAGAACCGATTGTATTGCTTTCGATTGACATTCATATCGAAAAATGCCACGACGACCGCCTGAAACAAAGAACCAACCATCAACGGTCCCGTTGCAAACTTCAACTCGTCAATATCTTACATCCTTTCCGGTCATGAAGCTCATCAGATCTCCGGGCCCAACCATACGCTGCATCGGGTTGATCAGCGATTGCACAAACCTGGCCAGCGCGGCATTCGTCCATGCCTGGTGGAACTGGACGGCCATGCCATTCGGCTGATAGGCCATCAAAACCGGCCAAGATTGCACTTTGGAATACTGCAGTCGGCACTCGCCACCCGGCTGCCAGCAGTTAATGGCGGCAAAGTGGGCCTCCCGGTAGTAAAGCCGAGCGACATGTTCATAAACCGAGCGGGCATGTTGGCTTTCGGCGCACCACGGAGCGTAGTAGAACACAAACGATAACTCCGACTGGGAGACGCGTGTCTGCGTGGGTCCCAATGCTCCCGTAGGCCAATCGTGCACTAGAGATCCCTTCGAGAAGAACGGTGCCGGTGGTGGTGCTTTCGATATTCTGGGAGGGCTGGAAATAATTTTCTCATTAAAAGCAACTCCATGAACCTGAATCCAAGAACCAAACCTACCTGTTTTGGATGGATGCATATGTCGTCAATATGAGTGCCAGAATGCACAACGCCTCCCGACCGTAGATGATAATCATGCTTATTCGGCTATATCTCCTGCCTCGAATGTTACTACCGTTATCACTGCTTTCGTCCCCCGTGTAGTGATACTTAAGCACAAGATCACTTGCCGATTCTAACTCTTGTTCCACGTCGTCTTGCACATTGTTTTGCTTTTTGCTGTCGTCATCATCAGCATCAGCAAGTCTCGTCAACAGTGACGATGTACTTGAAGGATCCACTCCATCTGCATTGCTCGAGGACGATTCTTGCTGGTGCTGGCAGGGGTAATAAATGGAAGTTGAAGCCTCGTTATCGACAGTCGCCTGTTTTGCCCACGGTGCAAGACTGGAACTGATCCGGCTGCGACTGCTCCGCTGCGTTTCGTCTGTTTTCGGTTTCTTCGTAGAGCTGTTGCTGCAATCTTCGACTGTTTGCTGCTCCCGGGCTGGTGTTAGTGTATTCATAAGGAACCGCTATTTTCATTCGTCGCCGTCGTCTTTGGCTCTGTTGTTGCTGTTGCTGCTTTCGATAGTGCTCAGCCGAGAAACAACACGTCATTACCATCAGCCGCCGTCGTCTTCGCTTTTGTCGTTCAAAACACGGCCCCAACCAAACACCAGCAGTGAAAGGGAAGAAGCCAATCAAAACAGCATATTATTTCTTTCACTGCGTTTCGCACAACTTTGTCCTTGACAAGCTTTTCACTCACGGGCCATCCGGCAAACGGTGCCTTGATGGATAAAGCTAGCAAACAACGGTAAATGTTGTCTCTAATTCAATTATTACTTGTTTTTTTCACAGTTAGAATCCCGGAGAATGGATCGCGATATGGAAATAAAAATTTTGACGTTTCACGACAGATCACGGCACTTCTCGCTTTCGTTCAGTTGTGTCAGTGGAGGTAACATGACAATCAGCTGGTCGAACCGGTTCGGTTTGCTCTGCTCAGCAATCTATGCTTAGCCTCAACCCTGAAATTTGTTTGTAATCAATGAAACATAAAATTTAAAAGATCAACATTCAGTGATCGCCATCCAAGCCACCATGAGCGACCAGCAATTGCCCGTTTTCAAGCGAATAAACTTATCCCAAACAAATCCTATTGCTGGCAATAAAAAACGCACCTGGAAGTCCCTCAAGCAGATAACGGCTTACGAGCGAACGCTTCCTTGGAAGGACACGGACGTAACTTGTAAGTTATAGATATTGGACTGTTTTGTTCTGGAACCAGCCATCAATTTTCTTATTCCCAGATTCCTCAATTAACGCGCCTCCCTCGTTCGTTCCTGCGAAGAAGTACTCGGACATATCCGGTCTAATTGCCCCGTATACTGATCCGCAAACCAAGCTCCACTTCCACAATGCGGAAGAGTTTCAGACGGTCCGAAGTCTACCGATGGATTTAACAGCGGGCTTTCTGGCGCTGCGAGGGGCAAGCAGTATTGTTTAGAATTTTAGGTTGTATTAAATGTACAAATTAGAATTTCAGTTTCTATTAAATATTAAATAAACAAACTATCTGAAACAGTAAAGACATTGCTTGTTGCAATGTATTGTGTTTATTGGTTAGGACAACCAGTTAGTACAAACTTTTCTATCGGGTCAACTAAACAATTTTAATTTTTGATATAGAGCACCCGTACCGGTGCGCGACTAAACTATATTTGATCGCCCTCACCATCCTTCAAACCGTATCGGGCGCAACTAAAGCGCCAGCAAAATTGTGGCGCGACTATCGGAAAGCATCAGGCGCTCAAATTTAGTGACGCGAGAGAGGGTTGCTATTCGACTGTCAATGGTCAAAAATCTCCGATTGGTTTGTTGTTTATTTTTGTTTACGCAATCAGGATTAGGGGCAAATTTTGAATTTGATTTAAGGAAAATTATTGCTTTATCAACTTTAAGTCAATTTGGTTTAATAATAAGAATTTTATCAATAGGGTCGTGCGATGGCTTTTTCATGATTTCTCCTAGATAGACTTTTAGTTGGCATGAAAGAGAACCATTAGCAACAATGGCAACCTCTGGTGTGTCCCGGGGGAACCTGTAGGAGATGTTTGACGCCAAACCACGCAGTGCGACGGTTTTTTCTACATTTCTCTGAGGTGCCCAGGGGAACCTGTAGGAGGGGACATTTGTGTTTTAGCACCAAAACACGTCGTGCGACAGCTCTTTCTTTATGATTTCACCTGGAGAGTCCTTCGGTAGGCATGGAAAGAATAATTTACCACAACGGCCCATCCGGAAACCTTTGGGGTGATTTGGCGAAACTTATAGGAAAGGACATTTATATTTTTGTACCAAACCCCAGTGGTTCCCAGAGAGACCACTGTAACCGATGGTTCTTTTCATGCCAACCGAACGTCTCTCCAAGAGAAATCACGAAGAAAGAGCCATCGCAATTGACTTTGTTTATGACGATCGCCGAATCTGTCAAACTGATGATGGAGCACTAGTTGCAGAACACGGTAACAAAATATAGTAGCGACCGGTGTGAGATTGAGTGACTAAACTAAAATGACAGCTCGATGCGCAAGTATTTTAGTCGCCCAGGTAGTTGCGCCCGATACGGATGCTCTTAGAGAAGTAGGAGCTGGAAGGTCAAGAAGAAGTTTAATTTTTTGGCTCAGAGAGAACCCGCGCGCGCAACCGACCCATGCTTAAGAGCATCTCCAGGAGTGTTGTAGTTCTAGATTCATGTTATATGTCAGTTATTAATTTTTCTCTTGAGAAAATATATAACCAACATACCCTCGTTGAGCGCGATCTCGAAGCTATTTGAGTTAGTCGTCATGGAGCCTCTACTTTCTCATTGCAAGCAATATCTGAGTTGTGATCAACATGGTTTTACTTCCGGTCGTTCCACCACTACTAATCTACTGTGTCTTACATCGTATATCACGGATAGTATGGCTGAACGAGCTCAAACTGACGTCATATATACCGACTTGTCAGCAACATTCGACAAGCTAAACCACGCCATTGCGATTGCGAAACTAGAAAAACTTGGGGTTAGGGGCAACTTTCTTCGATGGTTTCGCTCATATCTGACCGATCGACAGCTGATGGTCACTATTGGGAACTGCCAATCTGACATTTATCCAGCCACGTCAGGGATACCTCAAGGAAGTCACCTGGGACCGTTGATCTTCCTACTTTATTTCAACGATGTGAATTTGGTCATCGAAGGCCCACGACTATCGTATGCAGACGATCTTGAAATCTACTTTCGGATTCGTACGACCGATGACTGCATCTTCCTCCAACGTTAATTTGAAGCTTTCGCCAGATGGTGCAACTTAAACAGAATGGTAGTTAACCCTGCGAAGTGTTCGGTAATCACGTTTTGTCGGAAGAAAGAACCGATCATATTTACCTACAGATTCGAAGGATCAACAATAGATCATGTGAATCAAGTAAAAGATTTGGGAATTATTCTGGACTCTCAACTTTCATACAAGCAACACATCTCGTATGTGGTTCATAAGGCGTCGAGGACATTGGGCTTCAGGATAGCAAAAAATTTCTCTGGCATCTACTGCCTCAAATCACTGTACTGTTCGCTGGTGCGATCCACATTGGAGTATTGTTCAACAGTTTGGAACCCAAATTACAACAATGGTGCTGAGAGAGTGGAGTCCGTTCAACGACGCTTTCTTCGATTTGCTCTAAGGAACCTGCCGTGGTAGGACCAGTTTCATCTGCCCAGCTATGAAAATCGTTGCCTGCTGATCGATCTGGAGCTTCTCCGTACCAGAAGTGAAACCTCGAGGACGCTTTTTATTGCAGATACAATTACAAGGTAGAATAGACTGCTCTGCAATCCTGGAGCAAATAAATGTCAACGTTCAACCTAGAGCGCTTCGGAACAATATGATGCTGAGACTACCTCTCCGCCGTACTAACTACAGCATGAACGGTGCCATCGGTGGATTACAGCGAGTATTCAACCGGGCCTCTCATCTGTTCGACTTTCACCATTCACGCCAGATGTTGCGTCGGCGG
The DNA here is from genome assembly GCA_024533555.2 of Aedes koreicus. NCBI lineage: Eukaryota > Metazoa > Arthropoda > Insecta > Diptera > Culicidae > Aedes > Aedes koreicus. Next base: position 405,692 of record JAHHFK020000660.1, read on the forward strand.
TTTACCACGTTTTTCAACGTTGCTTCCGGTGTTGAATAACTATATGACCGTTTTTATGTACACTTATTTTTATTATTTGACCCTACGCCTTAAATTAATTTATTTTCAACATCATTGGGGCCACATTGAGCCTGTTGATGTCTGTAAATGTCCACTCTTTTATAGGAGTAATATTTGAGGGCCACCTTATTTACATAAAGGGAATATTCAGGAGCCATCTTTAACTGATGCAGAGGAATCACTTGGCACAAGGAAACGATCCAACTGCGACTTATCTCTTCAATGTTCTGACACGCAATGACGCAACAAGAATGGTAAACTGGTAACGAATCTGATCGACTTCCGTTGTGAAGTGCTCCCAGCTTCATTACGCAACTGCTGCATGGGAGGGGAACGATGCTGACAATATTAAGTTCTGTATACACCTCACATTCTCCCTCTTCTCAAAAACAAAATAAATAAATAAATAAATGAATAATAATAATAATCCTTATACTTGATCGCATTCAACTTGCACTCAATAAAGCTTCCGCTGAGCCATTTTATGGTAACTAACGCAAAACTCAAGATTATATGATATAATTGGTTTAACGAGAGTGACAGAGTTGTACTTTCAGGCAAATAATCTTAAGAATTTCATAAGACAAATTACCATACTTCATAAGTTGAAAGTTTATTTCACTGAGTGTATCTTTTTCTAGCACACTCATTTCGTTTGACATTGACGGTTTTAGCAACACTTGATATACGATTGACAGTATGCAATGGCTTGTGAAAAATAATGCTCGACTGCAGGGAATCTTCTAATATTCACCACTCAGTTTTCTACCATATTTTCGTGTGTTGTCAATATATTACACCAAGTATGCGCACACACCTAATAAGTACAAATATGGAAGATCAAAACGCATATCATTCGGTGTTCCAAGTACTTATTTCTTACCCTATTTTTATAAATCGAGTTTAATTCAGTGCTTGCGTGGCTCCGCATTTTCACCACAAATTATTCAGCAAAGGTTTCATCAGAAAACCTAATTTATTCCTTGTTTCAAATATAGAACTAATTGACTAACAGATAATCTTTTACCGAGATTTTTCTGTGTGTACTAGCTTTGACTATTCACACCTAGGAGGCAACATGAAGATGATTCGGAATGACTCTCGTAATGCCCGGTAGGTAGCGTTCTGTGTCTTGACAGCTCGCCCAGTTCATGAATTTGATAATAAAAGATTGTTTACCGTATCGTGAAAATCTGTTTATCAAATGTTCTGACACGAAGTGAGAAGAAACGAAGTAGGCTTAAAATAAATTTGAATCGGACGTCGATAAGAAAAATGTAAGGTCTAAAATCGTCCCGAAAAGAAAGGCCACTAGGACAAAACAACTTCATTTAGCGAACTTCTAATATTGCCGGAAAAATATTAAAACCCTCGTTGGCATGCTCTCGGCGATGCACCATTCCGCGATTGATCCGCGGCCAATCAAGAAACGAGGAGGGCCCTCAAATGGTGCCTCTCACTTTGACATACTTATAACTTTCCCGCAGACAAGAGGTAGGTTAAATATTTTTTAAATAATCGATTCTCCTCTTTTCATTTTAGGACCATACTTAAAGGCAGAAACCGAATAAGATTAGCTGCAACATATGTGAAATATGTTTCCCAAAGCAAAACCGTCAAAATGAATCTCGCATATGCGAAAAAAAAAAATCGTAATCAGACTGTGAATAAACTTGTGAGTATTATTTCATTTATGGAAAAAAAAAATCCTATTGGATTAACTTTTTCCACTCCAGTTACGGGGCACAATCGACTTCAAAATTTTATTCCATGTTCGTTTCGATTTGCCTCAAATAGTCCGACAAATGAGCCAGCGCTCTCATTTCCCTTGATGGACGCATGGATATCAACGCTTCAGTACTCGTATCGGTACTTTCTGCTGCTGTCTTGGGTTCCAAACATCCCCACTGGTGCACTCGCTTAGTTTGGGTAACATGACGACGGACAAGACGACCATCCTCGTCACTCAGAAGTAAACTACCGTTGTCCCTTTCGACCACCGTGTGCCGGTTTGTATCGAATCTTGTATGCCCTTTTGCCTTTGATTGTCGTTCAACTATGACGACGTCTCCGGGACGAACTTGACACGGCTTAGCGCCCCGTCGAACATCCTCATGGGCTTTTGAACACAGTTTCGCTTCGGCATCCCTAGCATTTAATAGTTGTTCGTTGATGTCAGCCCTTCCTCGATTTAACAAAGGTAATCCTCGGTGGATCTTTCTTCCGTACATGACCTCTTCCGGAGCCATCCTGGTAATAGTATGTGAAGCGAAATTATGGGCATTCACTGCAGCCTGCAATTCATCACTGAAGTTACTCCCAGTAGACGATGCAGTAGACATGGCTTTGTTCACCACTTTCATAAAATTTTAAAATGGTGTAGAGAAAATTGGTTGTATACCTCTTTCAATACAGCAATTCTTCGTTTTGAGGTCTCCATCGTCGCTACTACCACCGTTAGAATGGTTAAGACGCACGTATCTGCCTTCAAACGACATTTTACTTGTAATCGTCTTGAATAGTTTTTTTTGTAATGGGTATCTGAAAATAATAAATACAAAAAGATAAGCCCGGTTTTATGCTTTCTTTTTAACTTTTGTTAACGGTTTTCATCCCACGTCACGCCATCCCTTCACATTTGGTTTGTCACATTTGTCACCAAAAATTTTAACTAAAGAAAATTGTCCCGACCTGACATTTTCCAAATTGGGTCGTTTTCCTTACGTACCACAAATTGTAAGCCTGGCTGTTGTCCCGACACGCCATTTTTTTCTTGGTGGTTTTCGTTACGCACCACAGATATCAATTCTGGCGGTTGCCCCAACACGCCACTTTCTCAATTTGAGTCGTTTTCCTTACGTATCACAAATTGCAAGTCCAGCGGTTGCCCTGACACGCCATTTTTGTTTTCGTTGGTGGTTTTCGTTACACACCACATATGACAACTCTGGCGGTTGCCACAACACGCCATTTTTCCAATTTGGGCCGTTTTCCTTACGTACCACAAATTACACGACTGGTGGTTGTCCCGACACGCCATTTTCTTATATTTGGGTAGTTTCCTTTACACACCACAGATTCTACGATACGATTTTTACATCACACATATCTAATTCTGGTGGATTTCTTTGCTCGCCCTTTACTTAAAATTATATTTTCTTTGCCAAATTTCCCATCGCAAGTGATTCTTCGCACGTATTCAAATGAACACTGAAATCCTGCTCCTGGCAGGATCGCCAATGTAAATGTCCACTCTTTTATAGGAGTAATATTTGAGGGCCACCTTATTTACATAAAGGGAATATTCAGGAGCCATCTTTAACTGATGCAGAGGAATCACTTGGCACAAGGAAACGATCCAACTGCGACTTATCTCTTCAATGTTCTGACACGCAATGACGCAACAAGAATGGTAAACTGGTAACGAATCTGATCGACTTCCGTTGTGAAGTGCTCCCAGCTTCATTACGCAACTGCTGCATGGGAGGGGAACGATGCTGACAATATTAAGTTCTGTATACACCTCACAATGTCAATAACAAGTAAAGAAATAAATACCCTCTCTTCAGCAGCAGTTCCAAATGTTTTTCTTAAAATAAATGTTTGGTTGTGTTTGTTTATTTGTTACTCATTCTCTGGTCTTCTTCTCCTCCTTCCTTCTTTTTTCTTTTTCCTCTTCTTTCCTCTCTCTTTTCCTTCCCCTTTGGTTTTCTTTTCCTTTCCTTTCCCTTCTCTTTCGTTATCTTCTGAAATCTTGTTGGTCTTTTTTCTGAATTTTCTTTTTTTTTTTTTTTTTTTTTTTGGTTTCCTCGGGTCTCTCCCTTCTTTTTTTTGTTTTCTTTTTTTGGTATTTTTTTTTTGTACTCGTGTTTTCTAAGAATTCCTCTGGAGTTCTTCTCAGTGTTCATCAGAATTCCCGTGGAATTAATCTTGGAATTACACTGAAATTCTCAAAATTCCACTCAAACTGTCTTCAGAAGTCCTGCGCAATTCTCCAGAAGTTCACTGGAATTCTTCTCAGAATTTCTCAGGAATTCTTACTAGAATTTCTCTAGTATTCTCCTCAAGATTCTTCTTAAATTCTCATCAGAACTCCTCTCAAAATTCCGCTGGAATTTCTCCAGTATTTCTCTGGAATTTTCCCTCATTCCTTTGGGATTCTTCTCAGAACATCTCTGGAATTCCCCTTAATATTCATCTAAATCATTTTCGGTTCTACACTCAGCGAAATAATCTTTCGATATTCATAAGATTGCATTATGATTATTTGCTATAAGAAAGCAGTATGAATTTCATAAATTTGCCTAATGAAATAAAATGATGTTGAAAAAATAAAAATATGGAGCAACCTAGATTCGAACCTTGAACGTTGAGGTTATGGGTCGAGTGACTTGATCACTAGTGTATATCAACAGTTGTAAATAGGAAAGCTTAAAGGCGAACACGAGCAACGTCGTGTAAAACAAAATCCATTCATAAGTCAACCTTATGTAATTTAAAGCATCGTTCATAAGTTGAATCTTATGAAATTTTTAAGATTATTTTATTCGGGTATACACTCAATACCTAATTTAAATATTCCACAATATGGAGAAATTCTCGAAAATATTTTAAAAACAAAGAAATAGGGAAATGATGGTAATAACAAAGAAATAGGGATGTGATGGTCAGCGAGTTCAGACTTGTTGCTGCAACTTGAAATTATTAACGAAAAAGTAGAACGTATACAAGATTCAAACAGATGCACGACCGGTTAAAAATACTGAATAGACAAGGTAAAAATAATATTAACACAATTAGATATAAATGATAGCATATAAAGTTGAAATGTTAATTACTTAGCAGGATCACCTAGGTTAATATATGAATGTAAAATAATGTAAAATTTGGAATAAATAAAGAGTTTTTAAAAAAAAAAGGACGGCGGGGGTTGTGTTAAATTTTTTGGTTTTGGTTTTTTCCCTACACAAACACAAAAAAAAAAAAAAAAAAAAATATGGTGGAAACGTGTTTTAAATTTGAAAAAAAATAAAAAAAAGTTTTTTTTCATTTTTTATTTTTTAATTAAATATTTTTTGAAATTTCTTTATTGAGCCCGCCTTGGGGTTGTTGTTTTGGTTGGCGGTTTTGGGGGGTTTTTTTTTTTTTGTGTTATTTTTTTACAATTTAAAATATCTAGGGGCAAGACACTGAGCAATCCTGAGTAACCCTGAGCAAATATGAGCAATATTGAGCATATCTTATTCACTGGATTCATATTGTGATATTGACAACTCCTACCTTTTGGAAAGCTTGGTTTTGACAGTGAAATTTCATAATCAAAACAAGAAAGTTCTGTCGTGAAAGTTTACCGTATCAACGTTGAGGTAATCATCACCCTATTTTGGGAGCTATTCTGACGAACCTACGGAGTTAAGGTTCTCTGTGGATGATGTCCGAATATTCCAAACTACCATTGAAGCTGTCAAGCAGTATGGCATTAAAAGATTGCTTCTTCAGAAATGCAAATCCGGGCAAAGATTGGAGCAGATAAATGTTGTACAGGAAATCGATTTTGATCGTTGGAGGCTATCAAGACTCGACTGCGATTTTGCTTCAGTAAAGCGTAAGTATAGGGCGCTTAAGGTGAATGTACTACCATTCAATTAATCCGTACAATGGGAATATGTGGCATTCATTGACTGCAAAATGAATCACCTCCAAAAAGAAACCAAGCCGGATCGACCAATCGCAAAACTTGAGTTTTCAATATTTGCGGTTGGTCGAACAGGATTGGTCTCTTTTTGGAGGTGATTTGTTCGGCAGTCAATTAATGTATCTGTTTCTCGCCTTCCTATTATATTAAACAATTTACTTATCAATTGCTCCTCCAAATAGTGCGACTTTCTCACTTGAAATGAGAGCTTCTTACGATACGATAACAAATAATTTTCCCAGACCGTAAACATACTGCTATTATTGGTTGCCAAGGTTGCCACCGTCACATTCAAGCCAGTGATGGAAGCTGATGCATTCTGAGCAAACGTGAGTTTTATGATCAAATATGAGTGAAGTTGTTTTTTTCGTTTTCGCACACATTTTTTGGCATTCCCACCACTCTTTATCTTGGGGGGAGAAGAACATCATAGAGTGAGCAAATCTGATGAATCCTGAGTAACTTTGAAGAATAAAGTTACTCACAAGAAAGCTGTCTTGCCCCTTGAAAAATATAGACCACCAAAAATAGATCAAGTGTTTTCCAGTTACACCACCATTGTTCTAAATTTTATGTGGTGCTGTTTTTTTTTTTTTTTTGGGATTTTGGGTTGTTTGGTTTGATTTTGGGTGGGGTTGGGTTGGTTTGTTTTTTAAAAAAATATTAAAAGTTTCCCGAGTCAAAAGGTGCCAGTTTATCGCGATCTATTCCTCCCAATACTTGTTGGTGCTGGGCGAATATTAAGATGAGCGGCTGTTAAGTGCCGTTTTATGGTAAACGATGTGAAGGATTTCCTTCTTGCTGAAACACCTGAAAATAAAAATTAATTTACACGGAGGAAGCTTTCATATTCGTAACTATTATGTTTGATTGGTTTAGAGTACGACACTAGCTGACCAACCATCGGTAATGTGCTGGGTAATCTGCGACCTCAGTTCAACTCTGTTTTGACAACGATTTCAGGCCTGAATAAAGAATTCCGACCGGTTGAAAATCCTGAGTTGAAACTCCATTGCCAGTACCTCTTCTGGGATCGCCGTTAGTTCCGACTTTGTGCCTAAATTTCGAACACCCACAGATCTCCTACGACAGGACTTTCTACAAGCCCCTCTACAAAAGGTTCGCGTTTCTCAGTCAGTTGAGCATCGCGTCATCGAGCACTACATTTGTCCTGGAAGAAAGTATTAAACGGAAACGAACTTGTCCACCGTTCCACTCGACCCCGGCACAGCATGAAACCGGCACCATTCGATTCCTGAGAGTTTTTCACATAAGATATGTTCCTTTTCAAGCAAAAAATATAGCAGCAATTGTAGTTATCGGAGTAAAAACTGAACGAACATACCGAATTAGGGTGAAATGGGGCAAAATGAGTCACTTCCAATGCTCTGCATAGGATGAAATTAGTGGCAATCGATTTATTGGCGTTTTTTCCTATAGAAAAACATCAGTTCATGTACAAATACCAGCGGATTTGAAATAAGTCCGATTACAGCTTCGATTATGCCCACTGTGCGTTGTTTGGCATGGTCTTACCCACCCCGTTGATTGCCTTCGCTGCCTTCTCCTGGGCATAGCTCACATAGCTATTGAAGTTCAGTTCGTCATCAATCCTTTCGGAGCAATGACACTTTTCATTTGCCGACCAACAGTACCTTCGTTTTCCACTAGCCTGTTATCGACAATACGATGTCATCCGCAAAACTAACGATCACTACGCCAACATTAGCACTATTGAACATTCCGATCCAGAGGATGGAACCTTGCAAAACTTCCGTCTTGATCTTCAACGTTGTTTGACCCATAACTGTCTCGTGAATCAACACCCGGTTCTGGAAGTAATTTCTCAGCAGAGGAAGTGATACACGTTTTGCCGAAAAATTCCAAATGTCCCGCATCTAAGCTCGCGCAACCCCTTAAAGGTCGCATAAATTTCAAAAGCCTTTTTTAGGCTTATTAGCTGATTGCGCAAGGTGCGAGATGTTTGGGATTTTCAGCTTGGCAAAACTTGTGTCACTCTTCCTTTTGTGTACTTACTTCCAGGAGTGCAAACTTGTGTTGCTATTTGAAATGCTTCAAATACTTTGAAAAATCATATTTGTGACTGGAATTTCCTAAAGCATTTCTCTTACTAGCCTTCATATGCTTCCCTAGTGCACAGAACTCAATATATGGGAAATACATCTTTTTAGGGAAGACTCAAGTAAAGCGTAAAAAATATTTGTTACAAAAATCATGCATGATAAAAATAAACAAAGCTGTAAAAGCATTCTAGGCTTGTTTAAACAACCTTTTATATCAGTGTCAATATGTGCCAAATTCTAGCACTATAGACCCACATTAGAGCACTTTCCCCTACTATTGATAACGGCACGTAACTTTCGGATTTAATTGATCGAGAAATTATTTTATCAAATTAATGGCTAATTGTCGCATTCACAACAATAGTTCAACACAACTTACACCGCTGAAAACAGAGTTACCGAAAAACGAGCGAGCGATCGACGCGTTTGTGCACCTTGACCTTGTTGTTGTTTTACGCCGTTTTTCCAGCTGTTTTAACACATTTAGAACGCGCTGGATTCCTTTCCAAATTCGGAACAAAATAAAACAAAGCGTATGACAGTTTTATTTTTTTTTACATCGAAACTGTTCGAAAATGAAATTTGGAACACACCGGTGAAAATGGAAAATTTCGTTTGGTCTATTTAATTGTCAAAATTTAGAATAGACCACGACCGCTGAAAACGGCCTTATAAATCCAGTTCTATTTTGTAACGACCATACACTCCTGGAGATGCCCTAATGTATCCCCCCCTTAAAACATAGCTCACAACGAACAATCCCTTTAATATTCTGTTAAAATAAACGCGAATCAAAACAAAGATTCTAGAACTGAAAAGCGCAATAATGTATTGCAAGGTGCAAAATGCACTTGGGACCAAGGGGTTCTAAAGAAGTGAGCCAATTTTAAATCGCTAGTATCCTATTGATTGTTGGCGCTTTATTAAAACGCTGCACGCCGCTGTGAAAATACATATAAAAGCTTGTACTCAGCTTAGGTTGCCTACGCTAGGTAAATCCCTCTACATAGAACAACAAAAAATAAATCAATGCGCATGAAGTGTACAGTCTGCAACTTGACTTGTGTTATGGAAGCCTCAAAACCCCGTTTAAGTGCCATGGAGCAAGTATTTTAACATTTGTATTAGTCTAGTGGACAACATCGGGGCATTCTCATTGAAATAGGATTACAACGCCAATATTCCATCAGTCGCAGTTTTTTACCGTTCCAATAAATCAATTACATTTGAATAAAACACTTTGCATGATTCTGCTTGGACCAAGTCCACCATTTACTCTGTCCAACGATGGCAACAACCCGGATTCGTACAGACGTAGTATAATCTCATTTCCTCTTCAGCTCGTCGTGTCTGTGCCTGGAAGAATACCGCCTCACGGTGGGTACATTTAGGACAGGCGTGTTCCTCCGTTCGGGGCAACGTCGGATCCGATATCACGTCCGGTACGATATGTGTCAGCTCGCTGTAAAAATATGAAAACAAGTGGGGTTATGTTTCGAGCCGGAAAAGTCGTCGCGAGCGAGCAATGTTGGACTTACTCAATTTCGTGCATAATTTTGTTCACGTAGATGCAGTTCGAATCGGCTTCCTGTTTGTAGTCGCAGTTCCGACAGGCATATAGCAGAACTTTGTTTTCTTTGTCTTCCTTCGGGTATAACATGTTATTGCTGTAGGTAATGATCGCCGATGAGATTTTATTGGTTTGTACTGTATTTTTACACAACTTACCATTCTTGACAGAAACGAATACCAACGAATCCGGGTCCATCGTCGTGGGAAGGAGCATCGAATGCCATTCTTGAATGATATTTGATACAAAAACTTGATTATTATGAAGGAAATTACTAGAAACGACCCGAACACAACGAGCTGTTTACGCTTTCTGACGTTTTTCAACATAAATGCAAACCAGGGGTGTGAGAGGTGCTGATATGAAACGGTTCAACTCAGGTCCGGTTACACTGCAGGTAAATTCGGTAAATTCAAACAATTTTACACAGAGAAACTAAACGCTAAGACAGGAATGAGGAAAAGTCGGTAAAAAATACCGAAAACCGCACAAAAGTGCACATACTGAAATTATCGGTAAAGGCCAGTATCGACTTAAAAAGTAGAGAGGTTACGGAATTTTGTTCAATATTAGCAAGCGGAATTTTGACAATTGATCTGCATGCAAGGAAACGTCACATTCACTTACGGAATAATTGAGCAGAATATTTTTCCAAAAGTAAAGGTGACAGCTCCCATTAGTTTGCACGGAAACCTTACAAATTCCAATTTTATTTTTAATTCTTTTCAGGTGGATACTGCTGCAGAAATTTCTTTTCGATTCTTTTCTTTTCCGTTTCAGTAAACGGAATTTAACATGGGTTTGGGATAGTTAAAGAAATTTCTTTTGAACACGATACCGACCTTAAACATGGATTACCGCGAATTCGGTATTGTTGATTTCAAGCGAAAAACGTTAAAAATTACCTATGATATGCGTTTATTTTTACCGAAAATTTAGTTTTTTTATTTATGTTGTAGGTTTTTGGAATGCTATACAATAAATGTTTAGAGATTGAAGATTTTAATATTTTCAAGTTCATGTTTTCGGATTTTTTCCAACGAATCAGAAAAATCTGAATTCACAATCATATTCAAAACATCACATATATCACGTGAGATCAAATTTCGCCAAACTAAAATATATCGCAATCAAGATTTTGGTCCCACATGATACATCAGTGAAGATTTCTGGAATGATTCTGCAAAACTTGTCTTTTGTACAGGCTTTGATAAAGTATTTTATTTACAAATTTTATGCACTACTCAACAATTTAAAAGAAAAACAAACAACAAATAAAAAGAGTAGTTAAGCGGAACACAGTTGTGTATCAGTTGAACGACAGAGTTCAACAAATATCAACGGATTCCATATCAGGCTTAACTTGCAATGACTTCCTCAGAGTCTTCTGGTTCTTGGTCTGTGTCCTTAATTTTAATTCCCACATATTTCCGGTAATCTAGAATTGAAAAGCTGCAACCGTTTTTCATTGGAATTAGGTAAATATTTTAATTCTGGAGAAATTTGTGAAGGAAATTCTGCGTTTGTAACAAACATTGTAATCGTCGATTTTTCGTGAATTACAGCTCAGTTTTAAAAACGAATAGGACAATCTGGTAGAAAAACACTTCTTCTAACGAATTGTGCTAACGGTGTCCTGAATTTAACTATAGCTTCCCAGATAAAAAATTACCTCAAACGAACGATATCACAAATCCTCCAACCATTTCTTTAATGGTTTGGATGATACCCCAAATAGGTAGGTTAGAAAAATAACCATACGAAATTTATTAGGATTGCGAGAAATCGATGATTGGATGTTTGTTCACAAACCCAGAACCGCCTTTACAAATTTCTCCGGAATTTACTTGATCCGCCTATTTGAAATAGTTTTACTCACCCTTTTGGTTGGCAACCACAAATCTTTGACCCTTTGAGCTGATTTCTTTATGTATTTTAACAAAATACGCAAGTATTTAGTGAGGAGGTGGTACAAGAAGTACAAAACTTCGCAATGGCGGTAGTGTTGGTTTTCAGTACAACGCACAGTGATAAAATTTTAAACTAGTTTTACGTAAAAAATTACGTTAACGTTTGTAAATCCACTTTACTTAAAAAATAAGTAAAATTAAACGTAATGTGTTGGTAAACTTTACCGAAAATTTCGGTTTTACTACCAAAACAGAATATGCAGTAAAATTAAAACTTAATTTTCGGTAATCTTATATTGGCGTGAAAATTAAGTAATTTTTCTTGACGGCAAAGTAAAACCAGCCATAATTAAGTTATTTACAAAGAACCCAATTTTGAGTACTACGAAAAGACTCAATGCAATTTAACAGTTTGTCAAAAGCAAGGGGCATTGCGAACAATTTCAGAGTTGCTTTTGAGGTACTTCGAGTAACTCTCGTTGCTCAGAAAGCAAGCACTGTCATTTGTTTTCTCTCTGTATTTGCACAGCAGCTGTCAAACCAACCGAAGATAAGTACATGAGCTCTCGAGTGTGCCCAATTGGACACTAGCAATTTTCAACGTTTTTAATTTTCTCTATTCAACTCTGCTTTTGAAACCAACCTACATTCACTCAAACTACATATCTGATATGCTCGTGTAATTTTATATCGTATTTACTACTATTCGTGTAAGGCTTTGCCTTTTTCGAGACGAAGTTATTTTTATGTCTCCAATTGAATCATACTTTGTATAAACCCACCAGTTTTGGCTTGACCTGCTATTTGCTAATGCAGCACCATTCCGCCGGACGACCAGACAATGAACTGGTGCTTTGGAACAAGGGCAGGAGAAGAGACAAACGTGCTCAAGCTTCTTAGAATCGATGTTTAGCATATTTAGAATCAATACACACCGCCTCATCAATACACTGTAGTAAAGACGTTCGTATCACGAATCGCATATTAAACAATCCCTGAACCCCCGTAGAATAAGGCTCACTGTTTTGCCATCTTCTATTGCCTTTACCATAATGTTTTCAAACAAATTGGAAGTCAAACTTTTCGAAACCCTGACAACCGGTAATGACTGGCCTACAATTGATACGTTGCGGATGCGTTTGCGTGAATTTGACAGTTTTCCCATAGGTTTTCTGTCAAATTTACGTCAACGCATCCGCAACGTATCAATTGTGGGTCAGCCATAAGAATCGATGAAGATTGATTAGTTTTTAATCTATGTTGAGTTACTCGCGATTTAATCGGTGCCTCAAAGCAACTCAGAGTAGAGCTGCTTTACCCCTAGGTTAAAAGCGAATCAAGATTTAAAATAATCCAAAATTGAGGTTTTTTAATATATTATTCGAAAATGGGCTTAAATGAACTTTCTTTCATAAAACAAAACAAAACTTCAAATAAAACAAAATGAATTTGATTTATTGGTACATTCTCGGGTACATTAAAACATCCATTGGAAATATGAAGCGATATGATATGAACATGAAACTTATATATTGATACCTTTAGGAGGAAGTTCAGATCCAGATTTGGTTGTCGTATTCCATGGCACTGAGACGAGCGAATGTGTTGCTTGAACGCCTCGATGTGGCCATTGATAGTTTCATTACACCCATCAACGCAGCAATTCGACCAAAATTTCATCGTTCCAAGGCGACAAGAATTAAAATAGGAACTCGAATAAGTGAAATAATTACACTTACCAGTTAATTTTTTTGTAGCTTCCCAAGTCCATAATTTTCTCTATTTGCTCCTCCCCGGACGCGTTAATTTTTTTTAACAGCACACTATATAATTTTTAACTTGAAACTAGAAACGGTACGCAAAAATAAAATTCGCTTCCGCCATTGTTGACTGAATGGCGATCAAAAAATGTCAGCCAAACCAAATTGACAGCCCAAGAATGAGTTAAAACTACCTACCAGTGAGAACAAAATTATATCCAAAAAAGTAGTCCTTTGTAGTAGTAGCTTTGAGTACAATTACACTTGATTTGAGATAGTTGGGTTTCTCCGTGTATGGTGCACTTAAGCCAGGGACCTGGCGGGCTGTCATTTTCCTGTAACTAACATATCCTACAACCAAACGTCAAAAGATTCATTATTTGTAAACAATACTGACTTATGAATGTATTTTGTTTCACACGACGTTTTTATTGTACGCCTTTAATCTTTCCTGATTACAAGTGTTGATATATACTAGTGGGTATTGTAAGAAATAATCAAGGATTATTATGCGCTAACCACGCATGTAAACAAAACGCAAGTTTCTCTTGGTTTTATAAAGATAATATTTATTCGCTTTATCGTCTAAGTCGTTATAACAGTCCGTACTCCATTAGTGATTGATAACATTATTTATAGTGTCTAGTCTATATGTATGTATATGCACTGACTGTGCGTCACAACAGCGTGAGCTTTTATCTAAACCTTTAAAGCTAAAGCTCCCTTACTGTTTATAGCTGTATTGAATGTGGGAATTGTCATGAAAGCTTCACGACAGTGTTGCTAGTATTTTTAACACTTCCCCTCAATTCTGACATTCAAAATTTTAAATAGTTTTCGATGTTGAGATTTAGGTAATCCTTTCGTAAATGCATCTGCTGGCTGATCCGATGACGGAATGTATTTCAGTTGTAGTTGTCCCTTCTTTATCAATTCTCTTATGAACGGTTGATTATGTAATTATGTACTTGATATCCAAAGGCTTCATCCGCTTGTGAATTCGTGGTTCTTCTGAGAACTTTATACAGGGTATATTATCCTCCATGATAATAATACGGCTCCTGATAATATCGAGTTCCTCAAGGAGTTTTGTTAACCACAAACCCTCTTTGACGGCAGAACACAACGAAACTAGTTCTGCTTCGGTAGTAGACAAACTTACCGTTTGTTGTCGTTTCGTTGACCACGAAACCAAATTTCCATAGACTTGGAAAACATAGCCAGAGACTGATTTCCTATCAATCTCATCATTAGCAAAGTTTGCATCGGCTGTAGAGTCAACGGCTCGTCGTGTTTTTCATACATTAGGTATGTTTTTGTTGTACCTCGGAGATAACGTAAAATACGCTTTAGACCTCCCCAGTGTTCATTTGTAGATTCATATTCACTTTCTTCCGCTAACTCCAACGGATCTGCTAAAATGGTATCTCCATCTTCTTCTGAGATCATACTTGAGTTTGTTTTTGTATCATCCATAATTTCTTTTGCTTGAGTATTTTTCCAAACTAACGTTTCGTGAAATGTTTCAGATTCCGGCGGTAAGCCCTGAGCATTACTTTTCTCAATGATACTGTGTTTAAACAATGTTTCTTCATCGAAAATTACATTTCTTGCGATTTGCAATAACCTTGAATGATTGTTCCAAAGCCGAAAACCATTATTTGCGTAACCCACAAATATTACCTTCTTCGATTTCATGTCAAGCTTCTGTCTTTTATGACTTGGTATCTGTGCATACGCCACACAACCGAAAACCCTCAAATTACTAAAAGTTGGCCGTTTCCCGAACCATTTCTCATAAAGTGTTTTATTTTCCGTCATGGCCGTTGTGGGAGAACGATTTGTAACGGAAGTTGCACAATACAACGCTTCTCCTCACATTTCTTTATGCAAACCGCTGTCGAACAACATTGCCCTTACTTTTTCCATCAACGTTCTGTTGATACGCTCACTTACACCATTTTGCTGTGGTGTATACGGTACCGTGAAATGCATCTGGATTCCGAACGTCTTAGAATAGTTCCGAAATTCCTTTCCGATGAATTCACCACCATTATCACATCTCAGGGTAGACAACTTTTGACCAAAGTGTGTCTCCGCCATGGCTTTGAACTCCTTAAATCATTCAAACACCTCACTTTTCTTTAAAATCAAATAAAATTTGAGAAAGTGAGTATAATCATTAATAAATGTGACGAAATATTTATATCCATCGTACGTTGCTTCTTCCATTGAACCACATACGTCAGAATGTACTATTTCAAGCGGCCTGCTTGATCTTGGTAGCTCCATACTAATAAATTTCTTTCTGTTGTGTTTTCCCGCTATGCAACTTTCACACAGTTTCCCACTTATCATTCCAGTTGATAACGAACATTCAATACCTTCAACCATCTGATTTTTCAACAGTTTCTCTATTCCCGAAAAACTCAGATGTCCCAATCTTTTATGCAGATTGACAATACTTACTTCTTTGCTTACCAGTGCCAACGAATCGTCATTTGTTTCCAAAGTGAAATTCAAATAATAGAGACCATCGCATACTGCCCCTTCTGCGATAACTTCGCCAAAGGCTTCAATACTAATACGATTCTCCTGAAAAGTAACTCTTTTCCCCGATTCATTTATCTTTCTTACTGAAAGAAGATTTGATTCCAAACCCGGAATAAAAAGCACATTATACAGTGTAAAATTCTGAAGTTTATTCATGCCCACTGTGGATTTCAAAGTAATCTTCCCTTTCTTCTTACCCAAAAGCTCTTCCCCTTTCTTGGCGGTTGAGATGTAAACTGGATCCGCTAAAACTTCAGCATCCACCAGCAGCTTTTCGTGCACGACGTTGAGTTGTGTTGAGTTGCTCCAGAATCCACAACAAAACGAACGGACTTCTTCGTGCAACGCCCAGCAAGCATCGCATGCGCTTGAAAACGTTTCTTCCCCTGTTTCTTTAATTTCGGACATTTCGATTTGTAGTGGCCAGTTTCACCACAACCGAAACATTTGTTTACGTCTTTTTTGTTATTTCTGTTGAACAGGGCAACACCTTGTTCCAACGATCTCGGGTAATCTAAGGAAAACTCCGCGTCGAGAAACATACGCTTTATCTCACTCAACGGCTTGCTACACAGTTGGAGAGGACCGGTAATGCTCCACGAACATGTTGAAGACGATCAGGCATAGCAATCAACAGAGCATGCACTTTCTCACTAACCGTGATGTTTGCTTGCATGCGATCAAGTTCCCGGATAATCATATCGAATTCGTCGAATAGATTATTCAACGAAGAAAAGTTTCTATTTCTTGAAGTGACCAAACGCTGGCGCATATTTATCAACGCACCCGTTCCTACCTTCTGGTACGTCTTGGTCAGCACGGAAAAAACTTCTTTTGCGTACGTGAGACCAAGAATACGATTTAGCACATCGGTGTTTACTGCCATAACTATCACATCCACCGCTTCGATATCTTCATTCACACGACGTCAATACTCTGCCTTCCTGGCTTCTACTGCCTCTGGCGTCTCCCCATCGACTGCAATCGCACATTGCTCATCCGGCGTCCGCAACAACGTATGAATCAATTTCATTCTTCTCAACCGGTGTTCGATTCTCCACTTCCAAGCGGGAAAAGTACTCTCCGTGCCATCAAACACGAAGCAGCGCTCACTACGCACAACATCCGAACTGCAATTTGTTAGCTTCGTACACTGACATTTCTTCAACACAAGTCGTCTTGAACTAATAAATTCCACAGTTAACTACTGGGCCCATAACCTGTTAGAAATAATCAAGGATTATTATGCGCTAACCATCTTGGTTTTATAAAGATAATATTTATTCGCTTTATCGTCGTTATAACAGTCCGTACTCCATTTGTGATTGATAACATTATTTATAGTGTCTAGTCTATATGTATGTATATGCACTGACTGTGCGTCACAACAGCGTGAGCTTTTATCTAAACCTTTATAGCTAAAGCTCCCTTACTGTTTATAGCTGTATTGAATGTGGGAATTGTCATGAGAGCTTCACGACAGTGTTGCTAGTATTTTTAACAGGTAAGTCACTGGACCCATAACCCCAACGTTTAAGGTTCGGTCCAGGTTGCTTCATATTTTAATTTTTTCGACATCATTATATTTCATAAGGCAAACTATTGAAATTCATACGGATTTCTTATCGAAAATAATCGTAATGCAGTCTTATGAATATCGAAAGTTTATTTCGCTGAGTGTAGGTTTCACTAAACTGAAATTGCCAGACAATCAACGACTATCAAATCTCGAGGCGCGCAGGTGGCGCCATCAACATACGATTCACCAGAACTAACGGAAACAAGCAATTTATAAAGGGGGGGTGACTCCGGCGTAGTGGTTAACTTGCATACCTCTCAAGTCAAAGTCACGACTTCGAATCTCACCCCCGGACAAGTTACAAAAATACCCAAAAGGTATTTGAGTGACTACAACGGGAGATGAACCAGCCCAGGGCTGAAAATCTCAATAATCAAGGAACTAAAAAAAAAAAAAAAATTAAAAAAGGCAGTTATAGAAATTTACACGGAGGGCGCTCCAGCTTGGACGTCTGTTCTCTTAGTGATCCTCATAGTAAGAGATATGCGGAAGCAACCATTTTTGAGCCAATCGTGCAGCGAGAACTGTCAAATCTGAGAGAATCGTGCAAATTTTGCACTGCAGCAAGTGTTATCAGCCTCTGTGATTAAAATAAACACCGTTGCCA
This sequence comes from Aedes koreicus, assembly GCA_024533555.2. Classification (NCBI taxonomy): domain Eukaryota; kingdom Metazoa; phylum Arthropoda; class Insecta; order Diptera; family Culicidae; genus Aedes; species Aedes koreicus. Next base: position 423,510 of record JAHHFK020000660.1, read on the forward strand.
AATCGTTGAATCGAATTTCCGCATATCTCTGGCTATGAGGATCACTATGTTCTCTGTGCTACAAACAAAAACATGCACACCGACGTTCAACGAACAACAAGCGGACCAAATGTTGATATTGGATTCAGAAAAATAAGTTCGAAAACGGTATTAGGAAGCCATAGTTGCACTCATGGATTTCATAAGGGCCTTCCCTAATCAATTTGGTATGGTTATTTTTCTTAACGACCTATTTATCAACCAAAGCATTAAAGAAATGGTTGGAGGATTTGTGATATCGTTCGTTTAAGGTAATTTTTTATCAGGGTTGTGAAATCAAAATACAGTGGGCTCATGATGATCCATAAGACAAATCTTAATAATGTTGGTAGGTTTTTTACCCCAGTGCACGAGCAAGTGTAAACACACCTTAAGAATCGTGTTCTCGATGTTTCGAGAGAGCTCTCAAAAGCATAATGTTCTAATCAAGCATAATTTTTCCAATAGGCGTATTGAACATTTGGAACAAACTGCTAAAATGCGGAATGAATTTCCAGACGGTTTCATTAAATTATTGTTGGAAACATTGCAATTGTTCATTAATCTGCTAATACTAGAAGATAACTATAGTTTAGAACTATATTAAACATATGTGAAATGCTAATTTTTGTTACCAATATATACCAATTTCAATATAATTTAAAGATTCATCGTTGATGCATAGTACGTAGGACATCTTAAAAATTGTAATTTCCATCATTGTTCAAATTATCTTTGATTTATTTACACATTAAGCTAGCATTATTAAGCTAGCAATCGGTTAAAAGTACAATCTCCGTCCGTTTACTTTTGCAAGTTGCGTCACTTTGAGAAGTTATGCTTGTCATGTTTATGAAAATTTGTTTAGCTCAGTCCCAGAACGCAGCTGAGAGTGACACAGTCGACACGAGGTTGAATCGCGTATAGAAAACGATCGTGAGGTTTCGTGAAGGTGAAATTGTATTGGCCAAATTAGGGGAAAGCTTCCGACTAATCTGTAATCCAGAATCGAAAAAATGGCCAGCGGGGGAGATAATCCGGACCAACCAAGGCAGCCCCGAAATTTGCAGGTAATGAGTCAGAAGATTGATCGTAGATTTATTCCTTATGTTAACGAACCATGCAATAATTTTAGGGTTTGTTGAAATTTGCAATGGAAGCAACAAAGGCGGAAGATGCTCCCCATGAGTCACATTTCCAGCCTTTGGACGAAGAACGTCGTCAGTTTTTGGAGCAGGCTCTCAAATCACTCACACTGGATGTGGTACAGGAGATTGAAAAAGCCATGAAAACTCTCATGGATCCAAGCACAGACGATAATGCCAAAGCGGATGCCATCGAGATCATAATTGATTTTGTACAGGACATTGATGCTGCCAATGGTAGGATCTAACATTAATTATTGTTTTGCAATCTCTAGCAATTATAATTTAACTTCTCTGTAGACTTCTTCAAAGTGGGTGGTAACGTCGTTATAAATCCAGGCCTTGATTCACCCAATGCAGACGTTCGTGCGGGAACGCTCCGGTTAATAGCAGAACTAGCTCAAAACAATCCCTACTGTCAGCAGCAGCTACTCGAAGCGAACACGCTGCCTCGGACTGTCGAGCTTCTATCGGATGAACCGGCGGTAGCAAGCCAAGCCATGCACGCTATCTCCTGCATGGTTCGACATCACGAACCTTCGTTGGGTGCATTTGTCGACATGGGAGGGCTGGAGTGTATTCTTGGCTGCATCCAGACCGATAACGAGAAGCTCCGTATCAAATCATCGTTTCTAATGTCTAACTTGTGCACGGAATTTGCAGCCTTGAGGGACGAGTTCATCAAATTAAATGCTGTGGAACGAGTGGTGGCCGCTGTGAAACCTTCTAAACAATTTGAACCGAAGCTTGAGACGGCCCTGTCAACGTTGAATGTGCTCACGGAGAGTGATGAAGCTGTCCGCCGGAGTCAGGAGACGAGCTTGCAACTGAAGGAAAAGTTGGAACTGGTACTGAAGTTGAACCACGGGAAGGAAGAATGTTTGGTAGGTTTTGGGATTGCATTGTAATGATTCTATAAGATTCAACCTAAGGTTTCGTTTCAGGAACAGATAGAATATGCAAACGCGTTGCTAAAGCGATGTTTTTCTGATGATAATGGTGGCACTGACAGATAAATAAATAAGCTGGTTATAGTTGTAAGTTGAAATGTTGATATTCGTACTGTTTGCAAGATGATGACAGCCTTCAATGAGATTCTATAACTGTGGAAATCCTGGAGATCGTTTATCAGACTTCATAAGGAATCGGCACCAGTTGCAGAGCGCCTAAATCATGTTCAGAGACGGGTGGTCATTTATATGATCAAGAAACTACTGTTGCTCCTTGCGATTCAGAGAGTCGAGGATATTGTTCTATATTCAGTATTCCAGTAGCGACACCGCGGATTCTAACATTTTTGACGACTTCGCAAGTGATGATTACCTAACATTTGCACTTTCTTTGAGACGCTTGCGAGCCCTAAGGAAGCCTCTATTCCTCGCATCGCAGTCGGGCCTCTTCTTTCAACGACGAGCAGTCGTCCCGGTGTAGAGCTTGAGTTGAAAGAAGTGGTCTTACAAAATCTTATTAACGGTAAGGCAAGTATGATCAGTCAATAAACGCTTCCCTTCCTGATCGTGTCCCCTTTTCCAGCGATAAATCACTCCGTCAACTGTGGTCCGATATCGACTTTTTTTATCAGAACATTGGTGGAATTAATGGCCTTTGGATATTAAAATTGGAACAAAGCTATGATATAACAGTTTTGACCGAGACATGGCTTGATTCTCGAACAATTTCAGGCTATGCTTCTGGTGATCATTACGAAGTACTGCGCTATGATCGAGATGGAACAATAGCAGAAAAACGACTGGAGGTGGAGTAATGGCGCAGTAAGTTCCTGGCAGAAAGCCCCTCCCCTTGGATATGTGATCTGGACGCGATGGGTGGGCCTACGACATCTCCACTGAGATGACAACCAAAGACATATCCTGACGTGGTGGTATCACATGCTGATTATTTTGATTTAATGCCGCGTCACATATCTGGCATTGATGCACTAATTTTACACATGTGATCCAACGAGCATCCTGTCCTGGGCCATTGAATGCTGTTGCAGTTTGGTGGGGCTCTTTCCTCAGTAATATTGATGTGGGATTTCCTCTTGGCTGCAACACCTTTCTTATGCGTTCTCTGACATGATGAGCCGTAGCCACGCTTGAATATAAATCTAGCTAGATAGATATATCCGGAGAACTTTGCGAAATGGGCGAGTCTGCTTTTGTGGACAAGCATTTGGATCTACGTTTTTTGGCGAATAAAGGCTCAATTTGGAAAATTTAGACCACAGTTGGCTAGAAAAAGTTTTCTTTTATCTAATAGTGGTGTTAGTTTAAGAAATTGAGCTTTTATTTGTGAGAAGTTTCCGATTTAGATGTTTGTTTGCAGGGGCGGATTCGCCCATTTCGCGAATTTCTCCGGATATATTGATAGACAATGTGTTCAAGATTGTTGACATTCGTAGGAAATCGACTGTTGGATTCAGTTTTATTAAAACTAGGAACGTAGCGCTAGTCTTATTTTGTTACGTCTCATTTCAAAGAACCATAATAAAAATACCACACATTGTAACAATGGTATACAAACAATCTTATAACGGCTTCATTCTCGATAATTTTATAATAATAGATAGGGAATAGGCGTGATGAAGCTTTACTTTGCCACCGAAAAGTGAATTTTATAGTTGAGGAAGGCTCAAATAATTATTGTTAGGCTACACATGCATGACGAATTTGAAACGATTAAACAACTTAGAGATTAGGATTTGATAAATAAAAAGGAGGCAATGAACAGACACGTAAACGTAAACTTTTCTACAACAGAACTATAGGATTTAACTAAATAACGCAGAAGACAAAAACTGACTAAGACGGACAAAGTGATAAGTGAATTAAACGTGGTAAGACGATGTATGCATCGATGACTTTCAGAGCACATAAGAACTAGACATCTATTAACTAAATTATAAAGGGCGATACGGTCAAAATTTGGTCAATATCAACTTGACGTATTTCTTTCAATTTTGCATTTAAAAAACCTGAACACCCCTCATTTTGAAGGTGTGTGTGTAGAATGTTGCTCCTATTTTGATTTTGGAATTCACTCTTCAGTTGTCAAAATGCCGTCCAAGCAAGAAGAGCAGCGTATCAAATTTTGCTCGCGCATCGCGAAATCCGAGCTACTCGCACGCAAAGTTGGCAAAATCGCTAAAAGTTGCCAAATCAACCGTTACAAATGTAATTAAAGTGTTTGGGGAACGTTTGTCGACAGCCAGGAAGTCTGGATCGGGGGGAAATCGAAAACCGGAAGCCGCTGAGACGACAAAGAGAGTTGCCGGTAGTTTCAAGCGAAACCCTAACCTATCTCTCCGAGATGCCGCAAATAAGCTGGGTGTATCGTCTACAACCGTGCATCGAGCCAAAAAACGAGCCGGACTATCGACTTACAAGAAGGTAGTGACTCCAAATCGCGATGATAAACAAAATACGACGGCCAAAGCGCGATCCCGGAGGCTGTACACGACGATGCTGACGAAGTTTGACTGCGTGGTAATGGACGACGAAACCTACGTCAAAGCCGACTACAAGCAGCTTCCGGGACAGGAGTTTTATACGGCAAAAGGAAGGGGAAAGGTAGCAGATATTTTCAAGCACACGAAACTGTCAAAGTTCGCAAAGAAATATCTGGTTTGGCAAGCCATCTGTACCTGTGGCTTGAAAAGCAGCATTTTCATAGCTTCCGGGACTGTCAACCAAGAAATTTACGTGAAAGAGTGTTTGAATAAACGTCTGCTGCCTTTCCTGAAGAAACACGGTTGTTCCGTACTGTTTTGGCCGGATTTGGCATCTTGCCATTACGGTAAAAAGGCCATGGAGTGGTACGCCGCCAACAACGTGCAGGTGGTTCACAAGGACAAGAACCCTCCCAACACGCCAGAGCTCCGCCCAATTGAGAAATACTGGGCTATTGTCAAGCGGAACCTAAAGAAGACCAAAAAAACTGCTAAG